>CM043319.1:37270039-37572539 GCA_023736055.1 Quercus glauca
AAAGAGAGGGGTGCAACACGAGGACTTCCCAGGAGGTCACCCATCCTAGTACTACTCTCGCCCAAACACGCTTAACTGCGGAGTTCTGATGGGATCCGGTGCATTAGTGTTGGTATGATCGCACCCATCACCATAAGCGCGTTAAATTCTTATAAAGGATCCGAATGCAGCCATGCACTTTCACACCGGAGGGGTGCAACCCCGAGGGGCCTCCCGCGGATTTCGAGATCGCCGCGACGCTTCGGCACCCAAAACGAGATCATTTCTGGCCTGGGGCCGACCGAGCCTGCAAAGCGAGCGTGCTTCACCCGACGCAGACGAAGGTGCCCAGCAAAAGAAGTGCGAAGAAAAAGAAAGGGGTGCATACAAAACAACGCGAGCGTGCTGGACCGCCGTAAGCGATGGGCCCAACCAAAAAAAAAAAAAATTCCGAAGAAAAAGAGAGGGGTGCAACACGAGGACTTCCCAGGAGGTCACCCATCCTAGTACTACTCTCGCCCAAACACGCTTAACTGCGGAGTTCTGATGGGATCCGGTGCATTAGTGTTGGTATGATCGCACCCATCACCATAAGCGCGTTAAATTCTTATAAAGGATCCGAATGCAGCCATGCACTTTCACACCGGAGGGGTGCAACCCCGAGGGGCCTCCCGCGGATTTCGAGATCGCCGCGACGCTTCGGCACCCAAAACGAGATCATTTCTGGCCTGGGGTCCGACCGAGCCTGCAAAGCGAGCGTGCTTCACCCGACGCAGACGAAGGTGCCCAGCAAAAGAAGTGCGAAGAAAAAGAAAGGGGTGCATACAAAACAACGCGAGCGTGCTGGACCGCCGTAAGCGATGGGCCCAACCAAAAAAAAAAAAAATTCCGAAGAAAAAGAGAGGGGTGCAACACGAGGACTTCCCAGGAGGTCACCCATCCTAGTACTACTCTCGCCCAAACACGCTTAACTGCGGAGTTCTGATGGGATCCGGTGCATTAGTGTTGGTATGATCGCACCCATCACCATAAGCGCGTTAAATTCTTATAAAGGATCCGAATGCAGCCATGCACTTTCACACCGGAGGGGTGCAACCCCGAGGGGCCTCCCGCGGATTTCGAGATCGCCGCGACGCTTCGGCACCCAAAACGAGATCATTTCTGGCCTGGGGCCGACCGAGCCTGCAAAGCGAGCGTGCTTCACCCGACGCAGACGAAGGTGCCCAGCAAAAGAAGTGCGAAGAAAAAGAAAGGGGTGCATACAAAACAACGCGAGCGTGCTGGACCGCCGTAAGCGATGGGCCCAACCAAAAAAAAAAAAAATTCCGAAGAAAAAGAGAGGGGTGCAACACGAGGACTTCCCAGGAGGTCACCCATCCTAGTACTACTCTCGCCCAAACACGCTTAACTGCGGAGTTCTGATGGGATCCGGTGCATTAGTGTTGGTATGATCGCACCCATCACCATAAGCGCGTTAAATTCTTATAAAGGATCCGAATGCAGCCATGCACTTTCACACCGGAGGGGTGCAACCCCGAGGGGCCTCCCGCGGATTTCGAGATCGCCGCGACGCTTCGGCACCCAAAACGAGATCATTTCTGGCCTGGGGCCGACCGAGCCTGCAAAGCGAGCGTGCTTCACCCGACGCAGACGAAGGTGCCCAGCAAAAGAAGTGCGAAGAAAAAGAAAGGGGTGCATACAAAACAACGCGAGCGTGCTGGACCGCCGTAAGCGATGGGCCCAACCAAAAAAAAAAAAAATTCCGAAGAAAAAGAGAGGGGTGCAACACGAGGACTTCCCAGGAGGTCACCCATCCTAGTACTACTCTCGCCCAAACACGCTTAACTGCGGAGTTCTGATGGGATCCGGTGCATTAGTGTTGGTATGATCGCACCCATCACCATAAGCGCGTTAAATTCTTATAAAGGATCCGAATGCAGCCATGCACTTTCACACCGGAGGGGTGCAACCCCGAGGGGCCTCCCGCGGATTTCGAGATCGCCGCGACGCTTCGGCACCCAAAACGAGATCATTTCTGGCCTGGGGCCGACCGAGCCTGCAAAGCGAGCGTGCTTCACCCGACGCAGACGAAGGTGCCCAGCAAAAGAAGTGCGAAGAAAAAGAAAGGGGTGCATACAAAACAACGCGAGCGTGCTGGACCGCCGTAAGCGATGGGCCCAACCAAAAAAAAAAAAAAATTCCGAAGAAAAAGAGAGGGGTGCAACACGAGGACTTCCCAGGAGGTCACCCATCCTAGTACTACTCTCGCCCAAACACGCTTAACTGCGGAGTTCTGATGGGATCCGGTGCATTAGTGTTGGTATGATCGCACCCATCACCATAAGCGCGTTAAATTCTTATAAAGGATCCGAATGCAGCCATGCACTTTCACACCGGAGGGGTGCAACCCCGAGGGGCCTCCCGCGGATTTCGAGATCGCCGCGACGCTTCGGCACCCAAAACGAGATCATTTCTGGCCTGGGGCCGACCGAGCCTGCAAAGCGAGCGTGCTTCACCCGACGCAGACGAAGGTGCCCAGCAAAAGAAGTGCGAAGAAAAAGAAAGGGGTGCATACAAAACAACGCGAGCGTGCTGGACCGCCGTAAGCGATGGGCCCAACCAAAAAAAAAAAAAATTCCGAAGAAAAAGAGAGGGGTGCAACACGAGGACTTCCCAGGAGGTCACCCATCCTAGTACTACTCTCGCCCAAACACGCTTAACTGCGGAGTTCTGATGGGATCCGGTGCATTAGTGTTGGTATGATCGCACCCATCACCATAAGCGCGTTAAATTCTTATAAAGGATCCGAATGCAGCCATGCACTTTCACACCGGAGGGGTGCAACCCCGAGGGGCCTCCCGCGGATTTCGAGATCGCCGCGACGCTTCGGCACCCAAAACGAGATCATTTCTGGCCTGGGGCCGACCGAGCCTGCAAAGCGAGCGTGCTTCACCCGACGCAGACGAAGGTGCCCAGCAAAAGAAGTGCGAAGAAAAAGAAAGGGGTGCATACAAAACAACGCGAGCGTGCTGGACCGCCGTAAGCGATGGGCCCAACCAAAAAAAAAAAAAATTCCGAAGAAAAAGAGAGGGGTGCAACACGAGGACTTCCCAGGAGGTCACCCATCCTAGTACTACTCTCGCCCAAACACGCTTAACTGCGGAGTTCTGATGGGATCCGGTGCATTAGTGTTGGTATGATCGCACCCATCACCATAAGCGCGTTAAATTCTTATAAAGGATCCGAATGCAGCCATGCACTTTCACACCGGAGGGGTGCAACCCCGAGGGGCCTCCCGCGGATTTCGAGATCGCCGCGACGCTTCGGCACCCAAAACGAGATCATTTCTGGCCTGGGGCCGACCGAGCCTGCAAAGCGAGCGTGCTTCACCCGACGCAGACGAAGGTGCCCAGCAAAAGAAGTGCGAAGAAAAAGAAAGGGGTGCATACAAAACAACGCGAGCGTGCTGGACCGCCGTAAGCGATGGGCCCAACCAAAAAAAAAAAAAATTCCGAAGAAAAAGAGAGGGGTGCAACACGAGGACTTCCCAGGAGGTCACCCATCCTAGTACTACTCTCGCCCAAACACGCTTAACTGCGGAGTTCTGATGGGATCCGGTGCATTAGTGTTGGTATGATCGCACCCATCACCATAAGCGCGTTAAATTCTTATAAAGGATCCGAATGCAGCCATGCACTTTCACACCGGAGGGGTGCAACCCCGAGGGGCCTCCCGCGGATTTCGAGATCGCCGCGACGCTTCGGCACCCAAAACGAGATCATTTCTGGCCTGGGGCCGACCGAGCCTGCAAAGCGAGCGTGCTTCACCCGACGCAGACGAAGGTGCCCAGCAAAAGAAGTGCGAAGAAAAAGAAAGGGGTGCATACAAAACAACGCGAGCGTGCTGGACCGCCGTAAGCGATGGGCCCAACCAAAAAAAAAAAAAATTCCGAAGAAAAAGAGAGGGGTGCAACACGAGGACTTCCCAGGAGGTCACCCATCCTAGTACTACTCTCGCCCAAACACGCTTGACTGCGGAGTTCTGATGGGATCCGGTGCATTAGTGTTGGTATGATCGCACCCATCACCATAAGCGCGTTAAATTCTTATAAAGGATCCGAATGCAGCCATGCACTTTCACACCGGAGGGGTGCAACCCCGAGGGGCCTCCCGCGGATTTCGAGATCGCCGCGACGCTTCGGCACCCAAAACGAGATCATTTCTGGCCTGGGGCCGACCGAGCCTGCAAAGCGAGCGTGCTTCACCCGACGCAGACGAAGGTGCCCAGCAAAAGAAGTGCGAAGAAAAAGAAAGGGGTGCATACAAAACAACGCGAGCGTGCTGGACCGCCGTAAGCGATGGGCCCAACCAAAAAAAAAAAAAATTCCGAAGAAAAAGAGAGGGGTGCAACACGAGGACTTCCCAGGAGGTCACCCATCCTAGTACTACTCTCGCCCAAACACGCTTAACTGCGGAGTTCTGATGGGATCCGGTGCATTAGTGTTGGTATGATCGCACCCATCACCATAAGCGCGTTAAATTCTTATAAAGGATCCGAATGCAGCCATGCACTTTCACACCGGAGGGGTGCAACCCCGAGGGGCCTCCCGCGGATTTCGAGATCGCCGCGACGCTTCGGCACCCAAAACGAGATCATTTCTGGCCTGGGGCCGACCGAGCCTGCAAAGCGAGCGTGCTTCACCCGACGCAGACGAAGGTGCCCAGCAAAAGAAGTGCGAAGAAAAAGAAAGGGGTGCATACAAAACAACGCGAGCGTGCTGGACCGCCGTAAGCGATGGGCCCAACCAAAAAAAAAAAAAATTCCGAAGAAAAAGAGAGGGGTGCAACACGAGGACTTCCCAGGAGGTCACCCATCCTAGTACTACTCTCGCCCAAACACGCTTGACTGCGGAGTTCTGATGGGATCCGGTGCATTAGTGTTGGTATGATCGCACCCATCACCATAAGCGCGTTAAATTCTTATAAAGGATCCGAATGCAGCCATGCACTTTCACACCGGAGGGGTGCAACCCCGAGGGGCCTCCCGCGGATTTCGAGATCGCCGCGACGCTTCGGCACCCAAAACGAGATCATTTCTGGCCTGGGGCCGACCGAGCCTGCAAAGCGAGCGTGCTTCACCCGACGCAGACGAAGGTGCCCAGCAAAAGAAGTGCGAAGAAAAAGAAAGGGGTGCATACAAAACAACGCGAGCGTGCTGGACCGCCGTAAGCGATGGGCCCAACCAAAAAAAAAAAAAATTCCGAAGAAAAAGAGAGGGGTGCAACACGAGGACTTCCCAGGAGGTCACCCATCCTAGTACTACTCTCGCCCAAACACGCTTAACTGCGGAGTTCTGATGGGATCCGGTGCATTAGTGTTGGTATGATCGCACCCATCACCATAAGCGCGTTAAATTCTTATAAAGGATCCGAATGCAGCCATGCACTTTCACACCGGAGGGGTGCAACCCCGAGGGGCCTCCCGCGGATTTCGAGATCGCCGCGACGCTTCGGCACCCAAAACGAGATCATTTCTGGCCTGGGGCCGACCGAGCCTGCAAAGCGAGCGTGCTTCACCCGACGCAGACGAAGGTGCCCAGCAAAAGAAGTGCGAAGAAAAAGAAAGGGGTGCATACAAAACAACGCGAGCGTGCTGGACCGCCGTAAGCGATGGGCCCAACCGAAAAAAAAAAAAATTCCGAAGAAAAAGAGAGGGGTGCAACACGAGGACTTCCCAGGAGGTCACCCATCCTAGTACTTCTCTCGCCCAAACACGCTTAACTGCGGAGTTCTGATGGGATCCGGTGCATTAGTGTTGGTATGATCGCACCCATCACCATAAGCGCGTTAAATTCTTATAAAGGATCCGAATGCAGCCATGCACTTTCACACCGGAGGGGTGCAACCCCGAGGGGCCTCCCGCGGATTTCGAGATCGCCGCGACGCTTCGGCACCCAAAACGAGATCATTTCTGGCCTGGGGCCGACCGAGCCTGCAAAGCGAGCGTGCTTCACCCGACGCAGACGAAGGTGCCCAGCAAAAGAAGTGCGAAGAAAAAGAAAGGGGTGCATACAAAACAACGCGAGCGTGCTGGACCGCCGTAAGCGATGGGCCCAACCAAAAAAAAAAAAAAATTCCGAAGAAAAAGAGAGGGGTGCAACACGAGGACTTCCCAGGAGGTCACCCATCCTAGTACTACTCTCGCCCAAACACGCTTAACTGCGGAGTTCTGATGGGATCCGGTGCATTAGTGTTGGTATGATCGCACCCATCACCATAAGCGCGTTAAATTCTTATAAAGGATCCGAATGCAGCCATGCACTTTCACACCGGAGGGGTGCAACCCCGAGGGGCCTCCCGCGGATTTCGAGATCGCCGCGACGCTTCGGCACCCAAAACGAGATCATTTCTGGCCTGGGGCCGACCGAGCCTGCAAAGCGAGCGTGCTTCACCCGACGCAGACGAAGGTGCCCAGCAAAAGAAGTGCGAAGAAAAAGAAAGGGGTGCATACAAAACAACGCGAGCGTGCTGGACCGCCGTAAGCGATGGGCCCAACCAAAAAAAAAAAAAATTCCGAAGAAAAAGAGAGGGGTGCAACACGAGGACTTCCCAGGAGGTCACCCATCCTAGTACTACTCTCGCCCAAACACGCTTAACTGCGGAGTTCTGATGGGATCCGGTGCATTAGTGTTGGTATGATCGCACCCATCACCATAAGCGCGTTAAATTCTTATAAAGGATCCGAATGCAGCCATGCACTTTCACACCGGAGGGGTGCAACCCCGAGGGGCCTCCCGCGGATTTCGAGATCGCCGCGACGCTTCGGCACCCAAAACGAGATCATTTCTGGCCTGGGGCCGACCGAGCCTGCAAAGCGAGCGTGCTTCACCCGACGCAGACGAAGGTGCCCAGCAAAAGAAGTGCGAAGAAAAAGAAAGGGGTGCATACAAAACAACGCGAGCGCGCTGGACCGCCGTAAGCGATGGGCCCAACCAAAAAAAAAAAAAATTCCGAAGAAAAAGAGAGGGGTGCAACACGAGGACTTCCCAGGAGGTCACCCATCCTAGTACTACTCTCGCCCAAACACGCTTAACTGCGGAGTTCTGATGGGATCCGGTGCATTAGTGTTGGTATGATCGCACCCATCACCATAAGCGCGTTAAATTCTTATAAAGGATCCGAATGCAGCCATGCACTTTCACACCGGAGGGGTGCAACCCCGAGGGGCCTCCCGCGGATTTCGAGATCGCCGCGACGCTTCGGCACCCAAAACGAGATCATTTCTGGCCTGGGGCCGACCGAGCCTGCAAAGCGAGCGTGCTTCACCCGACGCAGACGAAGGTGCCCAGCAAAAGAAGTGCGAAGAAAAAGAAAGGGGTGCATACAAAACAACGCGAGCGTGCTGGACCGCCGTAAGCGATGGGCCCAACCAAAAAAAAAAAAAATTCCGAAGAAAAAGAGAGGGGTGCAACACGAGGACTTCCCAGGAGGTCACCCATCCTAGTACTACTCTCGCCCAAACACGCTTAACTGCGGAGTTCTGATGGGATCCGGTGCATTAGTGTTGGTATGATCGCACCCATCACCATAAGCGCGTTAAATTCTTATAAAGGATCCGAATGCAGCCATGCACTTTCACACCGGAGGGGTGCAACCCCGAGGGGCCTCCCGCGGATTTCGAGATCGCCGCGACGCTTCGGCACCCAAAACGAGATCATTTCTGGCCTGGGGCCGACCGAGCCTGCAAAGCGAGCGTGCTTCACCCGACGCAGACGAAGGTGCCCAGCAAAAGAAGTGCGAAGAAAAAGAAAGGGGTGCATACAAAACAACGCGAGCGTGCTGGACCGCCGTAAGCGATGGGCCCAACCAAAAAAAAAAAAAATTCCGAAGAAAAAGAGAGGGGTGCAACACGAGGACTTCCCAGGAGGTCACCCATCCTAGTACTACTCTCGCCCAAACACGCTTGACTGCGGAGTTCTGATGGGATCCGGTGCATTAGTGTTGGTATGATCGCACCCATCACCATAAGCGCGTTAAATTCTTATAAAGGATCCGAATGCAGCCATGCACTTTCACACCGGAGGGGTGCAACCCCGAGGGGCCTCCCGCGGATTTCGAGATCGCCGCGACGCTTCGGCACCCAAAACGAGATCATTTCTGGCCTGGGGCCGACCGAGCCTGCAAAGCGAGCGTGCTTCACCCGACGCAGACGAAGGTGCCCAGCAAAAGAAGTGCGAAGAAAAAGAAAGGGGTGCATACAAAACAACGCGAGCGTGCTGGACCGCCGTAAGCGATGGGCCCAACCAAAAAAAAAAAAAATTCCGAAGAAAAAGAGAGGGGTGCAACACGAGGACTTCCCAGGAGGTCACCCATCCTAGTACTACTCTCGCCCAAACACGCTTAACTGCGGAGTTCTGATGGGATCCGGTGCATTAGTGTTGGTATGATCGCACCCATCACCATAAGCGCGTTAAATTCTTATAAAGGATCCGAATGCAGCCATGCACTTTCACACCGGAGGGGTGCAACCCCGAGGGGCCTCCCGCGGATTTCGAGATCGCCGCGACGCTTCGGCACCCAAAACGAGATCATTTCTGGCCTGGGGCCGACCGAGCCTGCAAAGCGAGCGTGCTTCACCCGACGCAGACGAAGGTGCCCAGCAAAAGAAGTGCGAAGAAAAAGAAAGGGGTGCATACAAAACAACGCGAGCGTGCTGGACCGCCGTAAGCGATGGGCCCAACCCAAAAAAAAAAAAATTCCGAAGAAAAAGAGAGGGGTGCAACACGAGGACTTCCCAGGAGGTCACCCATCCTAGTACTACTCTCGCCCAAACACGCTTAACTGCGGAGTTCTGATGGGATCCGGTGCATTAGTGTTGGTATGATCGCACCCATCACCATAAGCGCGTTAAATTCTTATAAAGGATCCGAATGCAGCCATGCACTTTCACACCGGAGGGGTGCAACCCCGAGGGGCCTCCCGCGGATTTCGAGATCGCCGCGACGCTTCGGCACCCAAAACGAGATCATTTCTGGCCTGGGGCCGACCGAGCCTGCAAAGCGAGCGTGCTTCACCCGACGCAGACGAAGGTGCCCAGCAAAAGAAGTGCGAAGAAAAAGAAAGGGGTGCATACAAAACAACGCGAGCGTGCTGGACCGCCGTAAGCGATGGGCCCAACCAAAAAAAAAAAAAATTCCGAAGAAAAAGAGAGGGGTGCAACACGAGGACTTCCCAGGAGGTCACCCATCCTAGTACTACTCTCGCCCAAACACGCTTAACTGCGGAGTTCTGATGGGATCCGGTGCATTAGTGTTGGTATGATCGCACCCATCACCATAAGCGCGTTAAATTCTTATAAAGGATCCGAATGCAGCCATGCACTTTCACACCGGAGGGGTGCAACCCCGAGGGGCCTCCCGCGGATTTCGAGATCGCCGCGACGCTTCGGCACCCAAAACGAGATCATTTCTGGCCTGGGGCCGACCGAGCCTGCAAAGCGAGCGTGCTTCACCCGACGCAGACGAAGGTGCCCAGCAAAAGAAGTGCGAAGAAAAAGAAAGGGGTGCATACAAAACAACGCGAGCGTGCTGGACCGCCGTAAGCGATGGGCCCAACCAAAAAAAAAAAAAATTCCGAAGAAAAAGAGAGGGGTGCAACACGAGGACTTCCCAGGAGGTCACCCATCCTAGTACTACTCTCGCCCAAACACGCTTGACTGCGGAGTTCTGATGGGATCCGGTGCATTAGTGTTGGTATGATCGCACCCATCACCATAAGCGCGTTAAATTCTTATAAAGGATCCGAATGCAGCCATGCACTTTCACACCGGAGGGGTGCAACCCCGAGGGGCCTCCCGCGGATTTCGAGATCGCCGCGACGCTTCGGCACCCAAAACGAGATCATTTCTGGCCTGGGGCCGACCGAGCCTGCAAAGCGAGCGTGCTTCACCCGACGCAGACGAAGGTGCCCAGCAAAAGAAGTGCGAAGAAAAAGAAAGGGGTGCATACAAAACAACGCGAGCGTGCTGGACCGCCGTAAGCGATGGGCCCAACCAAAAAAAAAAAAAATTCCGAAGAAAAAGAGAGGGGTGCAACACGAGGACTTCCCAGGAGGTCACCCATCCTAGTACTACTCTCGCCCAAACACGCTTAACTGCGGAGTTCTGATGGGATCCGGTGCATTAGTGTTGGTATGATCGCACCCATCACCATAAGCGCGTTAAATTCTTATAAAGGATCCGAATGCAGCCATGCACTTTCACACCGGAGGGGTGCAACCCCGAGGGGCCTCCCGCGGATTTCGAGATCGCCGCGACGCTTCGGCACCCAAAACGAGATCATTTCTGGCCTGGGGCCGACCGAGCCTGCAAAGCGAGCGTGCTTCACCCGACGCAGACGAAGGTGCCCAGCAAAAGAAGTGCGAAGAAAAAGAAAGGGGTGCATACAAAACAACGCGAGCGTGCTGGACCGCCGTAAGCGATGGGCCCAACCAAAAAAAAAAAAAATTCCGAAGAAAAAGAGAGGGGTGCAACACGAGGACTTCCCAGGAGGTCACCCATCCTAGTACTACTCTCGCCCAAACACGCTTAACTGCGGAGTTCTGATGGGATCCGGTGCATTAGTGTTGGTATGATCGCACCCATCACCATAAGCGCGTTAAATTCTTATAAAGGATCCGAATGCAGCCATGCACTTTCACACCGGAGGGGTGCAACCCCGAGGGGCCTCCCGCGGATTTCGAGATCGCCGCGACGCTTCGGCACCCAAAACGAGATCATTTCTGGCCTGGGGCCGACCGAGCCTTCAAAGCGAGCGTGCTTCACCCGACGCAGACGAAGGTGCCCAGCAAAAGAAGTGCGAAGAAAAAGAAAGGGGTGCATACAAAACAACGCGAGCGTGCTGGACCGCCGTAAGCGATGGGCCCAACCAAAAAAAAAAAAAATTCCGAAGAAAAAGAGAGGGGTGCAACACGAGGACTTCCCAGGAGGTCACCCATCCTAGTACTACTCTCGCCCAAACACGCTTAACTGCGGAGTTCTGATGGGATCCGGTGCATTAGTGTTGGTATGATCGCACCCATCACCATAAGCGCGTTAAATTCTTATAAAGGATCCGAATGCAGCCATGCACTTTCACACCGGAGGGGTGCAACCCCGAGGGGCCTCCCGCGGATTTCGAGATCGCCGCGACGCTTCGGCACCCAAAACGAGATCATTTCTGGCCTGGGGCCGACCGAGCCTGCAAAGCGAGCGTGCTTCACCCGACGCAGACGAAGGTGCCCAGCAAAAGAAGTGCGAAGAAAAAGAAAGGGGTGCATACAAAACAACGCGAGCGTGCTGGACCGCCGTAAGCGATGGGCCCAACCAAAAAAAAAAAAAATTCCGAAGAAAAAGAGAGGGGTGCAACACGAGGACTTCCCAGGAGGTCACCCATCCTAGTACTACTCTCGCCCAAACACGCTTAACTGCGGAGTTCTGATGGGATCCGGTGCATTAGTGTTGGTATGATCGCACCCATCACCATAAGCGCGTTAAATTCTTATAAAGGATCCGAATGCAGCCATGCACTTTCACACCGGAGGGGTGCAACCCCGAGGGGCCTCCCGCGGATTTCGAGATCGCCGCGACGCTTCGGCACCCAAAACGAGATCATTTCTGGCCTGGGGCCGACCGAGCCTGCAAAGCGAGCGTGCTTCACCCGACGCAGACGAAGGTGCCCAGCAAAAGAAGTGCGAAGAAAAAGAAAGGGGTGCATACAAAACAACGCGAGCGTGCTGGACCGCCGTAAGCGATGGGCCCAACCAAAAAAAAAAAAAATTCCGAAGAAAAAGAGAGGGGTGCAACACGAGGACTTCCCAGGAGGTCACCCATCCTAGTACTACTCTCGCCCAAACACGCTTGACTGCGGAGTTCTGATGGGATCCGGTGCATTAGTGTTGGTATGATCGCACCCATCACCATAAGCGCGTTAAATTCTTATAAAGGATCCGAATGCAGCCATGCACTTTCACACCGGAGGGGTGCAACCCCGAGGGGCCTCCCGCGGCTTTCGAGATCGCCGCGACGCTTCGGCACCCAAAACGAGATCATTTCTGGCCTGGGGCCGACCGAGCCTGCAAAGCGAGCGTGCTTCACCCGACGCAGACGAAGGTGCCCAGCAAAAGAAGTGCGAAGAAAAAGAAAGGGGTGCATACAAAACAACGCGAGCGTGCTGGACCGCCGTAAGCGATGGGCCCAACCAAAAAAAAAAAAAATTCCGAAGAAAAAGAGAGGGGTGCAACACGAGGACTTCCCAGGAGGTCACCCATCCTAGTACTACTCTCGCCCAAACACGCTTAACTGCGGAGTTCTGATGGGATCCGGTGCATTAGTGTTGGTATGATCGCACCCATCACCATAAGCGCGTTAAATTCTTATAAAGGATCCGAATGCAGCCATGCACTTTCACACCGGAGGGGTGCAACCCCGAGGGGCCTCCCGCGGATTTCGAGATCGCCGCGACGCTTCGGCACCCAAAACGAGATCATTTCTGGCCTGGGGCCGACCGAGCCTGCAAAGCGAGCGTGCTTCACCCGACGCAGACGAAGGTGCCCAGCAAAAGAAGTGCGAAGAAAAAGAAAGGGGTGCATACAAAACAACGCGAGCGTGCTGGACCGCCGTAAGCGATGGGCCCAACCAAAAAAAAAAAAAATTCCGAAGAAAAAGAGAGGGGTGCAACACGAGGACTTCCCAGGAGGTCACCCATCCTAGTACTACTCTCGCCCAAACACGCTTAACTGCGGAGTTCTGATGGGATCCGGTGCATTAGTGTTGGTATGATCGCACCCATCACCATAAGCGCGTTAAATTCTTATAAAGGATCCGAATGCAGCCATGCACTTTCACACCGGAGGGGTGCAACCCCGAGGGGCCTCCCGCGGATTTCGAGATCGCCGCGACGCTTCGGCACCCAAAACGAGATCATTTCTGGCCTGGGGCCGACCGAGCCTGCAAAGCGAGCGTGCTTCACCCGACGCAGACGAAGGTGCCCAGCAAAAGAAGTGCGAAGAAAAAGAAAGGGGTGCATACAAAACAACGCGAGCGTGCTGGACCGCCGTAAGCGATGGGCCCAACCAAAAAAAAAAAAAATTCCGAAGAAAAAGAGAGGGGTGCAACACGAGGACTTCCCAGGAGGTCACCCATCCTAGTACTACTCTCGCCCAAACACGCTTAACTGCGGAGTTCTGATGGGATCCGGTGCATTAGTGTTGGTATGATCGCACCCATCACCATAAGCGCGTTAAATTCTTATAAAGGATCCGAATGCAGCCATGCACTTTCACACCGGAGGGGTGCAACCCCGAGGGGCCTCCCGCGGATTTCGAGATCGCCGCGACGCTTCGGCACCCAAAACGAGATCATTTCTGGCCTGGGGCCGACCGAGCCTGCAAAGCGAGCGTGCTTCACCCGACGCAGACGAAGGTGCCCAGCAAAAGAAGTGCGAAGAAAAAGAAAGGGGTGCATACAAAACAACGCGAGCGCGCTGGACCGCCGTAAGCGATGGGCCCAACCAAAAAAAAAAAAAATTCCGAAGAAAAAGAGAGGGGTGCAACACGAGGACTTCCCAGGAGGTCACCCATCCTAGTACTACTCTCGCCCAAACACGCTTAACTGCGGAGTTCTGATGGGATCCGGTGCATTAGTGTTGGTATGATCGCACCCATCACCATAAGCGCGTTAAATTCTTATAAAGGATCCGAATGCAGCCATGCACTTTCACACCGGAGGGGTGCAACCCCGAGGGGCCTCCCGCGGATTTCGAGATCGCCGCGACGCTTCGGCACCCAAAACGAGATCATTTCTGGCCTGGGGCCGACCGAGCCTGCAAAGCGAGCGTGCTTCACCCGACGCAGACGAAGGTGCCCAGCAAAAGAAGTGCGAAGAAAAAGAAAGGGGTGCATACAAAACAACGCGAGCGTGCTGGACCGCAGTAAGCGATGGGCCCAACCAAAAAAAAAAAAAATTCCGAAGAAAAAGAGAGGGGTGCAACACGAGGACTTCCCAGGAGGTCACCCATCCTAGTACTACTCTCGCCCAAACACGCTTAACTGCGGAGTTCTGATGGGATCCGGTGCATTAGTGTTGGTATGATCGCACCCATCACCATAAGCGCGTTAAATTCTTATAAAGGATCCGAATGCAGCCATGCACTTTCACACCGGAGGGGTGCAACCCCGAGGGGCCTCCCGCGGATTTCGAGATCGCCGCGACGCTTCGGCACCCAAAACGAGATCATTTCTGGCCTGGGGCCGACCGAGCCTGCAAAGCGAGCGTGCTTCACCCGACGCAGACGAAGGTGCCCAGCAAAAGAAGTGCGAAGAAAAAGAAAGGGGTGCATACAAAACAACGCGAGCGTGCTGGACCGCCGTAAGCGATGGGCCCAACCAAAAAAAAAAAAAATTCCGAAGAAAAAGAGAGGGGTGCAACACGAGGACTTCCCAGGAGGTCACCCATCCTAGTACTACTCTCGCCCAAACACGCTTGACTGCGGAGTTCTGATGGGATCCGGTGCATTAGTGTTGGTATGATCGCACCCATCACCATAAGCGCGTTAAATTCTTATAAAGGATCCGAATGCAGCCATGCACTTTCACACCGGAGGGGTGCAACCCCGAGGGGCCTCCCGCGGATTTCGAGATCGCCGCGACGCTTCGGCACCCAAAACGAGATCATTTCTGGCCTGGGGCCGACCGAGCCTGCAAAGCGAGCGTGCTTCACCCGACGCAGACGAAGGTGCCCAGCAAAAGAAGTGCGAAGAAAAAGAAAGGGGTGCATACAAAACAACGCGAGCGTGCTGGACCGCCGTAAGCGATGGGCCCAACCAAAAAAAAAAAAAATTCCGAAGAAAAAGAGAGGGGTGCAACACGAGGACTTCCCAGGAGGTCACCCATCCTAGTACTACTCTCGCCCAAACACGCTTAACTGCGGAGTTCTGATGGGATCCGGTGCATTAGTGTTGGTATGATCGCACCCATCACCATAAGCGCGTTAAATTCTTATAAAGGATCCGAATGCAGCCATGCACTTTCACACCGGAGGGGTGCAACCCCGAGGGGCCTCCCGCGGATTTCGAGATCGCCGCGACGCTTCGGCACCCAAAACGAGATCATTTCTGGCCTGGGGCCGACCGAGCCTGCAAAGCGAGCGTGCTTCACCCGACGCAGACGAAGGTGCCCAGCAAAAGAAGTGCGAAGAAAAAGAAAGGGGTGCATACAAAACAACGCGAGCGTGCTGGACCGCCGTAAGCGATGGGCCCAACCCAAAAAAAAAAAAATTCCGAAGAAAAAGAGAGGGGTGCAACACGAGGACTTCCCAGGAGGTCACCCATCCTAGTACTACTCTCGCCCAAACACGCTTAACTGCGGAGTTCTGATGGGATCCGGTGCATTAGTGTTGGTATGATCGCACCCATCACCATAAGCGCGTTAAATTCTTATAAAGGATCCGAATGCAGCCATGCACTTTCACACCGGAGGGGTGCAACCCCGAGGGGCCTCCCGCGGATTTCGAGATCGCCGCGACGCTTCGGCACCCAAAACGAGATCATTTCTGGCCTGGGGCCGACCGAGCCTGCAAAGCGAGCGTGCTTCACCCGACGCAGACGAAGGTGCCCAGCAAAAGAAGTGCGAAGAAAAAGAAAGGGGTGCATACAAAACAACGCGAGCGTGCTGGACCGCCGTAAGCGATGGGCCCAACCAAAAAAAAAAAAATTCCGAAGAAAAAGAGAGGGGTGCAACACGAGGACTTCCCAGGAGGTCACCCATCCTAGTACTACTCTCGCCCAAACACGCTTAACTGCGGAGTTCTGATGGGATCCGGTGCATTAGTGTTGGTATGATCGCACCCATCACCATAAGCGCGTTAAATTCTTATAAAGGATCCGAATGCAGCCATGCACTTTCACACCGGAGGGGTGCAACCCCGAGGGGCCTCCCGCGGATTTCGAGATCGCCGCGACGCTTCGGCACCCAAAACGAGATCATTTCTGGCCTGGGGCCGACCGAGCCTGCAAAGCGAGCGTGCTTCACCCGACGCAGACGAAGGTGCCCAGCAAAAGAAGTGCGAAGAAAAAGAAAGGGGTGCATACAAAACAACGCGAGCGTGCTGGACCGCCGTAAGCGATGGGCCCAACCAAAAAAAAAAAAAATTCCGAAGAAAAAGAGAGGGGTGCAACACGAGGACTTCCCAGGAGGTCACCCATCCTAGTACTACTCTCGCCCAAACACGCTTGACTGCGGAGTTCTGATGGGATCCGGTGCATTAGTGTTGGTATGATCGCACCCATCACCATAAGCGCGTTAAATTCTTATAAAGGATCCGAATGCAGCCATGCACTTTCACACCGGAGGGGTGCAACCCCGAGGGGCCTCCCGCGGATTTCGAGATCGCCGCGACGCTTCGGCACCCAAAACGAGATCATTTCTGGCCTGGGGCCGACCGAGCCTGCAAAGCGAGCGTGCTTCACCCGACGCAGACGAAGGTGCCCAGCAAAAGAAGTGCGAAGAAAAAGAAAGGGGTGCATACAAAACAACGCGAGCGTGCTGGACCGCCGTAAGCGATGGGCCCAACCAAAAAAAAAAAAAATTCCGAAGAAAAAGAGAGGGGTGCAACACGAGGACTTCCCAGGAGGTCACCCATCCTAGTACTACTCTCGCCCAAACACGCTTAACTGCGGAGTTCTGATGGGATCCGGTGCATTAGTGTTGGTATGATCGCACCCATCACCATAAGCGCGTTAAATTCTTATAAAGGATCCGAATGCAGCCATGCACTTTCACACCGGAGGGGTGCAACCCCGAGGGGCCTCCCGCGGATTTCGAGATCGCCGCGACGCTTCGGCACCCAAAACGAGATCATTTCTGGCCTGGGGCCGACCGAGCCTGCAAAGCGAGCGTGCTTCACCCGACGCAGACGAAGGTGCCCAGCAAAAGAAGTGCGAAGAAAAAGAAAGGGGTGCATACAAAACAACGCGAGCGTGCTGGACCGCCGTAAGCGATGGGCCCAACCAAAAAAAAAAAAAATTCCGAAGAAAAAGAGAGGGGTGCAACACGAGGACTTCCCAGGAGGTCACCCATCCTAGTACTACTCTCGCCCAAACACGCTTAACTGCGGAGTTCTGATGGGATCCGGTGCATTAGTGTTGGTATGATCGCACCCATCACCATAAGCGCGTTAAATTCTTATAAAGGATCCGAATGCAGCCATGCACTTTCACACCGGAGGGGTGCAACCCCGAGGGGCCTCCCGCGGATTTCGAGATCGCCGCGACGCTTCGGCACCCAAAACGAGATCATTTCTGGCCTGGGGCCGACCGAGCCTGCAAAGCGAGCGTGCTTCACCCGACGCAGACGAAGGTGCCCAGCAAAAGAAGTGCGAAGAAAAAGAAGGGGGTGCATACAAAACAACGCGAGCGTGCTGGACCGCCGTAAGCGATGGGCCCAACCAAAAAAAAAAAAAATTCCGAAGAAAAAGAGAGGGGTGCAACACGAGGACTTCCCAGGAGGTCACCCATCCTAGTACTACTCTCGCCCAAACACGCTTAACTGCGGAGTTCTGATGGGATCCGGTGCATTAGTGTTGGTATGATCGCACCCATCACCATAAGCGCGTTAAATTCTTATAAAGGATCCGAATGCAGCCATGCACTTTCACACCGGAGGGGTGCAACCCCGAGGGGCCTCCCGCGGATTTCGAGATCGCCGCGACGCTTCGGCACCCAAAACGAGATCATTTCTGGCCTGGGGCCGACCGAGCCTGCAAAGCGAGCGTGCTTCACCCGACGCAGACGAAGGTGCCCAGCAAAAGAAGTGCGAAGAAAAAGAAAGGGGTGCATACAAAACAACGCGAGCGTGCTGGACCGCCGTAAGCGATGGGCCCAACCAAAAAAAAAAAAAATTCCGAAGAAAAAGAGAGGGGTGCAACACGAGGACTTCCCAGGAGGTCACCCATCCTAGTACTACTCTCGCCCAAACACGCTTAACTGCGGAGTTCTGATGGGATCCGGTGCATTAGTGTTGGTATGATCGCACCCATCACCATAAGCGCGTTAAATTCTTATAAAGGATCCGAATGCAGCCATGCACTTTCACACCGGAGGGGTGCAACCCCGAGGGGCCTCCCGCGGATTTCGAGATCGCCGCGACGCTTCGGCACCCAAAACGAGATCATTTCTGGCCTGGGGCCGACCGAGCCTGCAAAGCGAGCGTGCTTCACCCGACGCAGACGAAGGTGCCCAGCAAAAGAAGTGCGAAGAAAAAGAAAGGGGTGCATACAAAACAACGCGAGCGTGCTGGACCGCCGTAAGCGATGGGCCCAACCAAAAAAAAAAAAAATTCCGAAGAAAAAGAGAGGGGTGCAACACGAGGACTTCCCAGGAGGTCACCCATCCTAGTACTACTCTCGCCCAAACACGCTTAACTGCGGAGTTCTGATGGGATCCGGTGCATTAGTGTTGGTATGATCGCACCCATCACCATAAGCGCGTTAAATTCTTATAAAGGATCCGAATGCAGCCATGCACTTTCACACCGGAGGGGTGCAACCCCGAGGGGCCTCCCGCGGATTTCGAGATCGCCGCGACGCTTCGGCACCCAAAACGAGATCATTTCTGGCCTGGGGCCGACCGAGCCTGCAAAGCGAGCGTGCTTCACCCGACGCAGACGAAGGTGCCCAGCAAAAGAAGTGCGAAGAAAAAGAAGGGGGTGCATACAAAACAACGCGAGCGTGCTGGACCGCCGTAAGCGATGGGCCCAACCAAAAAAAAAAAAAATTCCGAAGAAAAAGAGAGGGGTGCAACACGAGGACTTCCCAGGAGGTCACCCATCCTAGTACTACTCTCGCCCAAACACGCTTAACTGCGGAGTTCTGATGGGATCCGGTGCATTAGTGTTGGTATGATCGCACCCATCACCATAAGCGCGTTAAATTCTTATAAAGGATCCGAATGCAGCCATGCACTTTCACACCGGAGGGGTGCAACCCCGAGGGGCCTCCCGCGGATTTCGAGATCGCCGCGACGCTTCGGCACCCAAAACGAGATCATTTCTGGCCTGGGGCCGACCGAGCCTGCAAAGCGAGCGTGCTTCACCCGACGCAGACGAAGGTGCCCAGCAAAAGAAGTGCGAAGAAAAAGAAAGGGGTGCATACAAAACAACGCGAGCGTGCTGGACCGCCGTAAGCGATGGGCCCAACCAAAAAAAAAAAAAATTCCGAAGAAAAAGAGAGGGGTGCAACACGAGGACTTCCCAGGAGGTCACCCATCCTAGTACTACTCTCGCCCAAACACGCTTAACTGCGGAGTTCTGATGGGATCCGGTGCATTAGTGTTGGTATGATCGCACCCATCACCATAAGCGCGTTAAATTCTTATAAAGGATCCGAATGCAGCCATGCACTTTCACACCGGAGGGGTGCAACCCCGAGGGGCCTCCCGCGGATTTCGAGATCGCCGCGACGCTTCGGCACCCAAAACGAGATCATTTCTGGCCTGGGGCCGACCGAGCCTGCAAAGCGAGCGTGCTTCACCCGACGCAGACGAAGGTGCCCAGCAAAAGAAGTGCGAAGAAAAAGAAAGGGGTGCATACAAAACAACGCGAGCGTGCTGGACCGCCGTAAGCGATGGGCCCAACCAAAAAAAAAAAAAATTCCGAAGAAAAAGAGAGGGGTGCAACACGAGGACTTCCCAGGAGGTCACCCATCCTAGTACTACTCTCGCCCAAACACGCTTAACTGCGGAGTTCTGATGGGATCCGGTGCATTAGTGTTGGTATGATCGCACCCATCACCATAAGCGCGTTAAATTCTTATAAAGGATCCGAATGCAGCCATGCACTTTCACACCGGAGGGGTGCAACCCCGAGGGGCCTCCCGCGGATTTCGAGATCGCCGCGACGCTTCGGCACCCAAAACGAGATCATTTCTGGCCTGGGGCCGACCGAGCCTGCAAAGCGAGCGTGCTTCACCCGACGCAGACGAAGGTGCCCAGCAAAAGAAGTGCGAAGAAAAAGAAAGGGGTGCATACAAAACAACGCGAGCGTGCTGGACCGCCGTAAGCGATGGGCCCAACCAAAAAAAAAAAAAATTCCGAAGAAAAAGAGAGGGGTGCAACACGAGGACTTCCCAGGAGGTCACCCATCCTAGTACTACTCTCGCCCAAACACGCTTAACTGCGGAGTTCTGATGGGATCCGGTGCATTAGTGTTGGTATGATCGCACCCATCACCATAAGCGCGTTAAATTCTTATAAAGGATCCGAATGCAGCCATGCACTTTCACACCGGAGGGGTGCAACCCCGAGGGGCCTCCCGCGGATTTCGAGATCGCCGCGACGCTTCGGCACCCAAAACGAGATCATTTCTGGCCTGGGGCCGACCGAGCCTGCAAAGCGAGCGTGCTTCACCCGACGCAGACGAAGGTGCCCAGCAAAAGAAGTGCGAAGAAAAAGAAAGGGGTGCATACAAAACAACGCGAGCGTGCTGGACCGCCGTAAGCGATGGGCCCAACCAAAAAAAAAAAAAATTCCGAAGAAAAAGAGAGGGGTGCAACACGAGGACTTCCCAGGAGGTCACCCATCCTAGTACTACTCTCGCCCAAACACGCTTAACTGCGGAGTTCTGATGGGATCCGGTGCATTAGTGTTGGTATGATCGCACCCATCACCATAAGCGCGTTAAATTCTTATAAAGGATCCGAATGCAGCCATGCACTTTCACACCGGAGGGGTGCAACCCCGAGGGGCCTCCCGCGGATTTCGAGATCGCCGCGACGCTTCGGCACCCAAAACGAGATCATTTCTGGCCTGGGGCCGACCGAGCCTGCAAAGCGAGCGTGCTTCACCCGACGCAGACGAAGGTGCCCAGCAAAAGAAGTGCGAAGAAAAAGAAAGGGGTGCATACAAAACAACGCGAGCGTGCTGGACCGCCGTAAGCGATGGGCCCAACCAAAAAAAAAAAAAAATTCCGAAGAAAAAGAGAGGGGTGCAACACGAGGACTTCCCAGGAGGTCACCCATCCTAGTACTACTCTCGCCCAAACACGCTTAACTGCGGAGTTCTGATGGGATCCGGTGCATTAGTGTTGGTATGATCGCACCCATCACCATAAGCGCGTTAAATTCTTATAAAGGATCCGAATGCAGCCATGCACTTTCACACCGGAGGGGTGCAACCCCGAGGGGCCTCCCGCGGATTTCGAGATCGCCGCGACGCTTCGGCACCCAAAACGAGATCATTTCTGGCCTGGGGCCGACCGAGCCTGCAAAGCGAGCGTGCTTCACCCGACGCAGACGAAGGTGCCCAGCAAAAGAAGTGCGAAGAAAAAGAAAGGGGTGCATACAAAACAACGCGAGCGTGCTGGACCGCCGTAAGCGATGGGCCCAACCAAAAAAAAAAAAAATTCCGAAGAAAAAGAGAGGGGTGCAACACGAGGACTTCCCAGGAGGTCACCCATCCTAGTACTACTCTCGCCCAAACACGCTTAACTGCGGAGTTCTGATGGGATCCGGTGCATTAGTGTTGGTATGATCGCACCCATCACCATAAGCGCGTTAAATTCTTATAAAGGATCCGAATGCAGCCATGCACTTTCACACCGGAGGGGTGCAACCCCGAGGGGCCTCCCGCGGATTTCGAGATCGCCGCGACGCTTCGGCACCCAAAACGAGATCATTTCTGGCCTGGGGCCGACCGAGCCTGCAAAGCGAGCGTGCTTCACCCGACGCAGACGAAGGTGCCCAGCAAAAGAAGTGCGAAGAAAAAGAAAGGGGTGCATACAAAACAACGCGAGCGTGCTGGACCGCCGTAAGCGATGGGCCCAACCAAAAAAAAAAAAAATTCCGAAGAAAAAGAGAGGGGTGCAACACGAGGACTTCCCAGGAGGTCACCCATCCTAGTACTACTCTCGCCCAAACACGCTTAACTGCGGAGTTCTGATGGGATCCGGTGCATTAGTGTTGGTATGATCGCACCCATCACCATAAGCGCGTTAAATTCTTATAAAGGATCCGAATGCAGCCATGCACTTTCACACCGGAGGGGTGCAACCCCGAGGGGCCTCCCGCGGATTTCGAGATCGCCGCGACGCTTCGGCACCCAAAACGAGATCATTTCTGGCCTGGGGCCGACCGAGCCTGCAAAGCGAGCGTGCTTCACCCGACGCAGACGAAGGTGCCCAGCAAAAGAAGTGCGAAGAAAAAGAAAGGGGTGCATACAAAACAACGCGAGCGTGCTGGACCGCCGTAAGCGATGGGCCCAACCAAAAAAAAAAAAAATTCCGAAGAAAAAGAGAGGGGTGCAACACGAGGACTTCCCAGGAGGTCACCCATCCTAGTACTACTCTCGCCCAAACACGCTTAACTGCGGAGTTCTGATGGGATCCGGTGCATTAGTGTTGGTATGATCGCACCCATCACCATAAGCGCGTTAAATTCTTATAAAGGATCCGAATGCAGCCATGCACTTTCACACCGGAGGGGTGCAACCCCGAGGGGCCTCCCGCGGATTTCGAGATCGCCGCGACGCTTCGGCACCCAAAACGAGATCATTTCTGGCCTGGGGCCGACCGAGCCTGCAAAGCGAGCGTGCTTCACCCGACGCAGACGAAGGTGCCCAGCAAAAGAAGTGCGAAGAAAAAGAAAGGGGTGCATACAAAACAACGCGAGCGTGCTGGACCGCCGTAAGCGATGGGCCCAACCAAAAAAAAAAAAAATTCCGAAGAAAAAGAGAGGGGTGCAACACGAGGACTTCCCAGGAGGTCACCCATCCTAGTACTACTCTCGCCCAAACACGCTTAACTGCGGAGTTCTGATGGGATCCGGTGCATTAGTGTTGGTATGATCGCACCCATCACCATAAGCGCGTTAAATTCTTATAAAGGATCCGAATGCAGCCATGCACTTTCACACCGGAGGGGTGCAACCCCGAGGGGCCTCCCGCGGATTTCGAGATCGCCGCGACGCTTCGGCACCCAAAACGAGATCATTTCTGGCCTGGGGCCGACCGAGCCTGCAAAGCGAGCGTGCTTCACCCGACGCAGACGAAGGTGCCCAGCAAAAGAAGTGCGAAGAAAAAGAAAGGGGTGCATACAAAACAACGCGAGCGTGCTGGACCGCCGTAAGCGATGGGCCCAACCAAAAAAAAAAAAAATTCCGAAGAAAAAGAGAGGGGTGCAACACGAGGACTTCCCAGGAGGTCACCCATCCTAGTACTACTCTCGCCCAAACACGCTTAACTGCGGAGTTCTGATGGGATCCGGTGCATTAGTGTTGGTATGATCGCACCCATCACCATAAGCGCGTTAAATTCTTATAAAGGATCCGAATGCAGCCATGCACTTTCACACCGGAGGGGTGCAACCCCGAGGGGCCTCCCGCGGATTTCGAGATCGCCGCGACGCTTCGGCACCCAAAACGAGATCATTTCTGGCCTGGGGCCGACCGAGCCTGCAAAGCGAGCGTGCTTCACCCGACGCAGACGAAGGTGCCCAGCAAAAGAAGTGCGAAGAAAAAGAAAGGGGTGCATACAAAACAACGCGAGCGTGCTGGACCGCCGTAAGCGATGGGCCCAACCAAAAAAAAAAAAAATTCCGAAGAAAAAGAGAGGGGTGCAACAGGAGGACTTCCCAGGAGGTCACCCATCCTAGTACTACTCTCGCCCAGACACGCTTAACTGCGGAGTTCTGATGGGATCCGGTGCATTAGTGTTGGTATGATCGCACCCATCACCATAAGCGCGTTAAATTCTTATAAAGGATCCGAATGCAGCCATGCACTTTCACACCGGAGGGGTGCAACCCCGAGGGGCCTCCCGCGGATTTCGAGATCGCCGCGACGCTTCGGCACCCAAAACGAGATCATTTCTGGCCTGGGGCCGACCGAGCCTGCAAAGCGAGCGTGCTTCACCCGACGCAGACGAAGGTGCCCAGCAAAAGAAGTGCGAAGAAAAAGAAAGGGGTGCATACAAAACAACGCGAGCGTGCTGGACCGCCGTAAGCGATGGGCCCAACCAAAAAAAAAAAAAATTCCGAAGAAAAAGAGAGGGGTGCAACACGAGGACTTCCCAGGAGGTCACCCATCCTAGTACTACTCTCGCCCAAACACGCTTAACTGCGGAGTTCTGATGGGATCCGGTGCATTAGTGTTGGTATGATCGCACCCATCACCATAAGCGCGTTAAATTCTTATAAAGGATCCGAATGCAGCCATGCACTTTCACACCGGAGGGGTGCAACCCCGAGGGGCCTCCCGCGGATTTCGAGATCGCCGCGACGCTTCGGCACCCAAAACGAGATCATTTCTGGCCTGGGGCCGACCGAGCCTGCAAAGCGAGCGTGCTTCACCCGACGCAGACGAAGGTGCCCAGCAAAAGAAGTGCGAAGAAAAAGAAAGGGGTGCATACAAAACAACGCGAGCGTGCTGGACCGCCGTAAGCGATGGGCCCAACCAAAAAAAAAAAAAATTCCGAAGAAAAAGAGAGGGGTGCAACACGAGGACTTCCCAGGAGGTCACCCATCCTAGTACTACTCTCGCCCAAACACGCTTAACTGCGGAGTTCTGATGGGATCCGGTGCATTAGTGTTGGTATGATCGCACCCATCACCATAAGCGCGTTAAATTCTTATAAAGGATCCGAATGCAGCCATGCACTTTCACACCGGAGGGGTGCAACCCCGAGGGGCCTCCCGCGGATTTCGAGATCGCCGCGACGCTTCGGCACCCAAAACGAGATCATTTCTGGCCTGGGGCCGACCGAGCCTGCAAAGCGAGCGTGCTTCACCCGACGCAGACGAAGGTGCCCAGCAAAAGAAGTGCGAAGAAAAAGAAAGGGGTGCATACAAAACAACGCGAGCGTGCTGGACCGCCGTAAGCGATGGGCCCAACCAAAAAAAAAAAAATTCCGAAGAAAAAGAGAGGGGTGCAACACGAGGACTTCCCAGGAGGTCACCCATCCTAGTACTACTCTCGCCCAAACACGCTTAACTGCGGAGTTCTGATGGGATCCGGTGCATTAGTGTTGGTATGATCGCACCCATCACCATAAGCGCGTTAAATTCTTATAAAGGATCCGAATGCAGCCATGCACTTTCACACCGGAGGGGTGCAACCCCGAGGGGCCTCCCGCGGATTTCGAGATCGCCGCGACGCTTCGGCACCCAAAACGAGATCATTTCTGGCCTGGGGCCGACCGAGCCTGCAAAGCGAGCGTGCTTCACCCGACGCAGACGAAGGTGCCCAGCAAAAGAAGTGCGAAGAAAAAGAAAGGGGTGCATACAAAACAACGCGAGCGTGCTGGACCGCCGTAAGCGATGGGCCCAACCAAAAAAAAAAAAAATTCCGAAGAAAAAGAGAGGGGTGCAACACGAGGACTTCCCAGGAGGTCACCCATCCTAGTACTACTCTCGCCCAAACACGCTTAACTGCGGAGTTCTGATGGGATCCGGTGCATTAGTGTTGGTATGATCGCACCCATCACCATAAGCGCGTTAAATTCTTATAAAGGATCCGAATGCAGCCATGCACTTTCACACCGGAGGGGTGCAACCCCGAGGGGCCTCCCGCGGATTTCGAGATCGCCGCGACGCTTCGGCACCCAAAACGAGATCATTTCTGGCCTGGGGCCGACCGAGCCTGCAAAGCGAGCGTGCTTCACCCGACGCAGACGAAGGTGCCCAGCAAAAGAAGTGCGAAGAAAAAGAAAGGGGTGCATACAAAACAACGCGAGCGTGCTGGACCGCCGTAAGCGATGGGCCCAACCAAAAAAAAAAAAAATTCCGAAGAAAAAGAGAGGGGTGCAACACGAGGACTTCCCAGGAGGTCACCCATCCTAGTACTACTCTCGCCCAGACACGCTTAACTGCGGAGTTCTGATGGGATCCGGTGCATTAGTGTTGGTATGATCGCACCCATCACCATAAGCGCGTTAAATTCTTATAAAGGATCCGAATGCAGCCATGCACTTTCACACCGGAGGGGTGCAACCCCGAGGGGCCTCCCGCGGATTTCGAGATCGCCGCGACGCTTCGGCACCCAAAACGAGATCATTTCTGGCCTGGGGCCGACCGAGCCTGCAAAGCGAGCGTGCTTCACCCGACGCAGACGAAGGTGCCCAGCAAAAGAAGTGCGAAGAAAAAGAAAGGGGTGCATACAAAACAACGCGAGCGTGCTGGACCGCCGTAAGCGATGGGCCCAACCAAAAAAAAAAAAAATTCCGAAGAAAAAGAGAGGGGTGCAACACGAGGACTTCCCAGGAGGTCACCCATCCTAGTACTACTCTCGCCCAAACACGCTTAACTGCGGAGTTCTGATGGGATCCGGTGCATTAGTGTTGGTATGATCGCACCCATCACCATAAGCGCGTTAAATTCTTATAAAGGATCCGAATGCAGCCATGCACTTTCACACCGGAGGGGTGCAACCCCGAGGGGCCTCCCGCGGATTTCGAGATCGCCGCGACGCTTCGGCACCCAAAACGAGATCATTTCTGGCCTGGGGCCGACCGAGCCTGCAAAGCGAGCGTGCTTCACCCGACGCAGACGAAGGTGCCCAGCAAAAGAAGTGCGAAGAAAAAGAAAGGGGTGCATACAAAACAACGCGAGCGTGCTGGACCGCCGTAAGCGATGGGCCCAACCAAAAAAAAAAAAAAATTCCGAAGAAAAAGAGAGGGGTGCAACACGAGGACTTCCCAGGAGGTCACCCATCCTAGTACTACTCTCGCCCAAACACGCTTAACTGCGGAGTTCTGATGGGATCCGGTGCATTAGTGTTGGTATGATCGCACCCATCACCATAAGCGCGTTAAATTCTTATAAAGGATCCGAATGCAGCCATGCACTTTCACACCGGAGGGGTGCAACCCCGAGGGGCCTCCCGCGGATTTCGAGATCGCCGCGACGCTTCGGCACCCAAAACGAGATCATTTCTGGCCTGGGGCCGACCGAGCCTGCAAAGCGAGCGTGCTTCACCCGACGCAGACGAAGGTGCCCAGCAAAAGAAGTGCGAAGAAAAAGAAAGGGGTGCATACAAAACAACGCGAGCGTGCTGGACCGCCGTAAGCGATGGGCCCAACCAAAAAAAAAAAAAATTCCGAAGAAAAAGAGAGGGGTGCAACACGAGGACTTCCCAGGAGGTCACCCATCCTAGTACTACTCTCGCCCAAACACGCTTAACTGCGGAGTTCTGATGGGATCCGGTGCATTAGTGTTGGTATGATCGCACCCATCACCATAAGCGCGTTAAATTCTTATAAAGGATCCGAATGCAGCCATGCACTTTCACACCGGAGGGGTGCAACCCCGAGGGGCCTCCCGCGGATTTCGAGATCGCCGCGACGCTTCGGCACCCAAAACGAGATCATTTCTGGCCTGGGGCCGACCGAGCCTGCAAAGCGAGCGTGCTTCACCCGACGCAGACGAAGGTGCCCAGCAAAAGAAGTGCGAAGAAAAAGAAAGGGGTGCATACAAAACAACGCGAGCGTGCTGGACCGCCGTAAGCGATGGGCCCAACCAAAAAAAAAAAAAATTCCGAAGAAAAAGAGAGGGGTGCAACACGAGGACTTCCCAGGAGGTCACCCATCCTAGTACTACTCTCGCCCAAACACGCTTAACTGCGGAGTTCTGATGGGATCCGGTGCATTAGTGTTGGTATGATCGCACCCATCACCATAAGCGCGTTAAATTCTTATAAAGGATCCGAATGCAGCCATGCACTTTCACACCGGAGGGGTGCAACCCCGAGGGGCCTCCCGCGGATTTCGAGATCGCCGCGACGCTTCGGCACCCAAAACGAGATCATTTCTGGCCTGGGGCCGACCGAGCCTGCAAAGCGAGCGTGCTTCACCCGACGCAGACGAAGGTGCCCAGCAAAAGAAGTGCGAAGAAAAAGAAAGGGGTGCATACAAAACAACGCGAGCGTGCTGGACCGCCGTAAGCGATGGGCCCAACCAAAAAAAAAAAAAATTCCGAAGAAAAAGAGAGGGGTGCAACACGAGGACTTCCCAGGAGGTCACCCATCCTAGTACTACTCTCGCCCAAACACGCTTAACTGCGGAGTTCTGATGGGATCCGGTGCATTAGTGTTGGTATGATCGCACCCATCACCATAAGCGCGTTAAATTCTTATAAAGGATCCGAATGCAGCCATGCACTTTCACACCGGAGGGGTGCAACCCCGAGGGGCCTCCCGCGGATTTCGAGATCGCCGCGACGCTTCGGCACCCAAAACGAGATCATTTCTGGCCTGGGGCCGACCGAGCCTGCAAAGCGAGCGTGCTTCACCCGACGCAGACGAAGGTGCCCAGCAAAAGAAGTGCGAAGAAAAAGAAAGGGGTGCATACAAAACAACGCGAGCGTGCTGGACCGCCGTAAGCGATGGGCCCAACCAAAAAAAAAAAAAATTCCGAAGAAAAAGAGAGGGGTGCAACACGAGGACTTCCCAGGAGGTCACCCATCCTAGTACTACTCTCGCCCAAACACGCTTAACTGCGGAGTTCTGATGGGATCCGGTGCATTAGTGTTGGTATGATCGCACCCATCACCATAAGCGCGTTAAATTCTTATAAAGGATCCGAATGCAGCCATGCACTTTCACACCGGAGGGGTGCAACCCCGAGGGGCCTCCCGCGGATTTCGAGATCGCCGCGACGCTTCGGCACCCAAAACGAGATCATTTCTGGCCTGGGGCCGACCGAGCCTGCAAAGCGAGCGTGCTTCACCCGACGCAGACGAAGGTGCCCAGCAAAAGAAGTGCGAAGAAAAAGAAAGGGGTGCATACAAAACAACGCGAGCGTGCTGGACCGCCGTAAGCGATGGGCCCAACCAAAAAAAAAAAAAATTCCGAAGAAAAAGAGAGGGGTGCAACACGAGGACTTCCCAGGAGGTCACCCATCCTAGTACTACTCTCGCCCAAACACGCTTAACTGCGGAGTTCTGATGGGATCCGGTGCATTAGTGTTGGTATGATCGCACCCATCACCATAAGCGCGTTAAATTCTTATAAAGGATCCGAATGCAGCCATGCACTTTCACACCGGAGGGGTGCAACCCCGAGGGGCCTCCCGCGGATTTCGAGATCGCCGCGACGCTTCGGCACCCAAAACGAGATCATTTCTGGCCTGGGGCCGACCGAGCCTGCAAAGCGAGCGTGCTTCACCCGACGCAGACGAAGGTGCCCAGCAAAAGAAGTGCGAAGAAAAAGAAAGGGGTGCATACAAAACAACGCGAGCGTGCTGGACCGCCGTAAGCGATGGGCCCAACCAAAAAAAAAAAAAAATTCCGAAGAAAAAGAGAGGGGTGCAACACGAGGACTTCCCAGGAGGTCACCCATCCTAGTACTACTCTCGCCCAAACACGCTTAACTGCGGAGTTCTGATGGGATCCGGTGCATTAGTGTTGGTATGATCGCACCCATCACCATAAGCGCGTTAAATTCTTATAAAGGATCCGAATGCAGCCATGCACTTTCACACCGGAGGGGTGCAACCCCGAGGGGCCTCCCGCGGATTTCGAGATCGCCGCGACGCTTCGGCACCCAAAACGAGATCATTTCTGGCCTGGGGCCGACCGAGCCTGCAAAGCGAGCGTGCTTCACCCGACGCAGACGAAGGTGCCCAGCAAAAGAAGTGCGAAGAAAAAGAAAGGGGTGCATACAAAACAACGCGAGCGTGCTGGACCGCCGTAAGCGATGGGCCCAACCAAAAAAAAAAAAAATTCCGAAGAAAAAGAGAGGGGTGCAACACGAGGACTTCCCAGGAGGTCACCCATCCTAGTACTACTCTCGCCCAAACACGCTTAACTGCGGAGTTCTGATGGGATCCGGTGCATTAGTGTTGGTATGATCGCACCCATCACCATAAGCGCGTTAAATTCTTATAAAGGATCCGAATGCAGCCATGCACTTTCACACCGGAGGGGTGCAACCCCGAGGGTCCTCCCGCGGATTTCGAGATCGCCGCGACGCTTCGGCACCCAAAACGAGATCATTTCTGGCCTGGGGCCGACCGAGCCTGCAAAGCGAGCGTGCTTCACCCGACGCAGACGAAGGTGCCCAGCAAAAGAAGTGCGAAGAAAAAGAAAGGGGTGCATACAAAACAACGCGAGCGTGCTGGACCGCCGTAAGCGATGGGCCCAACCAAAAAAAAAAAAATTCCGAAGAAAAAGAGAGGGGTGCAACACGAGGACTTCCCAGGAGGTCACCCATCCTAGTACTACTCTCGCCCAAACACGCTTAACTGCGGAGTTCTGATGGGATCCGGTGCATTAGTGTTGGTATGATCGCACCCATCACCATAAGCGCGTTAAATTCTTATAAAGGATCCGAATGCAGCCATGCACTTTCACACCGGAGGGGTGCAACCCCGAGGGGCCTCCCGCGGATTTCGAGATCGCCGCGACGCTTCGGCACCCAAAACGAGATCATTTCTGGCCTGGGGCCGACCGAGCCTGCAAAGCGAGCGTGCTTCACCCGACGCAGACGAAGGTGCCCAGCAAAAGAAGTGCGAAGAAAAAGAAAGGGGTGCATACAAAACAACGCGAGCGTGCTGGACCGCCGTAAGCGATGGGCCCAACCAAAAAAAAAAAAAATTCCGAAGAAAAAGAGAGGGGTGCAACAGGAGGACTTCCCAGGAGGTCACCCATCCTAGTACTACTCTCGCCCAAACACGCTTAACTGCGGAGTTCTGATGGGATCCGGTGCATTAGTGTTGGTATGATCGCACCCATCACCATAAGCGCGTTAAATTCTTATAAAGGATCCGAATGCAGCCATGCACTTTCACACCGGAGGGGTGCAACCCCGAGGGGCCTCCCGCGGATTTCGAGATCGCCGCGACGCTTCGGCACCCAAAACGAGATCATTTCTGGCCTGGGGCCGACCGAGCCTGCAAAGCGAGCGTGCTTCACCCGACGCAGACGAAGGTGCCCAGCAAAAGAAGTGCGAAGAAAAAGAAAGGGGTGCATACAAAACAACGCGAGCGTGCTGACCGCCGTAAGCGATGGGCCCAACCAAAAAAAAAAAAAAATTCCGAAGAAAAAGAGAGGGGTGCAACACGAGGACTTCCCAGGAGGTCACCCATCCTAGTACTACTCTCGCCCAAACACGCTTAACTGCGGAGTTCTGATGGGATCCGGTGCATTAGTGTTGGTATGATCGCACCCATCACCATAAGCGCGTTAAATTCTTATAAAGGATCCGAATGCAGCCATGCACTTTCACACCGGAGGGGTGCAACCCCGAGGGGCCTCCCGCGGATTTCGAGATCGCCGCGACGCTTCGGCACCCAAAACGAGATCATTTCTGGCCTGGGGCCGACCGAGCCTGCAAAGCGAGCGTGCTTCACCCGACGCAGACGAAGGTGCCCAGCAAAAGAAGTGCGAAGAAAAAGAAAGGGGTGCATACAAAACAACGCGAGCGTGCTGGACCGCCGTAAGCGATGGGCCCAACCAAAAAAAAAAAAAATTCCGAAGAAAAAGAGAGGGGTGCAACACGAGGACTTCCCAGGAGGTCACCCATCCTAGTACTACTCTCGCCCAAACACGCTTAACTGCGGAGTTCTGATGGGATCCGGTGCATTAGTGTTGGTATGATCGCACCCATCACCATAAGCGCGTTAAATTCTTATAAAGGATCCGAATGCAGCCATGCACTTTCACACCGGAGGGGTGCAACCCCGAGGGGCCTCCCGCGGATTTCGAGATCGCCGCGACGCTTCGGCACCCAAAACGAGATCATTTCTGGCCTGGGGCCGACCGAGCCTGCAAAGCGAGCGTGCTTCACCCGACGCAGACGAAGGTGCCCAGCAAAAGAAGTGCGAAGAAAAAGAAAGGGGTGCATACAAAACAACGCGAGCGTGCTGGACCGCCGTAAGCGATGGGCCCAACCAAAAAAAAAAAAAATTCCGAAGAAAAAGAGAGGGGTGCAACACGAGGACTTCCCAGGAGGTCACCCATCCTAGTACTACTCTCGCCCAAACACGCTTAACTGCGGAGTTCTGATGGGATCCGGTGCATTAGTGTTGGTATGATCGCACCCATCACCATAAGCGCGTTAAATTCTTATAAAGGATCCGAATGCAGCCATGCACTTTCACACCGGAGGGGTGCAACCCCGAGGGGCCTCCCGCGGATTTCGAGATCGCCGCGACGCTTCGGCACCCAAAACGAGATCATTTCTGGCCTGGGGCCGACCGAGCCTGCAAAGCGAGCGTGCTTCACCCGACGCAGACGAAGGTGCCCAGCAAAAGAAGTGCGAAGAAAAAGAAAGGGGTGCATACAAAACAACGCGAGCGTGCTGGACCGCCGTAAGCGATGGGCCCAACCAAAAAAAAAAAAAATTCCGAAGAAAAAGAGAGGGGTGCAACACGAGGACTTCCCAGGAGGTCACCCATCCTAGTACTACTCTCGCCCAAACACGCTTAACTGCGGAGTTCTGATGGGATCCGGTGCATTAGTGTTGGTATGATCGCACCCATCACCATAAGCGCGTTAAATTCTTATAAAGGATCCGAATGCAGCCATGCACTTTCACACCGGAGGGGTGCAACCCCGAGGGGCCTCCCGCGGATTTCGAGATCGCCGCGACGCTTCGGCACCCAAAACGAGATCATTTCTGGCCTGGGGCCGACCGAGCCTGCAAAGCGAGCGTGCTTCACCCGACGCAGACGAAGGTGCCCAGCAAAAGAAGTGCGAAGAAAAAGAAAGGGGTGCATACAAAACAACGCGAGCGTGCTGGACCGCCGTAAGCGATGGGCCCAACCAAAAAAAAAAAAAATTCCGAAGAAAAAGAGAGGGGTGCAACACGAGGACTTCCCAGGAGGTCACCCATCCTAGTACTACTCTCGCCCAAACACGCTTAACTGCGGAGTTCTGATGGGATCCGGTGCATTAGTGTTGGTATGATCGCACCCATCACCATAAGCGCGTTAAATTCTTATAAAGGATCCGAATGCAGCCATGCACTTTCACACCGGAGGGGTGCAACCCCGAGGGGCCTCCCGCGGATTTCGAGATCGCCGCGACGCTTCGGCACCCAAAACGAGATCATTTCTGGCCTGGGGCCGACCGAGCCTGCAAAGCGAGCGTGCTTCACCCGACGCAGACGAAGGTGCCCAGCAAAAGAAGTGCGAAGAAAAAGAAAGGGGTGCATACAAAACAACGCGAGCGTGCTGGACCGCCGTAAGCGATGGGCCCAACCAAAAAAAAAAAAAATTCCGAAGAAAAAGAGAGGGGTGCAACACGAGGACTTCCCAGGAGGTCACCCATCCTAGTACTACTCTCGCCCAAACACGCTTAACTGCGGAGTTCTGATGGGATCCGGTGCATTAGTGTTGGTATGATCGCACCCATCACCATAAGCGCGTTAAATTCTTATAAAGGATCCGAATGCAGCCATGCACTTTCACACCGGAGGGGTGCAACCCCGAGGGGCCTCCCGCGGATTTCGAGATCGCCGCGACGCTTCGGCACCCAAAACGAGATCATTTCTGGCCTGGGGCCGACCGAGCCTGCAAAGCGAGCGTGCTTCACCCGACGCAGACGAAGGTGCCCAGCAAAAGAAGTGCGAAGAAAAAGAAAGGGGTGCATACAAAACAACGCGAGCGTGCTGGACCGCCGTAAGCGATGGGCCCAACCAAAAAAAAAAAAAATTCCGAAGAAAAAGAGAGGGGTGCAACACGAGGACTTCCCAGGAGGTCACCCATCCTAGTACTACTCTCGCCCAAACACGCTTAACTGCGGAGTTCTGATGGGATCCGGTGCATTAGTGTTGGTATGATCGCACCCATCACCATAAGCGCGTTAAATTCTTATAAAGGATCCGAATGCAGCCATGCACTTTCACACCGGAGGGGTGCAACCCCGAGGGGCCTCCCGCGGATTTCGAGATCGCCGCGACGCTTCGGCACCCAAAACGAGATCATTTCTGGCCTGGGGCCGACCGAGCCTGCAAAGCGAGCGTGCTTCACCCGACGCAGACGAAGGTGCCCAGCAAAAGAAGTGCGAAGAAAAAGAAAGGGGTGCATACAAAACAACGCGAGCGTGCTGGACCGCCGTAAGCGATGGGCCCAACCAAAAAAAAAAAAAAATTCCGAAGAAAAAGAGAGGGGTGCAACACGAGGACTTCCCAGGAGGTCACCCATCCTAGTACTACTCTCGCCCAAACACGCTTAACTGCGGAGTTCTGATGGGATCCGGTGCATTAGTGTTGGTATGATCGCACCCATCACCATAAGCGCGTTAAATTCTTATAAAGGATCCGAATGCAGCCATGCACTTTCACACCGGAGGGGTGCAACCCCGAGGGGCCTCCCGCGGATTTCGAGATCGCCGCGACGCTTCGGCACCCAAAACGAGATCATTTCTGGCCTGGGGCCGACCGAGCCTGCAAAGCGAGCGTGCTTCACCCGACGCAGACGAAGGTGCCCAGCAAAAGAAGTGCGAAGAAAAAGAAAGGGGTGCATACAAAACAACGCGAGCGTGCTGGACCGCCGTAAGCGATGGGCCCAACCAAAAAAAAAAAAAAATTCCGAAGAAAAAGAGAGGGGTGCAACACGAGGACTTCCCAGGAGGTCACCCATCCTAGTACTACTCTCGCCCAAACACGCTTAACTGCGGAGTTCTGATGGGATCCGGTGCATTAGTGTTGGTATGATCGCACCCATCACCATAAGCGCGTTAAATTCTTATAAAGGATCCGAATGCAGCCATGCACTTTCACACCGGAGGGGTGCAACCCCGAGGGGCCTCCCGCGGATTTCGAGATCGCCGCGACGCTTCGGCACCCAAAACGAGATCATTTCTGGCCTGGGGCCGACCGAGCCTGCAAAGCGAGCGTGCTTCACCCGACGCAGACGAAGGTGCCCAGCAAAAGAAGTGCGAAGAAAAAGAAAGGGGTGCATACAAAACAACGCGAGCGTGCTGGACCGCCGTAAGCGATGGGCCCAACCAAAAAAAAAAAAAATTCCGAAGAAAAAGAGAGGGGTGCAACACGAGGACTTCCCAGGAGGTCACCCATCCTAGTACTACTCTCGCCCAAACACGCTTAACTGCGGAGTTCTGATGGGATCCGGTGCATTAGTGTTGGTATGATCGCACCCATCACCATAAGCGCGTTAAATTCTTATAAAGGATCCGAATGCAGCCATGCACTTTCACACCGGAGGGGTGCAACCCCGAGGGGCCTCCCGCGGATTTCGAGATCGCCGCGACGCTTCGGCACCCAAAACGAGATCATTTCTGGCCTGGGGCCGACCGAGCCTGCAAAGCGAGCGTGCTTCACCCGACGCAGACGAAGGTGCCCAGCAAAAGAAGTGCGAAGAAAAAGAAAGGGGTGCATACAAAACAACGCGAGCGTGCTGGACCGCCGTAAGCGATGGGCCCAACCAAAAAAAAAAAAAATTCCGAAGAAAAAGAGAGGGGTGCAACACGAGGACTTCCCAGGAGGTCACCCATCCTAGTACTACTCTCGCCCAAACACGCTTAACTGCGGAGTTCTGATGGGATCCGGTGCATTAGTGTTGGTATGATCGCACCCATCACCATAAGCGCGTTAAATTCTTATAAAGGATCCGAATGCAGCCATGCACTTTCACACCGGAGGGGTGCAACCCCGAGGGGCCTCCCGCGGATTTCGAGATCGCCGCGACGCTTCGGCACCCAAAACGAGATCATTTCTGGCCTGGGGCCGACCGAGCCTGCAAAGCGAGCGTGCTTCACCCGACGCAGACGAAGGTGCCCAGCAAAAGAAGTGCGAAGAAAAAGAAAGGGGTGCATACAAAACAACGCGAGCGTGCTGGACCGCCGTAAGCGATGGGCCCAACCAAAAAAAAAAAAAATTCCGAAGAAAAAGAGAGGGGTGCAACACGAGGACTTCCCAGGAGGTCACCCATCCTAGTACTACTCTCGCCCAAACACGCTTAACTGCGGAGTTCTGATGGGATCCGGTGCATTAGTGTTGGTATGATCGCACCCATCACCATAAGCGCGTTAAATTCTTATAAAGGATCCGAATGCAGCCATGCACTTTCACACCGGAGGGGTGCAACCCCGAGGGGCCTCCCGCGGATTTCGAGATCGCCGCGACGCTTCGGCACCCAAAACGAGATCATTTCTGGCCTGGGGCCGACCGAGCCTGCAAAGCGAGCGTGCTTCACCCGACGCAGACGAAGGTGCCCAGCAAAAGAAGTGCGAAGAAAAAGAAAGGGGTGCATACAAAACAACGCGAGCGTGCTGGACCGCCGTAAGCGATGGGCCCAACCAAAAAAAAAAAAAAATTCCGAAGAAAAAGAGAGGGGTGCAACACGAGGACTTCCCAGGAGGTCACCCATCCTAGTACTACTCTCGCCCAAACACGCTTAACTGCGGAGTTCTGATGGGATCCGGTGCATTAGTGTTGGTATGATCGCACCCATCACCATAAGCGCGTTAAATTCTTATAAAGGATCCGAATGCAGCCATGCACTTTCACACCGGAGGGGTGCAACCCCGAGGGGCCTCCCGCGGATTTCGAGATCGCCGCGACGCTTCGGCACCCAAAACGAGATCATTTCTGGCCTGGGGCCGACCGAGCCTGCAAAGCGAGCGTGCTTCACCCGACGCAGACGAAGGTGCCCAGCAAAAGAAGTGCGAAGAAAAAGAAAGGGGTGCATACAAAACAACGCGAGCGTGCTGGACCGCCGTAAGCGATGGGCCCAACCAAAAAAAAAAAAAATTCCGAAGAAAAAGAGAGGGGTGCAACACGAGGACTTCCCAGGAGGTCACCCATCCTAGTACTACTCTCGCCCAAACACGCTTAACTGCGGAGTTCTGATGGGATCCGGTGCATTAGTGTTGGTATGATCGCACCCATCACCATAAGCGCGTTAAATTCTTATAAAGGATCCGAATGCAGCCATGCACTTTCACACCGGAGGGGTGCAACCCCGAGGGGCCTCCCGCGGATTTCGAGATCGCCGCGACGCTTCGGCACCCAAAACGAGATCATTTCTGGCCTGGGGCCGACCGAGCCTGCAAAGCGAGCGTGCTTCACCCGACGCAGACGAAGGTGCCCAGCAAAAGAAGTGCGAAGAAAAAGAAAGGGGTGCATACAAAACAACGCGAGCGTGCTGGACCGCCGTAAGCGATGGGCCCAACCAAAAAAAAAAAAAAATTCCGAAGAAAAAGAGAGGGGTGCAACACGAGGACTTCCCAGGAGGTCACCCATCCTAGTACTACTCTCGCCCAAACACGCTTAACTGCGGAGTTCTGATGGGATCCGGTGCATTAGTGTTGGTATGATCGCACCCATCACCATAAGCGCGTTAAATTCTTATAAAGGATCCGAATGCAGCCATGCACTTTCACACCGGAGGGGTGCAACCCCGAGGGGCCTCCCGCGGATTTCGAGATCGCCGCGACGCTTCGGCACCCAAAACGAGATCATTTCTGGCCTGGGGCCGACCGAGCCTGCAAAGCGAGCGTGCTTCACCCGACGCAGACGAAGGTGCCCAGCAAAAGAAGTGCGAAGAAAAAGAAAGGGGTGCATACAAAACAACGCGAGCGTGCTGGACCGCCGTAAGCGATGGGCCCAACCAAAAAAAAAAAAAAATTCCGAAGAAAAAGAGAGGGGTGCAACACGAGGACTTCCCAGGAGGTCACCCATCCTAGTACTACTCTCGCCCAAACACGCTTAACTGCGGAGTTCTGATGGGATCCGGTGCATTAGTGTTGGTATGATCGCACCCATCACCATAAGCGCGTTAAATTCTTATAAAGGATCCGAATGCAGCCATGCACTTTCACACCGGAGGGGTGCAACCCCGAGGGGCCTCCCGCGGATTTCGAGATCGCCGCGACGCTTCGGCACCCAAAACGAGATCATTTCTGGCCTGGGGCCGACCGAGCCTGCAAAGCGAGCGTGCTTCACCCGACGCAGACGAAGGTGCCCAGCAAAAGAAGTGCGAAGAAAAAGAAAGGGGTGCATACAAAACAACGCGAGCGTGCTGGACCGCCGTAAGCGATGGGCCCAACCAAAAAAAAAAAAAATTCCGAAGAAAAAGAGAGGGGTGCAACACGAGGACTTCCCAGGAGGTCACCCATCCTAGTACTACTCTCGCCCAAACACGCTTAACTGCGGAGTTCTGATGGGATCCGGTGCATTAGTGTTGGTATGATCGCACCCATCACCATAAGCGCGTTAAATTCTTATAAAGGATCCGAATGCAGCCATGCACTTTCACACCGGAGGGGTGCAACCCCGAGGGGCCTCCCGCGGATTTCGAGATCGCCGCGACGCTTCGGCACCCAAAACGAGATCATTTCTGGCCTGGGGCCGACCGAGCCTGCAAAGCGAGCGTGCTTCACCCGACGCAGACGAAGGTGCCCAGCAAAAGAAGTGCGAAGAAAAAGAAAGGGGTGCATACAAAACAACGCGAGCGTGCTGGACCGCCGTAAGCGATGGGCCCAACCAAAAAAAAAAAAAATTCCGAAGAAAAAGAGAGGGGTGCAACACGAGGACTTCCCAGGAGGTCACCCATCCTAGTACTACTCTCGCCCAAACACGCTTAACTGCGGAGTTCTGATGGGATCCGGTGCATTAGTGTTGGTATGATCGCACCCATCACCATAAGCGCGTTAAATTCTTATAAAGGATCCGAATGCAGCCATGCACTTTCACACCGGAGGGGTGCAACCCCGAGGGGCCTCCCGCGGATTTCGAGATCGCCGCGACGCTTCGGCACCCAAAACGAGATCATTTCTGGCCTGGGGCCGACCGAGCCTGCAAAGCGAGCGTGCTTCACCCGACGCAGACGAAGGTGCCCAGCAAAAGAAGTGCGAAGAAAAAGAAAGGGGTGCATACAAAACAACGCGAGCGTGCTGGACCGCCGTAAGCGATGGGCCCAACCAAAAAAAAAAAAAAATTCCGAAGAAAAAGAGAGGGGTGCAACACGAGGACTTCCCAGGAGGTCACCCATCCTAGTACTACTCTCGCCCAAACACGCTTAACTGCGGAGTTCTGATGGGATCCGGTGCATTAGTGTTGGTATGATCGCACCCATCACCATAAGCGCGTTAAATTCTTATAAAGGATCCGAATGCAGCCATGCACTTTCACACCGGAGGGGTGCAACCCCGAGGGGCCTCCCGCGGATTTCGAGATCGCCGCGACGCTTCGGCACCCAAAACGAGATCATTTCTGGCCTGGGGCCGACCGAGCCTGCAAAGCGAGCGTGCTTCACCCGACGCAGACGAAGGTGCCCAGCAAAAGAAGTGCGAAGAAAAAGAAAGGGGTGCATACAAAACAACGCGAGCGTGCTGGACCGCCGTAAGCGATGGGCCCAACCAAAAAAAAAAAAAAATTCCGAAGAAAAAGAGAGGGGTGCAACACGAGGACTTCCCAGGAGGTCACCCATCCTAGTACTACTCTCGCCCAAACACGCTTAACTGCGGAGTTCTGATGGGATCCGGTGCATTAGTGTTGGTATGATCGCACCCATCACCATAAGCGCGTTAAATTCTTATAAAGGATCCGAATGCAGCCATGCACTTTCACACCGGAGGGGTGCAACCCCGAGGGGCCTCCCGCGGATTTCGAGATCGCCGCGACGCTTCGGCACCCAAAACGAGATCATTTCTGGCCTGGGGCCGACCGAGCCTGCAAAGCGAGCGTGCTTCACCCGACGCAGACGAAGGTGCCCAGCAAAAGAAGTGCGAAGAAAAAGAAAGGGGTGCATACAAAACAACGCGAGCGTGCTGGACCGCCGTAAGCGATGGGCCCAACCAAAAAAAAAAAAAATTCCGAAGAAAAAGAGAGGGGTGCAACACGAGGACTTCCCAGGAGGTCACCCATCCTAGTACTACTCTCGCCCAAACACGCTTAACTGCGGAGTTCTGATGGGATCCGGTGCATTAGTGTTGGTATGATCGCACCCATCACCATAAGCGCGTTAAATTCTTATAAAGGATCCGAATGCAGCCATGCACTTTCACACCGGAGGGGTGCAACCCCGAGGGGCCTCCCGCGGATTTCGAGATCGCCGCGACGCTTCGGCACCCAAAACGAGATCATTTCTGGCCTGGGGCCGACCGAGCCTGCAAAGCGAGCGTGCTTCACCCGACGCAGACGAAGGTGCCCAGCAAAAGAAGTGCGAAGAAAAAGAAAGGGGTGCATACAAAACAACGCGAGCGTGCTGGACCGCCGTAAGCGATGGGCCCAACCAAAAAAAAAAAAAAATTCCGAAGAAAAAGAGAGGGGTGCAACACGAGGACTTCCCAGGAGGTCACCCATCCTAGTACTACTCTCGCCCAAACACGCTTAACTGCGGAGTTCTGATGGGATCCGGTGCATTAGTGTTGGTATGATCGCACCCATCACCATAAGCGCGTTAAATTCTTATAAAGGATCCGAATGCAGCCATGCACTTTCACACCGGAGGGGTGCAACCCCGAGGGGCCTCCCGCGGATTTCGAGATCGCCGCGACGCTTCGGCACCCAAAACGAGATCATTTCTGGCCTGGGGCCGACCGAGCCTGCAAAGCGAGCGTGCTTCACCCGACGCAGACGAAGGTGCCCAGCAAAAGAAGTGCGAAGAAAAAGAAAGGGGTGCATACAAAACAACGCGAGCGTGCTGGACCGCCGTAAGCGATGGGCCCAACCAAAAAAAAAAAAAATTCCGAAGAAAAAGAGAGGGGTGCAACACGAGGACTTCCCAGGAGGTCACCCATCCTAGTACTACTCTCGCCCAAACACGCTTAACTGCGGAGTTCTGATGGGATCCGGTGCATTAGTGTTGGTATGATCGCACCCATCACCATAAGCGCGTTAAATTCTTATAAAGGATCCGAATGCAGCCATGCACTTTCACACCGGAGGGGTGCAACCCCGAGGGGCCTCCCGCGGATTTCGAGATCGCCGCGACGCTTCGGCACCCAAAACGAGATCATTTCTGGCCTGGGGCCGACCGAGCCTGCAAAGCGAGCGTGCTTCACCCGACGCAGACGAAGGTGCCCAGCAAAAGAAGTGCGAAGAAAAAGAAAGGGGTGCATACAAAACAACGCGAGCGTGCTGGACCGCCGTAAGCGATGGGCCCAACCAAAAAAAAAAAAAAATTCCGAAGAAAAAGAGAGGGGTGCAACACGAGGACTTCCCAGGAGGTCACCCATCCTAGTACTACTCTCGCCCAAACACGCTTAACTGCGGAGTTCTGATGGGATCCGGTGCATTAGTGTTGGTATGATCGCACCCATCACCATAAGCGCGTTAAATTCTTATAAAGGATCCGAATGCAGCCATGCACTTTCACACCGGAGGGGTGCAACCCCGAGGGGCCTCCCGCGGATTTCGAGATCGCCGCGACGCTTCGGCACCCAAAACGAGATCATTTCTGGCCTGGGGCCGACCGAGCCTGCAAAGCGAGCGTGCTTCACCCGACGCAGACGAAGGTGCCCAGCAAAAGAAGTGCGAAGAAAAAGAAAGGGGTGCATACAAAACAACGCGAGCGTGCTGGACCGCCGTAAGCGATGGGCCCAACCAAAAAAAAAAAAAAATTCCGAAGAAAAAGAGAGGGGTGCAACACGAGGACTTCCCAGGAGGTCACCCATCCTAGTACTACTCTCGCCCAAACACGCTTAACTGCGGAGTTCTGATGGGATCCGGTGCATTAGTGTTGGTATGATCGCACCCATCACCATAAGCGCGTTAAATTCTTATAAAGGATCCGAATGCAGCCATGCACTTTCACACCGGAGGGGTGCAACCCCGAGGGGCCTCCCGCGGATTTCGAGATCGCCGCGACGCTTCGGCACCCAAAACGAGATCATTTCTGGCCTGGGGCCGACCGAGCCTGCAAAGCGAGCGTGCTTCACCCGACGCAGACGAAGGTGCCCAGCAAAAGAAGTGCGAAGAAAAAGAAAGGGGTGCATACAAAACAACGCGAGCGTGCTGGACCGCCGTAAGCGATGGGCCCAACCAAAAAAAAAAAAAAATTCCGAAGAAAAAGAGAGGGGTGCAACACGAGGACTTCCCAGGAGGTCACCCATCCTAGTACTACTCTCGCCCAAACACGCTTAACTGCGGAGTTCTGATGGGATCCGGTGCATTAGTGTTGGTATGATCGCACCCATCACCATAAGCGCGTTAAATTCTTATAAAGGATCCGAATGCAGCCATGCACTTTCACACCGGAGGGGTGCAACCCCGAGGGGCCTCCCGCGGATTTCGAGATCGCCGCGACGCTTCGGCACCCAAAACGAGATCATTTCTGGCCTGGGGCCGACCGAGCCTGCAAAGCGAGCGTGCTTCACCCGACGCAGACGAAGGTGCCCAGCAAAAGAAGTGCGAAGAAAAAGAAAGGGGTGCATACAAAACAACGCGAGCGTGCTGGACCGCCGTAAGCGATGGGCCCAACCAAAAAAAAAAAAAATTCCGAAGAAAAAGAGAGGGGTGCAACACGAGGACTTCCCAGGAGGTCACCCATCCTAGTACTACTCTCGCCCAAACACGCTTAACTGCGGAGTTCTGATGGGATCCGGTGCATTAGTGTTGGTATGATCGCACCCATCACCATAAGCGCGTTAAATTCTTATAAAGGATCCGAATGCAGCCATGCACTTTCACACCGGAGGGGTGCAACCCCGAGGGGCCTCCCGCGGATTTCGAGATCGCCGCGACGCTTCGGCACCCAAAACGAGATCATTTCTGGCCTGGGGCCGACCGAGCCTGCAAAGCGAGCGTGCTTCACCCGACGCAGACGAAGGTGCCCAGCAAAAGAAGTGCGAAGAAAAAGAAAGGGGTGCATACAAAACAACGCGAGCGTGCTGGACCGCCGTAAGCGATGGGCCCAACCAAAAAAAAAAAAAATTCCGAAGAAAAAGAGAGGGGTGCAACACGAGGACTTCCCAGGAGGTCACCCATCCTAGTACTACTCTCGCCCAAACACGCTTAACTGCGGAGTTCTGATGGGATCCGGTGCATTAGTGTTGGTATGATCGCACCCATCACCATAAGCGCGTTAAATTCTTATAAAGGATCCGAATGCAGCCATGCACTTTCACACCGGAGAGGTGCAACCCCGAGGGGCCTCCCGCGGATTTCGAGATCGCCGCGACGCTTCGGCACCCAAAACGAGATCATTTCTGGCCTGGGGCCGACCGAGCCTGCAAAGCGAGCGTGCTTCACCCGACGCAGACGAAGGTGCCCAGCAAAAGAAGTGCGAAGAAAAAGAAAGGGGTGCATACAAAACAACGCGAGCGTGCTGGACCGCCGTAAGCGATGGGCCCAACCAAAAAAAAAAAAAAATTCCGAAGAAAAAGAGAGGGGTGCAACACGAGGACTTCCCAGGAGGTCACCCATCCTAGTACTACTCTCGCCCAAACACGCTTAACTGCGGAGTTCTGATGGGATCCGGTGCATTAGTGTTGGTATGATCGCACCCATCACCATAAGCGCGTTAAATTCTTATAAAGGATCCGAATGCAGCCATGCACTTTCACACCGGAGGGGTGCAACCCCGAGGGGCCTCCCGCGGATTTCGAGATCGCCGCGACGCTTCGGCACCCAAAACGAGATCATTTCTGGCCTGGGGCCGACCGAGCCTGCAAAGCGAGCGTGCTTCACCCGACGCAGACGAAGGTGCCCAGCAAAAGAAGTGCGAAGAAAAAGAAAGGGGTGCATACAAAACAACGCGAGCGTGCTGGACCGCCGTAAGCGATGGGCCCAACCAAAAAAAAAAAAAAATTCCGAAGAAAAAGAGAGGGGTGCAACACGAGGACTTCCCAGGAGGTCACCCATCCTAGTACTACTCTCGCCCAAACACGCTTAACTGCGGAGTTCTGATGGGATCCGGTGCATTAGTGTTGGTATGATCGCACCCATCACCATAAGCGCGTTAAATTCTTATAAAGGATCCGAATGCAGCCATGCACTTTCACACCGGAGGGGTGCAACCCCGAGGGGCCTCCCGCGGATTTCGAGATCGCCGCGACGCTTCGGCACCCAAAACGAGATCATTTCTGGCCTGGGGCCGACCGAGCCTGCAAAGCGAGCGTGCTTCACCCGACGCAGACGAAGGTGCCCAGCAAAAGAAGTGCGAAGAAAAAGAAAGGGGTGCATACAAAACAACGCGAGCGTGCTGGACCGCCGTAAGCGATGGGCCCAACCAAAAAAAAAAAAAATTCCGAAGAAAAAGAGAGGGGTGCAACACGAGGACTTCCCAGGAGGTCACCCATCCTAGTACTACTCTCGCCCAAACACGCTTAACTGCGGAGTTCTGATGGGATCCGGTGCATTAGTGTTGGTATGATCGCACCCATCACCATAAGCGCGTTAAATTCTTATAAAGGATCCGAATGCAGCCATGCACTTTCACACCGGAGGGGTGCAACCCCGAGGGGCCTCCCGCGGATTTCGAGATCGCCGCGACGCTTCGGCACCCAAAACGAGATCATTTCTGGCCTGGGGCCGACCGAGCCTGCAAAGCGAGCGTGCTTCACCCGACGCAGACGAAGGTGCCCAGCAAAAGAAGTGCGAAGAAAAAGAAAGGGGTGCATACAAAACAACGCGAGCGTGCTGGACCGCCGTAAGCGATGGGCCCAACCAAAAAAAAAAAAAAATTCCGAAGAAAAAGAGAGGGGTGCAACACGAGGACTTCCCAGGAGGTCACCCATCCTAGTACTACTCTCGCCCAAACACGCTTAACTGCGGAGTTCTGATGGGATCCGGTGCATTAGTGTTGGTATGATCGCACCCATCACCATAAGCGCGTTAAATTCTTATAAAGGATCCGAATGCAGCCATGCACTTTCACACCGGAGGGGTGCAACCCCGAGGGGCCTCCCGCGGATTTCGAGATCGCCGCGACGCTTCGGCACCCAAAACGAGATCATTTCTGGCCTGGGGCCGACCGAGCCTGCAAAGCGAGCGTGCTTCACCCGACGCAGACGAAGGTGCCCAGCAAAAGAAGTGCGAAGAAAAAGAAAGGGGTGCATACAAAACAACGCGAGCGTGCTGGACCGCCGTAAGCGATGGGCCCAACCAAAAAAAAAAAAAATTCCGAAGAAAAAGAGAGGGGTGCAACACGAGGACTTCCCAGGAGGTCACCCATCCTAGTACTACTCTCGCCCAAACACGCTTAACTGCGGAGTTCTGATGGGATCCGGTGCATTAGTGTTGGTATGATCGCACCCATCACCATAAGCGCGTTAAATTCTTATAAAGGATCCGAATGCAGCCATGCACTTTCACACCGGAGGGGTGCAACCCCGAGGGGCCTCCCGCGGATTTCGAGATCGCCGCGACGCTTCGGCACCCAAAACGAGATCATTTCTGGCCTGGGGCCGACCGAGCCTGCAAAGCGAGCGTGCTTCACCCGACGCAGACGAAGGTGCCCAGCAAAAGAAGTGCGAAGAAAAAGAAAGGGGTGCATACAAAACAACGCGAGCGTGCTGGACCGCCGTAAGCGATGGGCCCAACCAAAAAAAAAAAAAAATTCCGAAGAAAAAGAGAGGGGTGCAACACGAGGACTTCCCAGGAGGTCACCCATCCTAGTACTACTCTCGCCCAAACACGCTTAACTGCGGAGTTCTGATGGGATCCGGTGCATTAGTGTTGGTATGATCGCACCCATCACCATAAGCGCGTTAAATTCTTATAAAGGATCCGAATGCAGCCATGCACTTTCACACCGGAGGGGTGCAACCCCGAGGGGCCTCCCGCGGATTTCGAGATCGCCGCGACGCTTCGGCACCCAAAACGAGATCATTTCTGGCCTGGGGCCGACCGAGCCTGCAAAGCGAGCGTGCTTCACCCGACGCAGACGAAGGTGCCCAGCAAAAGAAGTGCGAAGAAAAAGAAAGGGGTGCATACAAAACAACGCGAGCGTGCTGGACCGCCGTAAGCGATGGGCCCAACCAAAAAAAAAAAAAATTCCGAAGAAAAAGAGAGGGGTGCAACACGAGGACTTCCCAGGAGGTCACCCATCCTAGTACTACTCTCGCCCAAACACGCTTAACTGCGGAGTTCTGATGGGATCCGGTGCATTAGTGTTGGTATGATCGCACCCATCACCATAAGCGCGTTAAATTCTTATAAAGGATCCGAATGCAGCCATGCACTTTCACACCGGAGGGGTGCAACCCCGAGGGGCCTCCCGCGGATTTCGAGATCGCCGCGACGCTTCGGCACCCAAAACGAGATCATTTCTGGCCTGGGGCCGACCGAGCCTGCAAAGCGAGCGTGCTTCACCCGACGCAGACGAAGGTGCCCAGCAAAAGAAGTGCGAAGAAAAAGAAAGGGGTGCATACAAAACAACGCGAGCGTGCTGGACCGCCGTAAGCGATGGGCCCAACCAAAAAAAAAAAAAAATTCCGAAGAAAAAGAGAGGGGTGCAACACGAGGACTTCCCAGGAGGTCACCCATCCTAGTACTACTCTCGCCCAAACACGCTTAACTGCGGAGTTCTGATGGGATCCGGTGCATTAGTGTTGGTATGATCGCACCCATCACCATAAGCGCGTTAAATTCTTATAAAGGATCCGAATGCAGCCATGCACTTTCACACCGGAGGGGTGCAACCCCGAGGGGCCTCCCGCGGATTTCGAGATCGCCGCGACGCTTCGGCACCCAAAACGAGATCATTTCTGGCCTGGGGCCGACCGAGCCTGCAAAGCGAGCGTGCTTCACCCGACGCAGACGAAGGTGCCCAGCAAAAGAAGTGCGAAGAAAAAGAAAGGGGTGCATACAAAACAACGCGAGCGTGCTGGACCGCCGTAAGCGATGGGCCCAACCAAAAAAAAAAAAAAATTCCGAAGAAAAAGAGAGGGGTGCAACACGAGGACTTCCCAGGAGGTCACCCATCCTAGTACTACTCTCGCCCAAACACGCTTAACTGCGGAGTTCTGATGGGATCCGGTGCATTAGTGTTGGTATGATCGCACCCATCACCATAAGCGCGTTAAATTCTTATAAAGGATCCGAATGCAGCCATGCACTTTCACACCGGAGGGGTGCAACCCCGAGGGGCCTCCCGCGGATTTCGAGATCGCCGCGACGCTTCGGCACCCAAAACGAGATCATTTCTGGCCTGGGGCCGACCGAGCCTGCAAAGCGAGCGTGCTTCACCCGACGCAGACGAAGGTGCCCAGCAAAAGAAGTGCGAAGAAAAAGAAAGGGGTGCATACAAAACAACGCGAGCGTGCTGGACCGCCGTAAGCGATGGGCCCAACCAAAAAAAAAAAAAATTCCGAAGAAAAAGAGAGGGGTGCAACACGAGGACTTCCCAGGAGGTCACCCATCCTAGTACTACTCTCGCCCAAACACGCTTAACTGCGGAGTTCTGATGGGATCCGGTGCATTAGTGTTGGTATGATCGCACCCATCACCATAAGCGCGTTAAATTCTTATAAAGGATCCGAATGCAGCCATGCACTTTCACACCGGAGGGGTGCAACCCCGAGGGGCCTCCCGCGGATTTCGAGATCGCCGCGACGCTTCGGCACCCAAAACGAGATCATTTCTGGCCTGGGGCCGACCGAGCCTGCAAAGCGAGCGTGCTTCACCCGACGCAGACGAAGGTGCCCAGCAAAAGAAGTGCGAAGAAAAAGAAAGGGGTGCATACAAAACAACGCGAGCGTGCTGGACCGCCGTAAGCGATGGGCCCAACCAAAAAAAAAAAAAATTCCGAAGAAAAAGAGAGGGGTGCAACACGAGGACTTCCCAGGAGGTCACCCATCCTAGTACTACTCTCGCCCAAACACGCTTAACTGCGGAGTTCTGATGGGATCCGGTGCATTAGTGTTGGTATGATCGCACCCATCACCATAAGCGCGTTAAATTCTTATAAAGGATCCGAATGCAGCCATGCACTTTCACACCGGAGGGGTGCAACCCCGAGGGGCCTCCCGCGGATTTCGAGATCGCCGCGATGCTTCGGCACCCAAAACGAGATCATTTCCATGATGTGGTACAGTTGAACAGCTGGGGTTGGTCTCTTGTGATGCTCCGTCTATTGAAATTTGCACGCTGTCTCCGAGATATACAAAAAGTAGAAAGTATGAGTAAAATTAGAAAAGTAAATAGTTATGGCTGGCCTTATATACAATTGAAATCATGTTTATGTTAAGAAATATGTTACAATTATCCAGCAAAAAAGGAAATATGTTACAGTTAAATAGTAAATAGTTCACGGTAATATTATACAATTTGGTTTGGAAAGTTTTGAAATTAACAAAAATGAAAACTGTTGCATTAAAATATATTATATTTTCAATTGTGTATGTAGGGACTCAAAATGTAATGGACCCTTAACAATAAAATTTGTAGAGAAGTGGGTTTAAGGCTTTGGCATCACCGAAGTGTACCATGGCTGGTGTAAAGTTTATAACCATAACAAAGGATGATATGAGTTTCCTCGGAATCTTCGGAATTTGGCTAAGTGTTTGCGGTGTCTCTTTGTCCTCGGCTCAGGCCGAGGATACATATTTCTCTTTTTTCCCCCCCTTCATTTGCTGGGAGCCCTCTTAAATATATAGTCCCTTTTCTTTTAATCTTCACCCTCCATTTGTCAATTATCTGGTCTCTCTGTATCAGGGTCTGTCCCATCGTCTGTAATTAGCAGGCTTTATGTTAGTTCTTAGCCGTCTTTGCAGACTTCCTATTAGTTGTAGTAATCGAGGCAACTGGGCTTGCTGGTCATATCACCATTAAAACGGTCAGGATGTTGGTGGGATAGTTTCAATGGGTGAGGGGTGTTTATCCCTTTATCAAAAGTCGGTGCGCCGAGGATGAATCATCCTCGGCGAGGCCTTGGGTGACCTGGGCTCTATCACATTGTACTCGACTTAGTACTATCCTCGGCGCGGGCCTTGGGCCGCACATACTGGGCCAGCGTGGTTAGTGTAGGAGGGCCCCACAGTGTATTTTTCAAAAATGCTATAAACTACTTAAATGATTATAAGGAAATTCGCACATTATGGGGGACCCAATTCGGTTGACAATTATCATGGGAGGAGGAGAAGTTAAGGGTCCGTTTGGATACAGCTGAAAACTGAAAATTGGAACTGAAAACTGAAAAATACTGTAGCAAAATAATTTTTAATTGTGTGAATAGTATTATAAGACCCATTTTTAATAAAAAAGTTGCTGAAAAGTTAAATTTGTGAGTCCGTAAATAGTAATTTTTGTGCTAAAAAGTCAAACTTTGCGGCTATTATTCATTGAACAGTAGCCGCTACAGTACTGCTACAGCAAAATTTTGGCTGAGAACGCGTGAAAAAAAAAAAAAGAGGTGAAAATGCAGACGCAAAACGTGGAGTTTGCAAGCCAAACGTACACTAAATTTAATTTTGATCTACTAAAAAACATACCACTTGTTCCATTAAAAAAAATAAAATTACATGCAATTGCCTTATGGGGGACCGAACTCTTGAAACATACCACTTGTTCCATTAAAAAAATTAAAATTACATGCAATTGCCTTATGGGGGACCGAACTCTTGACTTGGTATTTGGCACAAAAGTACCAAACCAATTGACCGAAAGTTACACTTCTGCAGTGGCTGTTAAAATAATTTTATTTGTACTGTCCTCATTTAATGCATACGTTTTTAAATGTTGACCATTATACAGCGGTGATATTTACCAATAGTTATTAAGGATCATTTATCCAGAAATTCGTTTTTCTAGACCATTATAGGGAAAAAGAGCTTGTAACATAATAAATTTTAGGGAAAAAAACTTTAAAGTGCCATCTCTCTCAAAATAAGTGGAATTTGGCGAAAAATTTGGGGCAAACCGCCTTTGGCGTTTGGGCTGCGTAGATCTCGAAAAGTTATATGAAATGAAAAAAAAATGCGTCCAAAACAGATGATCGAGCCAAAAGTTACAGCATTTTGAAGTTTCAAACTTTCTACGTGCGTTTTATACATTTCTAATCACCTTGAATGCTCATTTTTTCTTTGTCTACTCATAGATCTCCCAAAAACATATATGCTATACAAATTAAAAATTGGATGTAATTATATAATAATCTTGGATTATCTATGCTTTGTCTGTTTTGAAAATATTTTTCATTAACCATAAAATTCTTTATAAAAAGTTCTAAAACGTTTTACCTTTAAAAAATTGATAAAACATTTTAAAAACACAAGGGGCTCCCCTTCCTCCAATTTGGTGGCTATGTTGTCGGTTGAGTGGGTGGGGCAGCCATTGTAGGTGGTTTGGTGTTTGAAGCCATTTTGGAGACCGGTGTCGGCGGCAGCTACCGTGTCTCTGACACCAAAGACTCCATTAGCTGCTGAGCTATTAATTTTGGTGATTTACTTGAAAATTTTTATATGTCAGAAAAAAAGAAAAATTTTACATGTAAATATTTAAAAAAAAAAAAAAATCCCACACAAAGCCATTTATAAGATGCATCTCCCGCTAAAGGTAAATTCCGGTCTCTTATATCCAGCCATGCCGACGACTTCCACAGATATGGCTGGACCATCAAACGACGAGGTATCGCGGCCACCACCAGCGATGATCTCCGGCGACTCTACCTCCACTTCCATATCGTCCTCACTCTCATCTCTAACACAGGCCTTTCCTTTCTCCTCTGGAAACCCTAGAATCGAAGAGACCCGTGGCGTCATGCACCTCTTTCGCGACGACGCCGTTTCCTCTTCCTCCTCCTCCTCATCCTCATCGTCCTCCACCTCCTCCGATCTCCCTGTAAGCTCATCTTTCACCGACGTCGTTTCTCAATTCTCATATTCATTACAAAAAAGAAAAAAAAGCAAAAGAAGTGACTCGTATTGAAAGCCTGAGGAATGGGCGTTAAATCAGCAATAACATTATATGTATTAGATGCTATAACGCTTTTTCTGAGACTGACTGATTCTGATTAATTTTCAATTTTTGATTCTTCATGTTTTGTAGCTGAGAAAATTGAGCCAAAGTATTTATTTTTCATTTATTATCATCCTTCTCCAAAATATTCAAATTCAAAAACTAACCAAAAAAGAGCTTACAAAGAAAATCGCTTCAAATTGTCTCATTTCTTAACCATTTGGCTTCCGCTTCTGATCATCCTTTTTTGCCTTTTTATTTTCCCTCACTTTCTTGGCACCCAAACAGGACTAACCAAAAAAAAAAAAAAAAAAAAAAAATTATAACACAAAAAATTACTCATGTAATATTCCCCCGTCCTTCACATAGAAAACCATAAATATTGAAATCTAGCTATTTTCTATGTTACATTGAAGAAGCTCAACTCAAGCGATTGAAGTTTTCAGTATGAGTTTTTGTTTAAAATGTGATTCATTATAGGAGTTTTCATTGAAGTGCGTTAGTTTAAGGTCTAAAATTTGTTTTTGGAACTTCAAGAGACGTTGATGTTTGTTTTAGTGCTCTTTAGGTTGGAAGGCTCGCTCTTGTTTGTGTGTTAGGAGTGCCGAATCACATGACATATGCAGATTTCTGCCAGTTCTGCGGTTCGTTCATTCATCATATCTTAGAGATGCGAATTGTGAGGTTTGAATTTGGAAATCAATCCAAAGTTATATTGTGTTTTGTTGTTTTATTTAATGTTTGTGGTCGAGTCTCATCTTTGTTTTGTTGGTTCTTCTTGTTTGAGGTTTAGAAATGATGGAATGGAGGATCGGTACAGTATTTTGATTAGGTTTGATGGTCAGGACTCCACCGATAACTTCTACAGGCATTTCAATGGGAGGCGATTCTCATCCCTGGAGGTTTGGTTTGCTCTCAATAAATATCTGATTTTCAAATTTCTAGTAACATTGAGAATTATGTATAGTTTTGAAAAAATGATAGGATAAGGGTACCATCCTAAACATATTATTGCTATTGTAATTTATTAGTTTTATTTCGATTCTAAATATAGGTAGAGGTTTGCCGTGTGCTTTTCACGGTGGATGTGCAGTATACAGGCTCAATTGAACATGCACAGGCATCCCCTGCAAGCTCAACTGAACAGCCCACTTGTCCAGTCTGTCTTGGTATGCAAGTCTTTGTGTGTGTGTGTGGATTCATAGTTTTGATCTTCATTCAGCACTTGATGAGTGCCTAGCTTGCTAAACCTTTTTAGGTGGGAAACAAAATACTTGTAGATTGTGAGGGTTTAAAATGCCTTAATATCTTTCTAGTATTCCCGTTGAGGTAGTCCATTAGGTATTGATTATCAGAGCTATGCTATTGATGTTTTTATTGTAGAAATGATATGAAGAGAGTAATCTATAATAGGTAGCTGAGAATCTGAGAAAGGGAGGCCTAGGTGTGGTCATATGGGCAACATCCAAACCTTAATAATGTAATGTGCAACTGTAAATTTTTTTAATGAGTACAAATTCCTTTATATATAATTTTTAAGTAAATGTATTCCTCGTGGTAATATGGGCTTCCTCAAGTGTGTAAAATTTGGATGTTAACTATCGATCATTTTCTTTTAATTGTCAAAACATCTGTACATTCCATATTTCTCTTTTATTCTCAATATGAAGATGGTTTACGTTTAGTGAATCTTGTTAATACATTATCTATAGTCTATACTTCAGGTAAAGGAAATGTATTACCATAGTTGATTATCTTAGTACTTATAATATGTCTAATGTTAACAATGAAAACTTTTTTTTTTTTTTGGTGATTTTCGAACTAGGAAAACCTTCAGAGATTTTTAGCTTGCTTGATTTTGAAGATTTTGTGGCATGTTACTTATCAAAAAGGGGAAAAAATTTTTTTTGTGGCATGTTAAAATGTGTATGCTTTGAAGTCAAAATGGCTTGCATAGGATGGTGACCTCTTTTTACATTTTCCTTTGTGCTTGGATTCCTTTCTTTATCTATCCCTCATTTTGCAGAGAGATTAGACCAAGAAATGAGTGGAATTCTCACAACTATCTGCAATCATTCTTTTCATTGCTCTTGTATTTCAAAGTGGACAGATTCTTCTTGCCCGGTAAGCCTTTTTTTCCAGTGGTGGCACAATCTCAGGGTGTGTGTTTACATTTGTCCTGTAATGCATCATAGGGCCATGACTGGGATTGAAAGAGAAGAATGTCGATTTCATTCCTAATGTACTAAAGCTTAGGGTTTATATATGTAGTCTTACTAACTAGGGGATGTCAATATCCTCCCCTGTTAATCGGCAATTAGTTGAGTTTCAAGTGAAAATGATTTGACTACTTTTGTAAGTTTATTATTAGCTGGAAAGAGAAAATCCTGTAAGCCTTCGATTGGCACAATCATCATCTATCATCTCTAAATCAGCTTTCCTTTCTACCACCACCTCTAAAGCTCCAGAACAAACCATCCATTCCCTCTTGCAATGTAAGACTCATTTCAGAGCCATCCCCATAAAACATTGACGGCAAGAATTAAATATTTCTAATCTTATTCATGGATTTCAGTTCTTGTCATGGCTGCAATCACCACCATAAAAGAGTTGGATGTTGAAGTATCATGTAACATAAAATGTCATAATGCAAAGGTTGATCTTCAGGTCATAATTTAATGTGTTGGGAGCTTTTCAATATAAAAAAAAAATCTTAACCCACAGTTGATGGTATAAGCAACCTTTGTCTTCATGATTTTATCAATTGTTTAGTTTTTAGAGGCTTACTGCAGCTATAATTTCTTATGATTCTTATGAAATGACTGCTGCATCAAAAATTTGCTGAGTAGTTGTTTGTGAATTTGTTGACTTGTCTTCCACATATATTTCAGGTTTGTCGGTATTGTCAGCAGCAGCCTGAAAAATCCATATGTTTTGTTTGTCAAACTTCTGAGAATCTCTGGATTTGTGTTATCTGTGGCTTTGTTGGCTGCGGGAGGTAATTAGATTTTTCCTCATAATTTTTTTCTTTGATTTTAGAAGAAATAAAAGGGGATTTTCCTTGTGGTGTTAGTCACAAGTCTTTCTATAATTCCTTCAACGAAATTTGATATAGGTATAAAGGAGGACATGCCATAATACATTGGAAAGAAACGCAACATTGCTATTCTCTTGAATTGGAAACACAACGCGTGTGGGATTACGTGGGTGACAACTATGTTCACCGACTAATTCAATCCAAAACTGACGGAAAGTTGGTCGAGTTAAATGCCCATTGCGTGCATGCTAATGATGGGTGTGGAAGTTGTGAATGCGTAGATTCTGGATTTAACGAAGCCCTTTTGAACAGTAAAGTTGAAGCTGTAATGATATTCATCTAAATTTTATCTCAAAATATTGTTTTGATTTCAGTGTGATGGTGTTCCTTCTAATTTGAAATACTCCATTTTTTTTTTTCATGTGCAGATTGTTAGTGAGTACAATGAATTGCTTGCCACTCAACTTGAGAACCAAAAATTAGTAAGTGCATTTATTGGAGTTTGAAATACTCCATTTAGTGACTTCTCATTTGAATTTATTGGAGCTTGACTTTTGTTCATTTAGAATCATAACAAATCTATCCAGAATGCTTCCTTTATATAATTATTTGATGGAGAAGATAGTCCAAAAGTGGATAGTTTTCTAGGCTGCCTATTCAGAAATGGTAAACCTCTGTTTTTGATCATAGTATTTTGAGTCCTTACTGCAAGACGTTAAAGAAGAGACTGAAAGGGAAATTTCTAAAGCTGTTGGCACGGCTATCACTCAAAAACTGCAGAAGATGCAGGCCAAGCTAGACAGATGTGTTAAAGAAAAGGAAATTCTTGATGATGTAAGTATTAAGCTCTTCTGCTCCTGACTGAGAAATGTGCATTGCTAATGAAATAAGTGATCATGCGATGATATCTCTTACAAATCTCCTGAATTCTGAGTTCTATATTTAGACAATTTAAGTCTTCATATTTGTATATAGAAAAAAAAAATAATTAAAAAAAAATTAATAATTAAGTTTTCGTGTGTCTGTGTGCAGCTTAATGAGAATCTTTTGAAAAATCAGGAGATTTGGAAAGCTAAAATACTTGAGATTGAAGAGAGGTAAGAAACATGAAGTGGTACTAAGCAAAGATAATAAATTTTCTTGTGCCTTTATATATTTATTGTAAATTTCACATCGTCTCAAAGAATATGTAGCATGAAGTGATGCTAGGCTATTCTATTATCAACCAAAATTTAAGCAGACTTAGTTTTCCAGTTTATGCTCTAATCATTCTCTGTGGGCTTATTATGCCTTCATTGCCTACAAATCATATCTGGAAGTCCCATTGAATTTGAATGGCTCCATTTTGTTTTATTGGAGCCATATACAAGAATAGTGTAAAAGGATCACATTTGAGTTTCATAAAACAGCACATATAATGCTGCATGATGCTATTTGAAATTATTTGAAAGTTATTAATTTCAATTTTTTTTTTCTCTGTTTCCTTCCTTTGAGACGCTATTTGGAGCTTTTCAGCTTTGATCTACTTTTCCATAAGCAGTATTAGATTTCCACTACGTTTGTAGATTCCTGACAATATGACGATGAAAGTGGTTAATTCTTTGCTCTAATACCTTGAGTATGTTCTTTTACAGAGAGAAAAAGGTGTTGAAACTAAAAGATGATAAAATTCATGACTTGGAAGAACAGGTGACAAATGAATTCCAAATTTATTTTCCTCTTTCCTTGACGCAATACTTGGTCAAACATTGACTGGCTTTAATTTTCAGTGTAACCAAGTTTAAGCTTGCATCTAATCTGAATTAATAAATACATGCATCTATACTAATGGGGGCTTGTGCTTTTCCACATATTTGCAGCTTAGAGATCTGATGGTGCACCTTGAAGCTGGACAGTCGATGGAGGAGCTATCATTGTCAGATGAAGTGAAGGATGGCACTGTTTTGCCAATAGCAATAGAATCCTCTTCGAGTAATGAGTCTAAGGGGGCCAGGAACGTCAATAACAGGGGAAGGAGCAAAGGATGAAGGATGGATGATCCATCTTGTGTGGAAAAAAAGAGAGTACAGTACACTTCTTGCCTTATCAACATCGTGTAGCAACCTGGCTTATTTTTATATTGTTTGTTTTATCTGGTTGAAACTTATTGGTGATTAAAGAATCCTAAACCCCTTCTGTAGCTACCTGGCTTATTTTTGTACTGTTTGTTTTATAGCAATTTTTGTAAATATGTATCTAGACTATTGTTTTTGAAGTTTAGATTTACTGTAATTTTGGTTAAAAGTCGGAAATTATAATTATCTTTGATAATTTGTGTATGTTATAAAAATTAATATAATGATATTCTTTTGTTTGTTATTTTTTGATACAATTTTGTTTGTTATTAAAATGGGTGATAATATTTTAGAGTTTAGTAAGTTATTATCAAATTGTAATTTCTGTTGGGTTAGAAGAGTAGGTAATTCTGCAGTGCATGCTCTTGCTAAGCTAGCTGTTAGTCTTAGAAGTTCCTTCTGTTTTAATAAGCAATTAAGCCGAATCTCCCTACTGTCATCTCAGATGCATGTAGGCTGGATTGCTCCTGTGTTCTGGTCTTTTATTTGTTTAATAAATAGATGCAGTTTATCAAAAATAAAATGGTTGATAACAACATTAAAACACTACAATTGACAAATATTAGCATACCCATGAATTCCCCATAATGTCTATTATATAGAATAAATTTGTGCTTTGCTAGTGCTCTCTTAATCACACTACTGCTGAGTGCTGCACCTTCAAGCCATTTTAGTGTTCCAGGCAAGTAGCACATATATGTCCTTTTCCCCAATATGTTGGCATTTGAGATTGGGCATGAATTAATGATAAACTTACTGCCTCATTCAGATTTGATCTTTACTGAGACATGAAGATATAAAAATGAAAGAAGGAAGGAGTTTGAATTGAGAGAAAAATGGTTCCTATAGGGGAGGTGAATAATGTGAATGCTCTGGCAGAGATTTTGGGTTGCAGGGTTGAGTCTTTGCCAATGACTTATTTTGCAACGCCATTGGGGGCGTCTCATAAGTCCCCCTCTATTTGGAATCCCACATTGGAAAAAATTGAACTGAAACTAGTTGGGTAGAAGAAGTTATATTTGTCTAAAGGTGGTAGACTGATCTTGCTTAAGAGTATATTATCTAGTATTCTTACTAATTTTTTATCTCTTTTACCATCCCTACTCATGTGGCTAACAAAATTGAGAAGTTCCGAAGGGATTTCTTATGGGGTGATTGTAAGACTCATTTGTTGGGATGGGATAAGGTATGTATACTTGTTGCCAATGGTGGCTTAGGAATTAGGAAATTGACCACCTTCAATAAAGCATTATTAGGAAAATGGCTTTGGCATTTCGGGATTGAGGAAACTTGGCCGTGGAGGAGGGTTGTAGCTTCTAAATTTGGGGAAGAATGGGGGGGCGGGGGGTGGACTTCCAAGCTGGGAAGGGGTGTTCATGTGTGTGATTTGTGGATAAGTATCCAGATGGGGTGGGATGCTTTTAGCAAACACGTCTAGTTTTAGGTTGAGGTGGGGAATAGAGTGAAATTTTGGACAGATCGGTGGAGTGGAAATCTTCCTCTTTATTTGGCTTATTTGGTCTTATACAGTCTTGCTACTAATAGAGCTGCCTCTATTGATACTTTGTTGATAAGGCAAGGAGTGGGGGTAGGAGAAGTTGGAATGTTCGTTTTATTTGGGTTCCTAATGATTAGGAGATGGAGATGGTGGATGATTTCTTTCATTTCTTGGCTGCCAATTTACCTTCAGTGGATGAGGGTGATCGTATGAGATGGAAGTTGACGAACAATGGAGATTTTAATATCCACTCGTTTGATCGTAAGTTACGTGGTTCCAATTCCTCTTTTTTATTTTATTTATTTATTTATTATTTATTTTATCTATTTTATTTTTATTTTTTTTAAAAAAAGGTATTTGGAAGGTCAAAGCACTTAAACGTCTCTTTTTTTTGTTTGGACAGTTGCCTAAGATAGGATTCTCACGAGTGATAATTTGCGGAGTAAGGGTTTTGATTTTGTTGACTGGTGCATCATGTATCGTTGTTGTGGGGAGACAGTTGATTATTTGTTGCTACATTTGTGGGAATGCTCATCGTTTGTGGAGTTTTGTCTTTAGAACTTTTGAGATTCCGTAGGTTCTCTCAAGATAGATTGCAGATTTCCTTTTTGGTTGGTGGAATTAGTTGGGGAAGCACTCATCTAACATTTGGAATTTAGTTTCGTTGTGTTTGATGTGGTGTATTTGGAAGGAACGTAACTGGTAGACTTTTGAAGACTTGGATAGATCTGATGACTAAATGCTTGATTCCTTTATTTGTTTCCTTTTTGATTAGTCTAGGGCTTGGGGACTCACATCTAGTGAATCTCTCCCTCTGTTCCTTAGTTCTCTTTTTCTTTGTAATTAGTTTCTTTTTTCTGTTTTTGCATTTTTTTTTCTTTTCTTTTCTGTAATCTTAGATATGGTTTGTGTTTCTTTGCATAAAGCAGTTTTTTGAATATATATTTTTCTTACTTATCAAAAAAAAAAAAAAAAATGAAGAGAAAATTCTAATTCTAATGAAATTCTTTGGGTTATGAATTTACTACTACTACGGACCTACTGTGCTACCTTTAATAGTTAGTTAGTTCAAATGTACAAATTAATCTCTCTAATGCATCATTCAAATTTTTTTTTTTTGGGGGGGGGGGGGTGTGTGTGTTGAATAAACGAAACTGTGCCTTTGATCCTCCATTGAGCATTTTGAACTTTTTAATGAAGAAAAGGGAAAAAGGAATAAAGAAAATACAGTTTGTGCTTCACGTTGAAGTCTTGATCCTTCCAATTTTTCAGGACCAACTGTGGTAAACAATGGTTGTAGGATTTCATGTGGTTTTTAAGATTTTGGGTCAATGTAGATCCTTGAATAAAGGTCACTCAATTGTCAACCGTCATTTGTAGCTGAACAGTGAACATACATCTCTTGTAAATTTGTTCTTAAGCCTAATATTGAATTAAATAGAGATGGTCAAATTTTCTTACTTATCAACCAAATTAGAGGGTAATGAATTATTGAATCTCATAAATGATGAGTTTTGTCTCCCTTAAGACGTAATAAATCTCTTTGTCTATGTGGGAATTAAATTTAAATGATCTCAAGCAATACGGAGAAATAGAATGGAAATATTCCAATTAAGGCAAATATGAAAAATCTACCATAATAAAATAGAGATTACAATACTCAAATTTATGCTCACCACAAAACTTTGGGAGCCAGTGAAATTATCACAACAGCAAAATCTTCCTTCTGAATATATTTTCACTCATGTCAGCTAGCCACCTATGTCATGAGTTAGGCGAAGAATCTTCCTATTGCACCTACATCATTGCACAAGTTTACTTGTCTTTGTCTTTTAAAGTGACAACAAATCTTCCCTCTAGCAAACACTAATAATCCTTTGGTGAATCTCCATTTGCCACCATTAAAATAGTTCCCATAACTTTATTTCTTTAGAACATGAATGGAAATCACATTCAAACGCATATTTGAAACATGTCACACATCCTTCAAGGTTAGGGTGTATTCAATGTTACACTCAACAAAAATATCAATAATTCCCACAATGTCAGCAAAATTGTCATTCTCCATCTTCACTCTCTCAAAGTTTCCTACTTTTTATGAACTAAATAGCTCATTTCTTGAAGTGGCATGGTAGGATATAGCTAAGTCAATCACCCATTTAACACAAAGATCAGTAAAATTGCAACATTCATCATCTCCTACAAAAAGTAATTAACAAATAATGTGACAACAATAGTATTCTGATCATCCACCTTGTTCTGATTTTTCTCATCCTTCTATTTGTTTTTCCAAGCTTTGTAGTTTCTCTTAATGTGACATTCTTTGTTATAGTTGAAACACTTAAGTTTCACTTTTGACTCTAATCAACTTTTGGATTTAATGCACCCCTAAGAACTTTTACTTCTCCTTGTGTTTTCTGTGACAAGAGTTTGTGCATTATCCTTACCCATGTCATTTCTTCTAATTTTTTTATCAAACAAACTATCATTGAACATTGCAAGTTGTAACACATCTTTCAGAGCATAGTTTCTAGGTGACACTATCAAAGTCTTCCAACTATTAGATAAGGAATTCAGAAGCAATAAAACTTGCAATTTATTATCCATAAGAAGCTACGTTGACATAAATGTTGCACCAAGTTTCTATAAAGCATTGAACTATTCCTCTCACTCTTCAATATTAATTAATAAAAGAAAATGTACTATTGGGTCTTCCATGGGCTTTATCATACATTGCCAAGGTGAGAATTAGATGATGATTTTATAAGTACCTAAGTTATCCTAAAAGTAAAAATAACTTGTTATTGGTTTCATTTCCATTAATCCAGAGGTAATCAAAATCAATGTAGGCTATGCCTAGAATATATTTGAAAAAAAAAAACCCTCCATTTAAATCATATGTGGAATGTTGACTAAAAAATCTGGTAAAAAAAATTAAAAAATTATAACAAATATATACATTTTAATGAAGGTATTGTCATTTTGTGAGTTTATTTATTTATTTAATTTATAATTTTTTTTTGGGAACCTATTTAATTTTATAACTTTTTTTTAGAAGGAAAATGACATAGTATTATTTTGGGTACTGCTAAATTAGTACTTATAACAAATTCAATATTTTTGGAAGAAGAAACTCTATCCAAACATATAAAGGAAAATATAGTCTTGCTCTCCTAGGTAAGGCATGTGCTATTGCATTACTTTGCCTAATAATGTGAGAGAGAGAAACTCTGAAAAGAGCTTACAAAGAGAAAGAGATTCTTTGACTAGGTAACCAAAAGCTGAATTTAACATGCTATTATTACAGACGGCGTGAATAACCAAAGCTGAATTGCCCTAAAAAATCACCTGTTTCAAGCCAAGTTCTTGGGCAAATAGAATTGCGCGTCTAGCTGCTAGCGTCTCTGTTAGGGCCACTGAGGATGGTTTCGATATTTTCTTGGCTAGAGAAGCCATGACCTCACATAAGGAGTTTCAAGCAACAACCCTTAAACTGGCCTCTCCAGTCTCGTCGAAAATCGCACCATTGTAATTAAGCTTGATATGTTCCTCAGGATGGGGGAGCCATTTTCTTGGGACGGGTCGAGATGTCTTCAAAGGGGTAACATTATTCTTCCTGAACACAGTTAGGTACTCTTTGGCTGAGTTAGCGACTAGATGTAAGGGTGTAGTAGCTTCATGAAATCGACCCTTATTTCTCCAATCCCATAACGACCAAGCTGTGGTGGCGAAGAGCTTAAATAAGTTGGGTTTACGTCAAATCAGGGAGAAAAGATCTGAGAAGGTACCCCTTAGGGTTTAGATCCTATCAACCTAGCTAAACTCCTCATTCCAGACTCTATGATTTACTTCACATCCCTAGAGAGCATGTAACACAGTTTCTGGGTTGTTGGAGAAAAGAGGACATGTTCTTCTGTTAGGATTTTTTGATTTTGTAGATTAGACCTCGTTGGCAATGCATTAGAACAGACTCCCCACAAGAAGTTTTATTTTATCTTACTTGGGAATTTTTAGCCTCCAGATACCCAACCAGAAACCTTTAGTATCATCAGAATTGGACGTGGAAGCATCTTGTCTAGAGTATCATTTGCACATAGAAGCTGGTAACCAGTCTTCATCGAATAATCTCCATCATTTGTTAGAGGTCAAGAGAAATAGTCATTTTGGGCTGAATTGCAAAGAGGTATTGACTTGATCTTTTGAGCTTCGAAAGGATAGAATAGATTATCTAGAAGATAATTATTCCACCATCCCGAGTCCCTATCTATCATGTAGCAGGTTGTAGTATCAATAGGAAGACTATTATTTGGGGATAAGATTTTACCTCCTGAGTCACCTGGCAAGCAACAATCCTCATATATTCTGATCTAAGTTCCATCACCAACTCTCCATCTAGCCCCCATTTGTATAACCTTTCTAGCCTTTAAGATGCTCTTCCATGCGTACGAACCCGACAATGCCTTAGCATCAAATATAGTTTCCTTGGGAAAATACTTGGCTTTAAAGATTTTACAGAATAGGGAGTCTGAGTCATGGATTAAATGCTATACTGGCCAATGTAGCGTCATTAAACTTGCAAAAATCTTTGAACCTTAAACCACTACCAGCCTTTGATTTACAACATGTGTCCTAGTTCTTCCAATGGATTTTACTCCTATCACCCTTTTGGCCTCACCAAAATTTCCAGATCAACACTCAATGTCATTACATAGGCCTATTGGTAGTTTGAAACAACCTATAGCAAAAGTAGGGATTGTTTGAACCACTGCTTTTAAAAGAATTTTCTTTCGTGCACTAGACAACAACTTCTCTTTCCACCCTTGTAGTTTCCCCCAAACTCTTTCCTTGATATAATTCAGGCTAGCTTTCTTTGCTCGTCCCACCACCACTAATAAGCCCAAATACTTTTCATACTCCCTTATCTCTGGAACCCCTAGAAGATTTTTGATGGAATTTTTTGTGCCTATATCAAAAGATTTATTAAAGAAGATGGTTGTTTTCTCTTTGTTAATCTGTTGGCCTGATGCTTGTTCATAAACCTTTGGTATTTCCTGAATAGTTTAAATGTCCCTCATCTTGGCACAGCAAAAGACTAAGGTGTCTTCTACAAAAAAAAAAAAAAAAAAAAAAGAGAGAGATTTTTGGGCCATTTTTGCAGAGAGAAACCCCGAATACTATCTTCAAAAGCAGCTTGATGAATAAGATGTGTCAAACCTTCTAAGCAAAGTAAGAAGAGATAAGGTGATAATGAATCACCTTACCAGATACCCCTAGTAGGCTTGATATTACCTTTTGGCTTACTATTAACCAAAATAGAATATTTAACAATGCATATGCATTCTGAGAAATTCCATTTAACTTTATCGTAAGCCTTACTCATGTCAAACTTAAGAGTCATGAACCTTGACTTATCAGAGATTTCTTTATTTGCCTGAAACGCACTTTGTGATTTAGAGATAATATGGGGTAACAAACATTTGAGTCTATTTTTCAGGACCTTTGATATCAACTTGTAAATAATATTACATAAAGCAATAGGGAGAAATTCAGAAACCCTCTCCTGGCTTTTTATTTTTGGGACAAGGGTAATATAAGCATGATTTATATCAGGAAGGATCTTACTAGAGTTTAAGCATGTTAGAAGAGCGTGGAATGCATCATCTCCAATAATAGGCCAGTTATGTTTGAAGAAAATGGGAGTCATACCATCAAGTCTTGGGGCCTTTAAGGGCACCATATGTTTAAGGAATGCATCCACTTCAGACATAGTAAAAACTCTAGTCAAGAAAGATTTCATATCTCGGGTCACCACCTGTGGAGTGAATTGTATAACTGCTTCAATTTGACTTGGGTTAGAGGAAAAGAAGAGGTTCTGGTAATAATTGAGAAACAGGGTAGAAATGGAATCAACTATCGAACACAGCCTACCACTGTCATTCTAGATTCTATTTCTCCGAAATATATGAGATGCCCTACTGTGGAAGTATCTTGTGTTCTTGTCTCCAGATTGCGCCCCATGCACTTGTGACCGTTGGTGCCACAACTTTTCTTCCTATAAGAGTAGAGACCCAACTTCATTTTTTAATTGCACCACTTGTTCGAAACTACCACCTCCTAAAGCCACCTCTTCAACCTTTTGTAACAATTTCTTCTTGTTGATAAGAGTCTTTGTGATATTGTAGAAATTGTTTTTGACAAACTCTGATCTTCACTTTGACTTGAGTCATAGGTGAACCACTGCTGTTTGTCCTCCAAGCTTGTTTGAACCTCCATGGTTTGGACCTTCTCTCTGGAATCCCTAAAGGGTAGATTACAATGGGCTTGTGATTGGTGAACAACATTCAAGAGCTATCACCTTTGAGGCAAGGAAAGAGGACGCACACTCATTTGTTCCTGAAGCCCTATCCAAGCATTCCCAAATTGTAACATTACATGGGTAATTTTTATACCAAGTAAATTTACATCCCACGTACCTCGGATCAACAAAACCACATTGATCAATGGCCTCTCAGAAGATGTGAATCTGCTGATGAGGCCGTATATAACCACCAAACTTTTCATGAGCCTTGGTGATCTCATTGAAGTCCCCCGCACATAACCAAGGCACAGAAAAACGATGATGAAGATCTTTCAAAAGGTTCCAGGAGACAGCTCGAAGATGAGTTTCAGGTGCACCAAAAATCTAGTAAATCGCCAAGCGTTATCCTTACACCTGTTGATCAAAGCAACAATGTGATTTGGGGAGGAAGAATCTATGTGTAGGTCAAACTCCTGCTTCCAAAAAAGTGCTAAACCTCCACCTCAATAAATTTTTGAAACACCATGCACATGACCAAAATCTAGTTTATCTTGAATACCAAAATCTAGTTTAGCCTTGTTTCCCTACAACTATTATCATTTTTTCAAATAAAATGACATGTTTCAATAATAAAAATATACTTGAAATTATAAATAAATTTATCCTGTCAAATCAAACTAATTTTTAGCAAAAACTAAATAATATTATCCAAAGGTTTAACACGACAATATCACAACAAAAATCTCATAGTATGACACATTAAAATAATCCAAACTCCTAATACATAACAAAATAAAAATTGCCTAGTTCTTCAAAAAGAATCTCCACTTTCTTCCATCATTGTGACACCACTTTCTTCTTCATCATCATAATCATCCAGGATATTTTGGAATGTATCTTCAATTCCATCTATGGTAGATGAAGAACCTAAAAAAAAAGATAAAATAAATTCAATCAAACAATTGAAAAATATAATAAAGAATGCAGCAACATAAATCATTGCATAATTAGATTAGTAAGTTTAATTACCATTAATTTCAGCCCATAACCAATTTTGAGCACACATTAATGCCTCCACAGTCTTTTGATGAAGTTTACTGCGATGTGGACTTAACAATCGACCACTTGTACTAAATGATGACTCTGAGGCAACAGTTGACACTGGAATGGCAAGGATATCCCTTGCAATACGTTGCAAAGTAGGATACTTTGGCCCATTAGATTTCCACCATGCCAAAATATCAAAATCCACAGTTCTTGGCATTAAATCATCCTCAAGGTAATGGTCCAACTCCAATTTAATATTCCCACCCCTTTTTTTCTGACTAAGATATCTTTCAAAGTCCATAAGGGAGTCATCAACTTGCGGATCCTCTCCCACACAAGGGCCACGAGTACCTTCCCTACCCATTCTCCCAGAACTGTAGTCACGAATCATTTCATAACAAATATCTCTAACCCTTTGAATTTCATTATCAGCTTCATCACCATAAATTATTGGAAAATAATATTCTAACAATTCAATCTTATATCTTGGGTCTAAAATGGTTGCCACGGCCATAACACCATGAATCACATTCCAATAACAATCAAATTTTTCCAACATTTTAAATGCCATATTGCTAATCACATCATTTGCACTTGTAAACCAAGAATTCAAAGCTATTTTTATCTCACACACCTTAGGAAAGAAAAGATTAGCTGTAGGGTATGAGGTACCTGAAAATAGCTCTGTAACCTTGTGAAACACTGCTAATCTCTCACATATATTACTTGCCATCTCCCATTCTTCTTCCGTTGGAATGCACTTATAAGATGACTCACATATGTTCAATCGATAAAAGACATTTTGATACTTTATAGCAATAGAAAGCATGAGATAGTTAGAGTTCCAACGAGTCTTACAATCAAGGGCTAGTTCTTTGGTACATTCAACATGTGCTTGTCAGGTTGTCTCTTCAAACTTCTGCCTTCTCTTTGTTGATGCAGTCCAAAATCCCACACTTTCTCAAATCTTTTCAATGCATGATCCAATTACATCCAAACCATCCTGAACTATCAAATTAAGAACATGTGCTGCACAACGCATATGCAACATTGATCCACGCATAATAAGTGCACCACGTTGAAGCTTATCTAAGATAATTTTTATAACTGCATCATTGGTACTACAATTGTCCATAGTCACAGTAGATAACTTCCTATCAATATTCCACTCCAACAAAGTATCTAGAAGGACACTAGAAAGCACTTCTTTCGTATGTGGAGATGGCACATAAATAAACCTTAAATGAGAAATTTAAATAATTAGAACCAACAATGATATAAGTTCATAAAACATTTGAAAAGAATTTAATTGAAACATAAAAATGAATATATACTTTAAAAAAAGTACCTCATAACTCGGCTTTGTAATCTCCACAAACCATCAATGAAGTGTGCTGTTACAACCATAAACCCTCGCTTTTTGTTTTGTGAAGTCCACATATCAGTGGTAATAGAAATTCTACCCTGATTCTTATCAATTTCATGCTTTGATTTCTCCCTTTCTTTCTCATAGATGCTCAAAATGTCCTTCTTGATTGTGTTCCTAGAAACCATCCTGAACAATGGTTGAAGAGAAGTTGAATATTTTCTAAAACCAATGTGGTCAACTATAGAGAGGGGATACTCATGCAAGATGATCATACGAGCAAGTTCATTTCTTGATACATTTTGATCAAAATTATAAGCATTCACACCCGCCATTGAATCCACTTTATTTTGATCCCTAACCAAAATTTTTTGATTCATATCCCTAATGTCTTGAAACTTTTTCCTTGGACATATTTTCACGTGGTCATGCAAATGTTTAGTGCCATAATTGGATCCCCTTACTAGCAATTTCTTACAATAATTGCACTGAGCCTTGTCTTTCTCATCAACTCTCTTTCTCTTAAAATGATTCCAAACAATTGATTTGTACTTCCCCTCTTCTTGAATTATTTCATTGCTAGGTTGGACTGCCTGGACATCATTTGGCTTATTCAACAGAGGAGATGATGGGGTTGCATTATCTTCATCTACTATCAAAGGAAATTGATTGCTGCCAGATGGATTGGAGCTACCAACGTTTTCATGTGAAGTCATTTTTTTCCTGATGTTAATTTAGCAACTTAGTAATGGACAAACTATATTTCTCCAAACAAAGATAATATAAAATAATGGGAACTAAAAAAAAATTAAAACAAATCTCCTTGGCAATGTCATTAAACAATTAAACTATATTTAGCAACGTTGTTAAACAATTAAATTAAAAATCATAGCACCCACAGCACATACACCAATGGGTATTCATATTTTATTGGCCTAAAAAACACAAAAACAAATCTCCTTTATACTAAGTAGTGTGCATTATTTTATTCCTCCCATTTTGTGACTATTTCATAGAGAATGGGACAAAGTCTCAAACTTGTACCTTATATTTTTTAATAAAAATACAGAAAACAAAATTAAATTGTATATAATTTTTGTGTGGAGAATGAGAACAAACAGTTTTTAACCAAAAAAAAAAAAAGAGAACGAATAGCTTTTAACCAAAAAAAAAAAAAAAAAAAGAAAAAAAGAGAACGAACAGCTTTTAACCCAAAAAAAAAAAAAAGAAAAGAGAGAGAATGAACAGCTTATAACCAAAAAAAGAGAACGAACAGCTACCAAAAAAAGAGAGGAACGAATAGCTTTTAACCCAAAAAAAAAAAAGAAAAAAAAAGAAAAAAAAAAGGAGAACGAATAGCTAAAGCTAGTACAGTAGTACATGATTGATGCCATCATATTGGCAATCAAACCATTGGGGAAACATATTTCTCATTCAGTGTTATTAAGCAGCCAAATGCCCACACAAAATTACAAGAACAATGACATAGACATAAATATTTAGAGCCTTATACCCGTATCTCATTAAAAAAATTTATATTATATTCATGATGAAAAGTAAGTTGAAAAAGATGTATGAAACATGAATGAAATTAGTAATTCAATAGTATATAAATTTGTTTCTAATAAAGACAAAAAAAAAAAAAAAAGAAGTTAAAATTGGTACCTTATTTTCAACTTTGCTAGAGAGAATCAGAGAAAAAAGAGGTAGAGCCACGTTAGGTAGAATAAAATAAACTGATGATATTTTTGTTTAAATAGTAGGGTTTTAGAGTACGAGAAAATTACAATTTAATCCTTATTAATGCGAGGCGGGGCGGGGCGGGGTGGGTCTAAAAAGTGTAAACCCAACCCCGCCCCGCCCAGTAGTGCGGGTCTAAAATCTCGCCCCATCCCCGCCCCGCAAACCCCACTACCTTTGTGGGGCGGGGAAAACCCGCACGGGGCGAAGCGGGGATGGGCGGGTCAAGCGGGGCGGGGCGAAATTGCCATCCCTATGTGTCATAAGATCATAGCATTATTTATTTTACATTCACTTCACTTCTGCAATCACTCAGATGAATTCAATACAAAATCGTTTTCAATCTTGGTTTCTATGTACATCATAAAATCTTCACTATTCATTCATTATGTAACTAACTTAAATGTCCTACCGAAGAACGGATAGAGATATGGACAATAATCGAAATTTAATTTATATAGCACCAAAATTAAATATTAATAGATTATTACATAGAAAATACGATCTAAGAACATTCACAGCAGTGGAGCCAAATAGCTATATTGCTATTTTAGCTCCACCAAAACACAAAAAATACCCCTGCAGCAGTAGAGCCATATTTAAAAATTTTAAATGAATTGCTACAGTGCACATCTATCTATAGATGTGCACTGTAGCTCCAAAACTAAAAAAAATAATATATTTTATTTGATTATTCTCTCTCCTTTTCATTAAAATATTCTCTCTCTCTCTCTCTCTCTCTCTCTCTTTGTTCTTTATCTTTTCTCTCTTTCTTTTCGTCAGACTCAGTCTCAGCTCTCTCTCTTCCTTCTCTATCTTTTCTCTCTTTGTTTTCATTAGACTCAGTCTCATGGCGTGATCGGCGATGGCGTGGGTCAGTGGTCGACGATGGTTGGTCTAGTTCGACGGTGGTTTGGGTTTGATTCGGCGAATCTGGATTGGCGATGGCATGGGTCGGTGGGTGTTGTGCCTCTTGGTCTTGTTTCTTCTCTCTATCGATCAAGCTCAGATGGTGGGTTTGATGGTGGTCTGGGGTGCTAGCTCCATCACCGATCTGTTCCGCTGTGCTGGTTTTTTTTTATTTTTTATTTTTTATTTATTTATAAATCTGTGGATGTTTTTATTATTATTTTAATGAGTTTTTCTATGGTTTTTTTTTTCTGCTATGGATTGGTGGTGGTGGTGGTGGTGGGCTGTAGGTTAAAGAGAGGGAAGAGAGGGAGAAGATAGAGAGAAGATGAATAGTGAGAAAAAAAAAATAAATAGCTGATTGTGGATATATATTATTTTATTGTGATGGTTATATTATTTTATTGTGTTGAAATCTAAAATAGATCCACTGCTGCAGCACGTGTGTAGGTAAAATAGATAAAGTGGTTTTTTGTGGTGCTAAATAGCTATAATTATTGCTCCACTGCTGTGAATGCTCTAATACCGAATATAAATAATACTACTACTCTTGGCCAACCTTTGGTGTTGCATATATAAAGCCTCCACTAAGCCTCATATCTCTCTCTCACCAAGAAAAAGGAAAAAAAGAAAAGAAAAAAATCTCATCTTTTTTTATGTTAAACATGTATATCATGCACCCAAATGAAAAGTGTTCTCTAACCCTATCCCTCTTATTCATTAAGGCCTCGTTTGGGAGGAGAGAATGGAATGGAATGAAAGGAATGAAAAGAATAATTTTAGAATATTCTTCAATTCTCTTGTTTGGGAGTTTTAATAGAGGAAATAGAAAATCCATTCTCTTATTTAGGAGTTTAAGTGGAAGGGAATGAAATGGGTATGAGAGAATATTCATTCCTATCTATTTCCTTAAAACCTCAAATTTTCATTCCCCCCAAAATTGGGAGGAATGGGAGGGAATAAAATTAGATTTAATGATTTTTTTTACTAAAACATCCAAAATACCTATATATATTCAACAATTTATTTTAAAATAGGGGTCTAATAGTAATATTGTCATAAAATGATTCCATTCGTTTCCCCTCATGTTACTCTCAAACAAGATTACTTACATTCCATTCATTTTCATTCCTTAATTTTAAAACATTCAATCAAGGTTAATTCCATTCCATTCCATTCCTTTCCCTTACTTAAATACATTCCATTCTATTCCATTCCCTTATAATTATTCCATTTCATTTCATTCTATTCCCTTATGAACTCCCAAATGAAGCCTAAGAAAACAAAAAAAAAAAGATATATCTCTCTCTCTCTGAGCTCAGTTTGTGACATGCATATGATTTGGAAAACAACTAGTCCTTCAAAGTATCTAGCCATCACTGGCTGGGGCATTCTTGACATATACGTTTGGCCAAGAAATCATGGTTTTCGCAAACAGCAGTGCACCCGATTCGACGTGTTTACAATGTTGAGATTATTATACAAAGTAATAATGGAAAAACAAAATTTATACAAAAGACAAATAAAAAATAGATAACTTGAATGCACAATATTGTTTTCCTTAGACAATATTTGCTTCCCACACTATTGTTGCTAAAAGGTTTTCGCAAATTTGTCCTCAGGATACAACCAAGATGTTGAGCTCTACAAATAGAAATTTTGGAGAATGACCATAAGATTTCTTGTGTTTCTCTCTAACTTACTATTTTGTGGAGTTAGTTATTTTTTAAGTGAACATAAGCCTCTATTTATACCCATAGGGTTATATTTCATCAAAAGGCACATATAGAGAGGTAAAATGTTTCATAAAACCGTTCACAAGGCTTGAAACCTCTTCAACCTTTCTGAACAGTCACCAGAAAAATTTTGCAGAAAATTCAGCTTTCGAGTTTCGATTGATCAAGAGGTTCTTTCGATTGATCGAATGCTCTTTTCGATCGATCGAACAGAAATCAACTAACGATCGAACCAAGCAGAAGCTCCAGGATTTTTCCTTTACCATTTCGATTAATCGAGCCAAAGTTTTGATCAATCGAAAATGCTTAATTCAGAATTTTCACTTAGAAAATTCCAGAACTTGAATTGTCACTTTATGAAACAATATTCTCTAAACTAAAATAACATTATTACAACCTATCCTTTTATATACCTATATATACAACATACAGTCAACTACACGTTCAAAGTTCAAGGTCGAGAAACTCCCTTTTGTTCTCCCCGCTCATCTCCCCACATGATAAGCACTCCAACCATGTCAACGAACTCGTTCAGGGTGTCATATATTGAGGGTGAGACCCGTGTGCTTGCTGCCTCCATGACCATGGAACAGATCTTTAAGGGTATCAAAGAGTTCAAGAAAGAGGCTTTTGAAAAAGTTCAGCTTGAACTCGATCAGTTTGGGCTTCTAATCTATAATGCTAATGTCAAACAACTTGTGGATGTGCCTGGCCATGAGTATTTTTCATACCTTGGCTAGAAAACACAGATGGAGGCTGCCAATCAAGCCAAGGTACATCAACCGCCTAAAATCCACTTTTTGTTATTAATAGAAAATATTCATAATTCTTTTCCAATTTTTTTGTTTTTTTGTTTTTCAATAATTTTAAAGGAAAAACAAATTTTATAAATCTTGAGATTACAAGTTTGACGTACATGGTTGCATTAATTACAATTTGTCACCTGAATGAGTTGTGAAATTTGTTAGGTAGTATTGTTATTTTCTTTTTGCCTTCTTTTTGGTATGTAAAACTACAATCGTAAATTATTATTAGTTTATTGATTCAGTTTTAAAGAAAAAAAAAAAAAAACTTTAAAGTTCCTGTCATTATAATCATTTTATTGGGCAAGACTACTTCATGCGCATGTTAATATACAAATTGATAAATGTTATAAATGTTATCAAGTTGTTATAGATTGATGTTGCTGAGGCTAATTAGAAGAAAGGCGAGATCGGATCAAAGGAGCGTGAAGGCCTAACATTGATCACAAAATGCAGCCAAAATTGACGCCGAGACTAAGATCATAACGACTCAAAGGCTAGGAGAAGCCCAAAAGGAGAAAATTAATGTTAAGACGGGTGTGGAACTATATAAGAACCAGAAGGAAGCTGACTTGGCCGAGTCAAAGGCCGAACTAGCTACAAAAAATGCCAGGTGGTCTCAAGCCTCTCAGTTGGCGGAAGTGGAGTTTGCAAAGGCAATGGGCCTAAGGGAGGTTGAGTTGCAAACTAAGGTGGAGAAGAAGAAGGCGTTGAATCAGACTGAAAGGCACGCACTGAACCCAGTAAAGAAAGAAAAAAAGAAAAAAAAAGAAAAGAAGAGATGGTCAAAAGTTTTGCTGAGCAAGGCAGCTGTGGAGTATGAGACTAAGGTATGAGACACTACTATAATCTTGTTTTGCCTTCGGTTTTTTGTGATTTTGATGCGTTAGTTTATGAGTTTCTCCTTCAATCATGTGAAAATTTGGATGGTTTAGGGTTCAAGTAAAGAAAGAGGATTAACAAGGTTCTCATAAATAGAGCTATAGTTGGGAGGGTTCCCACACACCTCTAATTTCTAAAGATAAAAGACTTAATATTTGTCACACCCCAAATTCAAAAGGGTCCAATATAACACCTCAGGTACCAAAAAAAAAAAAGTCAGAATTTTATGGCTCACATGTAACCTTACCTACCCCCTTAATTCCCCACCACTCATTTCTCTCAAAATATCTTTCCCTCCCTCTCTGGCCAGCTAACTCTCTTCTTCTTACTTTGTTCTCTTTTTCTTTTTATTTTCTCTCAAACACTCATCTCTATCACTCCCTCACACTCTCCCACGGTACCTACTCCACACCACCGTTTGCACCATCATTTTTCTAGCAAGGTCATCGGAAAATTCTTAGGAACCTCTAAGCATCTTCATCCCTTTTATTTGAGGTAAAGATTTATAATCTTTTTGATGGGTTTTATGCTTTTGCTAGAGGTTCCCTTTATCTAAGCTTTGATAATAATATTCATGTGATTTATGAGTTTTGGAAGTGATATGCATGTATTTATATGTATGAGTTTTGTATTGGTGGAATTATTTGATAAGTGAATTTATAGTTTTTACAATGGTGACTATCTAAGTGGTGAAGATTTGGGGGTTTTGGCTTTTTAATGTGAAATAAATGGTGAATATAATTTTTACTAATTATTTGGAGCTAGTTAAAGATTCAAATTGTTTGTATTGGAGAATATTATGGTTTTTAGTATCATGGGTCTCTTGTTGATGTGGTATAAATCTTGTGGGAAGTACTTATAAGCTGTTGAGGTTTTGATGTTAGAGATAACTAGTCGCTAACCCGTGCGATGCACAGGAAAAGCTATCGAAAGTATTTTGAAGAAAATAATATTATATTTGACCTTAAATGGTTAGCATGCGTGCATAAATGCTTGTAAATATAGGAGTTAACAAATAATAAACTAACAAAATCATCTTTCCATTTAATAAAACATTTGAAAGATTCCCTCTAAATGTAGAATTTGTAAAATTGCCAATACATTTTTGTATCTTCTTTGTGTCAAAACATTTTTGTACATTTATTGTACTATAATTTTCCCACTAAATTTTAGTTTCTCTATGTATCAAAACAAAAATAAAATGCAATAAACATCTAATACTCATAAAAATTTTCAATTAATAATGATCTATTTGTCATGTACTTTATAAATTTTTACTAATGTCTAGTTTTAGTTTCTACATTATGGATTCATGACTTGGTATTCACTTTCTAATGATTTTGCACCATAAGCTATTTACCATATGATTGTAATGCTACAAAAAATTTTAAGTAACTTTTACATACTAATGTGACAATGAATATAATTATTCAAAAAAAAAAAATGTGACAATGGATATATTTACTTGTTTAATTGAAGATTAATTTATTTGTTTAGTGATAAATAATACATAAACAATGCAGTAAAATTTGTAAGTCATAATATTACTCTATATACTAAATTATATTAAACATTCAACTTAATAACCAACTGCTAAAGAATCAATGACGAACTAATGAAATGTGAAATGTCACTGAGAAAAAATAACGTATAAAATGACAAAAGCATGTGTAGTTAAATAGGCTAACGTGTTGCCTAAAGGTGAGTTAAGTAGGGAATAGACTTTGACAAATAGACTCACGTGGGGCTGTTGGGAGAAAGCAAGTAATAAGTAGTGATATGATAATATCTTACAAAGATTTTTAAAAGATGAGTAGTTTTGGGGCTTAGAAGACACAGAGAGAGAGAGAGATTGGGGCTTAGAAGTTTGGCCTAATCCACTCCATCAACCAGTTTCAGACTGCCGGACTTAGAAAGTACTGGTGAGTGATGAATTAATGTTTTTTTTTTTTTTTTTTTGGTTTTGAAATTATTAAGATAAATTTGGAGTGGTTATTTTTAATGTGTTCTTCACTTCTTCTCCACTTTGGTGCCTTTTGTGGTTTGAAAAGGAAATTAGGGTAGCATTAGCAATTTGTGGGATGTGAAAGAGTCCGGGAAAAAATTTAAATAACTTCTTAATTTGTTAGTTTTGTTTATGTGTTAATCATATGCATTAATCAAGCAATAGCAAATGAAGAAGACACTTGATTAAAAAATAAAACATGAGAGAAGGGAAACATTTGGGGTAACTGACCTTTGAACTTCTTTGGTGACTTTTCTTGTAGTAATCGTAATATTTTCTTCTTGAAAAATTCTTATTCCAAATAAGCCAAAACTTGTTTCTATAATTTTTTTTTTTTGGAGTTACGGAAAGAGGATACCCTTTTATCAAAAAAAGGTTACAGAAAGAGGTAAAAGAATGAGAAGAAACGGCAGTTTTTGTAACTGCCCATGTAAACAAGAAAGGATGTAACTCAAGTTTGGCAAAATTTGTAGACTACCAGAAGGAAATGTTTGATTGATATTTCGTAACTACTATCCTAGAGACAGAATATTGTGTCTGTAATTTACCAATAGCAGTAGCGTCATGGGTACTCTGTTCTTTGTTCACAACCTTCTCTGGGTTTGTTCTTGCAAAGGGGAAAAGGAACAGAAAATGGAAAAACGAAAAAGAAAAAAACAAAAAGTAAACAGCTATATAAACAATAATAAGTAGATACCCATTGAAACTAAATAAGCAAACCACCAAAAAGACCACCGAAAAGATACATTTTTTTTTTTAATTGTATACGTGTCAGTAATTTATGTAGTCTCGTGGGGCAATGAAGAGCGGTAAACAAAAAGTCAAACGTTTCGGCTATTAGTTATTATATAGATATCTTGATTGACTTAAGTTTATAAATGGGAGTCTTTGCCTTGTAAATTAAATTGTTGGGTAACTTTGGAAGTATGATACATTACTTGTGAGGTTAAATACTTAGGCTTGCCTAATTAATTGTTTATTTAGTGATCTCTAATTTGTAGCAAGATACAATTTCAAGCTTTATGCTTATTGTGATAGGTTTGCTTGATATTGTTTAGGTTCTAGCTTATCTCCTAGCTTTTTAATGGGATTTTTGGAAAATAATCATGTTGCATAAACGTTGTTTTTGGGTTAAACACATTTTTGAAAACAACTTATGGAAACTATATTTTCCTAAAAATTATTGTATCGTAACCTTAAATGCATATGACTATTTATGAATAGTGCATTATATTTGGTAATGTATATGGGGAAATGCATGATTTGTTAGCATGGAAAAGATAATCATCTTTTATAAAATTCTTGGGAATGGATTTTATGGATTTATTGCATTATTTGTAAATTTTAAAGATGTTTTGTCTTGACTTGTGATATTTGGAAAATTGATAGAAAATCTTATTCACAAGAAATGATTTTTGAAAACTTGAGAACCTTGTGAATATATTGGGTATTTCAAAGTTTTTTGTGAAACTAGTTGAAATTGAACTGTGTTTTAATTTCATGTAAACTGTGAGCTCTTTATGTTTTTATCCTTGGGCTGTGATATGTGATTACCCGGTGATTACTCAACCAAATGCTATAATCTTTGTGACATTTGTATCTTGGCACCCCGTCTTTGTGGCAAATTGATGTCTTTGTTGCATAATTGATATCTTTGTGGCATAATTGATGTCTTCGTGGTATAACTAATGTTTTCGTGGCATAACTTGATGTCTTCGTTGTATAACTGATGTCTTCGTGGCATAACTTGATGTCTTTGTGGCATACTTATGTCATGTGGCCTTGGGTTGGATTTTCAGGTTTAAAAGGGTGTTTTGATAGTTTCATGTTGAAATATTTTGAGAAAGCTTGGTGCTATATTCTTTTAATCATTCTTGTCAATTTATTAAGAAAAATAGATTTGCATGATCCTAATGGAAATTCTCAAATTATAACACGTTTTGTAAATTGCATATCATCATGAAACTTGTATTTCCCCCACCCCCATTAATTATGCTACTTACTAGACTCTGTCTCATCCCATTCTTTTACAAACTTTTTCAGAGTAGGTAACGATCGTTTTGAGACAGGTTTTTGTGGCTAGCAATAGTTAGACTAACTACTGATGGAGACTGGACTTTTGTTATGTTGATCTTTAGATGTACATCCTAGAATAGGCTTGACTCATTCTTTTGTATCTGATAGTGGTGACGGCTTTTATTCTCACTGAGGGGACAAGTTGATGATATATAATTATATTTATTCAGACCTCCATTCTTTTGTAGGTAATGGTCATTGTAATTATTGCATAGAGCTCTAACTTACTTTGGGAGTATTGTTAATGAAATTATTATGATAATTCTTGATGTTGTTACTTGACATCAATTATTTGCAATGAATTTTCAAAAAGGAAAAATATATAGGTACCTTTGAGATATTTTTCTCATGCTTTGGACCCTTTTAGGTTTGGGGCGTGACATCCAAAGCATGAGAAATAAGGTACTAGTATATTTTTCCTTTTTGACAAATCAATCCAAATAATCCATACCAAGTACCAACATCAAGAATTTTCATAATAATTTCATTAAAGATACTCCCAAAGTAAGTAAGAGCTCTATACAAAAATTATAAGGACCATTGGCCATAAAAGAGTGGACGTCTGAATAAATATAATTACATATCTTCAGCTTGTCCCATCAGTGGGAATGAAGTCATCACCACTACTATTAGATACAAAAGAACTTGTCAAGCCAACTCTAGGATGTACATCATCTAAATATCACTATCACAAAAGTCTGGCCTCCATCAGTAGTTACTCTAACTACTGTTAGCTACAAAAACTTGTCTCAAAATGATCGTTTCCTACTCTAAAAAATTTTGTAAAAGAATTAGATAAGACAGAACCCAGTAAGTATCATTAGCTTGTCCCATCAGTGGGAATAAAGTCATCACCACTACTATTAGATAAAAAGAATTTGCCAAGCCTACTCTAGGATGTACATCATCTAAATATCACCGTCACAGAAGTCCAGCCTCCATCAGTAGTTAGTCTAGCTACTGCTAGCCACAAAAACCTGTGTCAAAATGATCGTTTCCTACTCTAAAAAAGTTTTTAAAAGAATTAGATGAGACAAAGGCCAGTAAGTAGCATAATTAATGGGGGTAGGGAAAATGCAAGTTTCATGATGATGAATAGATTACAAAGCATGTTATAATTTGGGAATTTCTAAATAAATTCTACAAAACCATTTCCAAAAATAATATGACAAGAATGATTAAAATGATACGACATAAAACTTCTCAAAATGCTCGCATGAAACTACATACTATATTTTGTGAGCAATAACAATACAATTTCAAACCCAAGGCTACATGACAATGTCGTTACAAAGACAGAACTAATCTGCCATCACAAAGATGAAACTAATCTGCTGTTACAAAGATAGAACTCATCGCCGACATATAGCCGAAAATAATATGCCGTCAAAGACAAAACTCATCATCGTCACAAAGACGGAACTCAATAACCATCACAAAGATGGGTGCTAAGAGACTAATGTCACATAGACTATAGTATCTAGCTAGGTAATCACATGTCACAGCACATGGGTAGAATATAAAGAGCTCACAAATTACCTTTAATTCAAAATACGTAATTCACTTCCAAGTAGTTTCATAAAATATTTGAATAGCCAAGATATTCACAAGGTTCTCAAAGCCTTCAACTCATTTCTTTTCAAAAAGATTTTGTATTAACTTCCCAAATAACATAGGTTAAGATAAAGCATCTTTATATTTTGCAAATAATGCAATAAATCCATAAAATCCATTCTCAAGAATTTAATCAAAGATGCTAGTCTTTTCCATGCTAACAAATCATGCATTTCCCCATATGCAATAAGAAATACGATGCACTTTCAATGCTTCATGCGTTTTCCATAAATGATTAACAATAATAGAACACATATTACATTTTACGAAAACCATGAATAATGCTCCAAAATGGGTTTAACCATATAATACTTTAGTGCAATAATGATTCCATTGTAAACATCACATTAAAAAGCCACTTACCTCGCAACCCGCAAAAACCTAATTTTCCAAGCTCCAAATGAGATTAGCTAGAACCTAAACAATACCAAGCAAACCTATTACAAAAAACATAAAGCTTGACATTGCATTTAGCTATGAATTAGAGATTGCAAACTAAGCAATTAATTAGGCAAGCGTAGTATTTAACCCCAAAAATAATGTATTCCTCTTCCAGAGTTTCTCAACAAATTAATTTACAAGGTATAGACTCCCATTATACTGATAAATCATTCAAGGTATTATCTCTAATATCAAAACCTCAACACCTTATGAGTAGTTCCCACAAGATTTATATAATATCATCAAGAGACCCATGACGCCAAAATCATAATATTCTCCAAGACAACAATTAGAATCTTTAACTAGCTCCAAATAATCAATAAAAATTATATTCACCATCTATTTCATATTAAAAAGCCAAAACCCTCAAATCTTCACCACTTATATAACCACCATTGTAAAAATTATAAACCCACTCATCAAATTATTCCACCAACACAAAACCCATACATATAAACACATGAATATCACTTCCAAAGCTCATAAATCACATGGATATCATTATCAAAACTTAGATTAAAGAACCTCAAGCAAAAGCATATAAACCCACCAAAAAGATTAGAAATTTTTACCTCAAATAATAGAGATGAGTGAGCCTTAGCTTTTTCCTATGGAGTTTTCCAGTAAACTTTGCTGGAAAAATGGTGGTGGAGGTGGTGGTGAAGAGTGTGTACCGGTGGGAGAGTGAGGGAGTGTGAGAGAGGAGTGTGTGTGTTGTGTTTGAGAGAAAAAAATGAAAAAGAAAAAGTGGAGAGGACCCTAGCTAATTGACTGGCCAAGAGGGTGAGACATGAGATGATATTGGTGAGATTGTGTGGTTGAGGGGAGTGGGATAGGTGGGGGTCACGTGGGCTTCTTAAAAAATCCACCACTTTACTTTACTTTTTTTTTTTTTTTAAGCGCTGGGACATTACAATATCACTTCACTAAAATGTAATTAGTAATTGAATGATACTTCCTTAATATATCATATTGTAGGACAACTTAGAATACATTAAGATATCTTTTTTATATTTAATGTGGGGAAGTAAGCTTCACCATTTACCAGTTTCATAGTCTGTATGAATTTAATAATTGTATTCCTTTTTGAATTATAATATGACTTATTCCAATCTTGTCTTTGGAAATCACTCATCCATTAATATTGAGATTGATATTATCTGATAAAGAATACAAAATTTCAGATCAAAAAATAAACAAAGCATGCTTTTACTTCTAATAAAAAATAAGATAAAGAAAATATGCATGGTAATACTAGTTGCTATGTTATGTTAGTAAGTTGGTTCACTTTATGATTTTATGTTTATATTTGGGTCTTACAAGTCTTGTACACTATCCAAAAACCCATGATAAGGAATGGATTTTTTTGTTAATATGTGAAACATTGATGATATAGGTGCAAGAGGCAAATTGGGAACTGTACAAGAAACAAAAAGCAGTAAAAGCAGTTCTGTACGAGGCACAGAAAGTTGCTGAGGCACAAAAGGCAAGTGCAGATGCAAATTTCTATGCCCGCCAACAAGTTGCGGAGAGTGAACTATATGTAAAGAAGAAAGAGGCTAAAATGAATTATACTTTCCCCATGTTGGAGCCCCTTCCTCTCGACCATCCTTCGAGTCCTCCCTCATTTCCTAAGGGCTCTTCCTTTCGCTATCGCTACAAACACCCCTCTGTGCTCACCTCCAATCCCCGTAACCTTCACCCTCGACCTCTTTTCAATGGACCAGAATGTGATTGTGGGCCTCCAACATCTTCACCTCATGAAGGATGAAGAAGTGGACATCCCCATCACAACCATGAATAGATCAAACCTTTTGGAAGAAAGTGCTCTAATCCTTTTTGGCAAGTTCCTTTCGGACAGGCATAAAAACCAACGGGCCTTAAAGGGCACCCTCAAAGTTGCTTGGAAAATGGGTTCTGATCTAAGAATAGTAGATGTTGGAAATGATATTTTCCAATTCAAGTTCACCTCAGAATATCAGATGGAATGGGTTGAAAGAAACGACCCTTGGAATTTTGACAATAACTTGCTGATCTTGTGCAGATGGAGGAAAGGCCTCTCAATCTCCAACGTAGACTTCACCCACTCGCCCTTCTGGGTTCAGATTTGGGGCCTCCTTTCAAGAACTTGTCTGAGGATTGTGGAAGAGACTTGGGGAACAGCTTGGGTCGTTACATTGAGACTGATAAGTAGTCATGGTTATCCGAGCAAGCATGATTCATGAGAATCTGAGTCGATTTACCATTCAACAACCCTCTCTGAAGAGGAGGCAACATAGTAAATCTTGAAGTATGAGAGGCTCCCCACCTTCTGCTACCAATGTGGATGGCTCAGTCATGATGAAAAACACTATCCAAACCACCCTTTCACTCCTAACTTTGCCAAAAAATATAGAGATTAGATGAGGGCAAGTGGAAACTAAAAGGGTAGCTTTGAAAAATCCAAATCCCAAAATAGTTGGGGTTTCGATGAAGAGTGATTAGGAAAATCAAGTGATAGATCAGCGTTGGTGACGGCAACCTCATCGAACCCGGATTCAGAGCGACTAGCAAGGACAGAAATTCAAATTTGAAATTAGAATGGAAAAGGTGCAATGCTCAAGGTGGTTAGTGGGCTTGAAGGGACAACCTTACAGGCAATGAAAAATCAGGGATGTAACCCGACAAAAAATGTTGACATGTTGCCTAGATTGGAGGGCCCCAAATGTGATCAACACAATATAGGAGCCTCGAGTAGAGATGCTAGAGATGAGTCCTCACTTGTGGGCCTTCCTAGTTTACCCTTCCACGAGGCCCAAGAGATCGCTAGTCCTCTAAAGTCCATCATTGAGATTATAACCCCCATGGAAAATCCCGAATCCCCATCAGGCCCAAGCCAAACCAAGCAACCCAAAGGCAAAGGTAATTGGAAAAGGATAGCTCAGGAAAAAAGGAAACAAGCCTAGGGTCTAAAAGGCCAGGTAAGTTGGACTTCTTAGTTGAGTTAGAAGAAAATAATCCCCCAAAAAGGCACTGCATAAGCCCCCCTACAAGCTCAGTTGCCTCACCAGTCAGATCGGCGGTGGCTACTAGGCAGTAACACCGGGTACAATGAATTCCATATGTTGGAATTATCGGGGAATTGGGAACCCCCGGACAGTGTTTGCGTTGCCCGACTATGTGCAACAATGGAATCCCTATATTGTCATCCTGGTGGAGACTAAATCAAAGGTAAAGCATATGAAGAAAATTAAATTCAATTTGGGGTTTTCTAACGACCTAATTGTCCCAAGTCAAGGCTGAAGCAGAGGATTAGCCCTTCTTTGGTCAAAGGAAATCAACTTAGAAATTGTATCCTTCTCTCAACACCACATTGACGCCACCATCACTGATCAGAAAAGCAGATTCAAATGGAGATTTACTGGTTTTTATGGCCACCCAAAACCCTATATAAGGAAGGAATCCTTGAACCTTCTCATTTATCTAAATGCCCATTACCCTAGTTTTGTTGCGGAGATTTTAATGAAATTTTATATGTGTCTGAAAAATCAGGTGGAGCCCAGAGATCACAGAGGCAAATGGAAGGCTTCCATGATGCCATGAATGCTTGTGACTTCCAAGACCTTGGCTTCTCAGGTCCGAAATTTACGTGGCGCAATAAGCAAAAAGGTAGCAACAGAGTCTACCTTTGACTGGACAAAGCCTTTGCCAACTCAGAATGGCTCAGTCTCTTCAAGGATGCCAGGGCCCACCACCTGGCTAAGTCCACCTCAAACCATTGCCTCATAAGAATTACGAACTCATGCTCCTTGCCTCCAACTAGAAAACACCGCTTCCATTTTAAAGCCATGTGGGCAAAGAGAGAAGACTGTCAAGAGATCATTGAAGCTACTTGGAATGGCAGCAACTCATTGAATACTCCTGAAGGAATTGCTTTTAACCTTAGCCGTTGTGCATCAGAATTAACAACATGGAATAAAAGTGCGATTGGCAACATCCCAAGGAAAATCCAGGAAAAGAGGAAAGCTCTCAACAACCTTACTGCCCAAGATCATGATGGCTTTCATGGAGTAGCAATTAATGAAATCATGAAAGAAATTAATGACCTTTTGGATAGTGAGGAGATTTTATGGCATCAACGCAGCAAAATTCATTGGTATAGAAAGGGAGACAGAAATACAAAATTCTTCCATGCTAGAGCTTCTGGTAAAAGGAAGAAGAACACTATTTTGGGCTTGTGGAATGATGAAGGCAGATGGTGTGATGACAAGGACAGTATCTCAGCTACTGCACTAGCCTACTTTGAGAAAATCTACACTACTATCTCACCTCGTGGTACCCAAGAGATCAACAATGCCATCCCTACATGAGTAACAGCGGAGATGAATGCCAAGCTCACCAAAACCTTCACCAGCGAAGAAGTCACAAGAGCTCTCCAGCAACTCCACCCTACCAAGGCCCTGGGACCCGACAGTATGTTTGCCATTTTCTTTCATAAATATTGGAGCATTGTGGGTTCTGATGTCACCACCATCGTGCTGAATGTGCTTAACCTCAATATGTCTATAGCGGAACTCAACAAAACCAACATTTCCCTTATTCCAAAATCCAACAACCCCACCAAAATGACAGAGTTTCGGCCAATCAGTTTATGTAACGTAGTGTACAAGCTTATCTCCAAGGTTTTGGCCAACCGCCTTAAAGTCATCCTCCCCCATGTTATCACGGAGAACCAAAGTGCCTTTACCTCATAAAGTTTGATCACAAACAACATATTGGTTCCATTTTAGCTCATGCACTACTTGAACCACAAAACTGAAGGCAAGGAGAGCTTCATGTCCATTAAACTAGATATGAGTTAGGCGTTTGATAGGGTGGAATAGGCCTTCGTCAAGGGTGTTATGGAAAAATTAGGCTTTGATAGGAAATGGGTTAACCTCATCATGCAGTGCATCTCCTCACTCTCATACTCGGTGATCATCAATGGTGAGGCCTATGGCAACATCATCCCCTCTAGAGGCCTTCACCAAGGCGACCCGCTCTCCCTTGGACTTTTCCTCCTTTATGCCGAGGGTCTTTCTACTCTCATCCACCAAGCAGCTAGGTACCAATCACTCAATGGCATGTCCATCTGTAGGGGCTGCCCTACAATCACCCACCTTTTCTTTGTAGATGATAGTTTACTATTTTGCAAGGCAAAACACTTCGGAATGCATGGAGTTAATCAACATCATTAATGCCAATGTAAAGGCCTTGGGTCAGAAAATAAATGCAAACAATTCATTGGTCTTTTTTAGTCCGAACACTCCCCCTGAGGTTAAAGAAGAGATGCTGAGGATTCTTGGTCCAATGTAAGACATTAGGCATAAGAAATACCCCGGTCTCCCCTCGCTAATAGGGAAATCAAAAAATCAGGTGTTTTTTGAAATTAAAGAAAGGGTGGGGAAAAAGCTGGCTGGCTAGAAAGGAAAGCTTCTCTCTATTGGGGGTAGAGAAATTCTCATCAAGGCCATTGCTTAAACCGTTCCAACGTATACCATGAGCTGCTTCCAATTACCTAAAACACAGTGTGATGACCTTGAACAAATGATGAGATATTTTTGGTGGGGCCAAAGGAATCAAGAAACAAAATTAGCTTGAGTAAGTTAGAAGAAGATGTGCAAATCCAAGCTCTTTGGTGGTATGGGCTTTCGAAATCTCCAAGCCTTCAACTTGGCATTATTAGCCAAACAAGGGTGGCGGATTCTCTCAAACACCAACTCCTTAGTGGCATGAGTTTACAAAGCAAAATACTTTCCTCACGACAATGTCCTGAACTCTAAGAAAGGCAGAAACCCAAGTTACGTGTGGAGGAGTATCCATAACAGTTTGGAGATTATAAGAAAAGGCACCCGGTGGAGGGTGGGAAACGACAAAAGGATCCATATTTGGGAGCATAGATGGCTCCCAATTCTGACCACCCATAAGGTGATCTCTCTCCCCCCAAAAAAAACCTTTCGACAACTTGCCAATGGTGTCCTCACTCATCGATGAAGATACCAAATGGTGGAAACTAGACCTTGTAAAGCCCCTGTTTCTTCCATTTGAAGCTGACACCATCCTTAAAATTCCTATTAGCTACAGTCTTCCGTAGGATAGTCTAATCTGGTTGGGGAACAAAAGTGGATCTTTCATTGTCAAGAGTGCCTATTAGATTGCTACTAAGGTGGTTGAACAATATGAGTCGGGGGAAAGCACATCTAACTGCTCAGACCCACCTTTTTGAAAGAAAATCTGGCATCTCAAAGTCCCACCTAAGGTCAAAATTTTTGCTTGTCGTGCCTGCATAAACGGACTTCCCACCATGTACAATCTCCACTGCAGAGGTTTGAACTCTCCTGAGTTTTGTCCTTTATGTGATAAAAGTATGGAATCCACTTCTCACGCCCTTCTGCATTGTAATCATGCAAGACAAACTTGGGCGTTGTGGCAGGACTGCCCGATGGACATTATAGCCACTGAAATGGACATTATTGACATCGTAGGCCAATTCATCGAGAAAGGGACCTTCAGGGAGCTGGATATCTTCTTCATGACTGCTTAGACCATTTGGGGAAATAGGAACCAAGCCATCCACAACGATGTAGGTATCCCTCCATGGAGCAACTTTAGATAATGGGAGGAACTCTTGCATAGGTGTAATCATTAGAGATTGCTCAGGCAACCCCATCGGAGCTCTAAGCAAGCCCCTCCCATCAGACTTTTTTGTCGAGGTGACTGAGGCGTTTGCCCGTCTCTAGGGAGTCCTTGTCACTTTAGAGATGCAGATTTCTTGAGCCATCTTCGAGTCAGACGCTCTATCAGTGATTCAAGCCCTAACCTCGGGAGACTTAGGTGTTGAGGTTGGTCATATCCTTCATGATATCAAGTCTTCTTCGCACTCCTTCTCATGTTATTCCTTCAAGCAGTTGAAAAGGGACGGCAACAAAGCAGCCCATGCGTTAGCCAGGAAAGCTAAACATTCGAACCAAACTCAGATATGGAAGGGTGCCACCCTCCCTCCCATTCAGCAGATTCTTAGGGATGATTTGTTGTAATTTCTCTTGTTGTTTACTGCTTGTTTCCTTGCTTTGTTGTAATTCAATTTCAAGTTGGAATGATACTCTTCCAAGTTTACCATAAAAAAAAAAAAAGAAAAAAAAAAAAAAGAAAAGAAAAGAAAGAGGCTGAAGGGATCACTGCACTCGCACAAGCTAAAGGCTTTTACTTGATCACCCTATTGAAACAACTGGGAGGAAATTACACTTCACTAAGGGACTACATGATGGTCAACAAGAATATGTACCAGGACATTGCCAGGATTAATGCTCAAGCAGTGAATGGAATGCAGCCCAAAATAAGTGTTTGGTCAAACGGAAAAGGTAGTGAAGATGTTTCATATGGGCCAATGAAGGATGTTGCTGGGATATATTATATATAGCATGTTGCCACCATTGCTAAAGACTGTGCATGAGCAGGCTGGTATGCTTCCACCGGCTTGGCTAGGCACATTGAATGATGTTACTCAATGAATCTAATTAGAGTGTTTGGTTTTATAGTACTACGAAAACAATGCTGTGATAAAACTTGCTAATGTTTGTTTAGATTGACTTTTATATAGAGGGCAAGGAACATTGTGTAAACATTAATTTTTTTTATTAGTATGCTCTTCTTATATATCAGTTTGTTTGGTAGTTTATTCTCAAAAAAAAAAAGAAGAAGAAGAAGAAGAAGAAGAAGAAGTTTGTTTGGTATTAATTTAATTTGAGCTGATATGGATCAGTTTGCTACTTTTAGTTAATTTATGGTACCTTTGGCTTTGTTGTTTACTTTTATCAGTTATTATCACTATTCTTATGATTATATGATAGGTAAGCGAAACCTTTGAGGCACATGTATGAAATAAATTACTTTAAGTAAATTTCTTAGGCTCTCGGCCCTTGGGCATTCTCTTAAGGGGCATTTGGTTTGCTTGATGCTACATCAAGTGTAATGCTATATTTTTGTAATCTTAAATTCATGTAATGTGATTAAAGGAGTGTAACATTATAATGTTAGGTTCATTAATTAAATTCCCATCACATTTCGAATATATAATGTTGCTTTATTTGGTTAATTTCTATAAATGTTCTCTTAAAAAACTTTACCAAATTTTATAAAAAAAATTTATAAGTAACCAAAAAATTACTAATGAAAAACATTTTTATATTTTTATTTACTTTCCTCCACTTTCTCACCAATTAAACAACCAATACAACTCAGATTAAAAAAAAATTCACTTTCTCATCAACCAAATAATTACAATCTTCCATTTCATAATAAAATAACCACAAAACATCCAAACTACGAGTGTGTTTGGGAAGTGATGAAAGTTGAAACTTATTAGAGTTTTTAGTTTATTTTTGCTATTATTCATGGGTTCTATTGCACTTTTTGGTACTATTTATAGGTCTTACTATACTATTTAGCTAACTTTTAGCTTTTTTCTACAGTATTTTCAACAAAAAAGTTTTTAGTTTCAGCTAAATAAGTTGTTTCCAAATGGGTTCTACATTCCATTTTCACTTTCCCATATTTTTTCACAAACCAAACAAATTAGATCTAAGACAAATCAAACAAAATTTTCTTAAATCCTCCCACCTCTACCACCACCACCACCACCGCATAAACCACCATGAGTGATTGTGACAGAGCTCCCAACTAGCTTGTTCATCACCTCCTCCATGGGTCCATACCTGCACCACCACAAATCTTAAGATTAATTTAGCTCCGATTTGACAATTTCTTCATCTTGATACCTAGCACTACCAAATCAGAGAAGACGATGTGATAGAAAAGAAAGAAAGGGATTTAAAATTCACACAGAGAGAGAGAGAGAGAGAGAGAGAGAGAGAGAGAGAGAGAGAGAGGCTGGAGTTTGATAAATTTGTATTAGGATAATTTTGTAAATAAAATTTATTAGTAAGATTATCATCATTTAAGAAGGAGATGTAATATATTTTAAAATCTTAGATTATGGTAATGTTAGAAAAAAATCAAGTAAATCAAACATCTTAATGTCACATTACTGTAATGTACATCACATCAAGAATACATCACGGCAAACCAAATACCCCCTAAGAGTTGTACGATTTAGGGTCAAAGAAACGAAACAACCCCCCCCCCCCCCCCCCCAACCTCCCTAGCAAAAAATAAAATAAAAAATCAAAGAGGGAGATCTGGCACCAAAGATTGCAAGCTTGAAATGACCATGGAGAAAGAAAAGAAAAATACTACTAGAAAATGAAATAGAAATATAAATAGATCTGGTTGGTGATCATCAACGAGCAGTAGCTTGAGTCTTTTTTTTTTTTAATTTATAATTTAATTTTTTTTATCGTGCTTGAGTCTTTGAAGAGAGAGAAATTTTCCTAAATTTTCAACTTGTCATTTAGAAAAAAAAAAAAAAAATTAATGAAGCCCACGTGACATTATGAGACAAAAAAAAAAAAAAAAAATTTTTAATAAGAGTGTTAGCCACATCAATTTTTTTCATCAACTACTTAACGACAGGGACCTTTTAGATACAATACCAAAAGATTAGGGATTAAATTAACATATTTAAAAGTTTAAGGACCAAATTAACCTAGATCATAAACATTGAGAACTAAATATGTAATTAATCTGAATTCCTACCCGTGTAAGTATAATAGTAAGACTTCAACTGGGATTGGGATTGCCTTTTGGCCGCTGGTCTGATAATTACATATATATCCCTTGTCTTTCTTTCTTTCTTTCGGTCTTTAGGGTTCTTACATTTGTGTTCGTGTTCCTCACGACTAGTTCTCACAGTTCATCAATATGGAAGCTTCACAACCAAAACAGCCTGAAACGCAAAAGAAGAAAAGAGTCCGAAAAACATCATTCAAGCTGAGAAACCCAACTCTGAAGAAGAAAGCCATGGAACTCTCTGCACTGTGCGACATCCCAGTTTGCGTGATATCTTACGATGCGGCTGAAGGGGCTGATGGCAAAGCAGAGACGTGGCCGGAAAGCCGAGACGACGTGAAAGCCATGATTCACGACTACAAAAACTACCATGGAGTACATAAGAAATTTTCTCTTGTTAATAAGAAAAAAGGGTACAAGGAAATCAAGAAGAAAGATGTTGATTCCAGCCATGAACACAAGCCAGAGGAGTTTAAAAGGGTTTTAGCCATGTGGAAAGCATGGCTTAATGAACAACAACATGATGAGAAGTCATTGGAGAGTTTTTGGACTTTCTTTGACTCTATGGTTTGTACCATGAACAAGAGGATAGAATTGCTTAGGATGAAAAGGAATAGTAACTATGAGGTGGGAAGTAGTAGTGGTAGTGGTAATAGTGGTAGCAACAATAATAGAATTCATGAATTTGATTTGAACAACTGAGGATATATATATATATATATATCACACGCAGTGAGCCTCTGCCTTAAGCCAAGAAGATTTGGTTCCAGAGGTTCAATTCAATTTCAAGCAATTAAGTATTTGCTATTTTATCTTAACTGTTTCAATGTTTTTTTTTCTTCTAATTTTCTGATTTTGTGGGCAGTACGTACAGTAGTAGTCTTTTGTGTTGATTTTTGATTTTGTGAGCAATAACAGTAGTCTTTTGTCTCAGTCCGGCCGGTTTCCCTTTTAAAAAAAATAATTTAATCGTAGGGTCAGCCTTAAGAAGGTTTAGTTCAGAGATTGGTTGTTATGTTATCTTGATTCAAAGTTTTTCTTCTATTGTTTCTGATTCAATGTGGGTGTGTTATGTGGTAGTCTTTTGTGTCAATTTGATTTCTGATTTTGTTTGATGCTTGTTATTTCCTTTTAAGTTGGCAATTCCCTATTTGTGAGATACAATTTTGTTTGTTATTCAACGTGGCCAGTACGCTTTTGTTTCAGTTTTATTTCTGATTTTGTTTTAGACAATTATATGTTTACATTTTTATTTTAATTGAAAATGTAAACAATTGTATACGGTTTGTTTAGTACCTGTTTTTTTTTAGAGCAAAAATGAAAGTTAGGCGTTTGGTAATGTTTCAAAACACGTTTTCTCAAAAAATTGTGTTTTAAAAGCAAAGAATTGAGCCAAAAAGTGCGGACGGGTTTGAGGAGCTTTTGCAAATGCAAAAGCGCTTTTGATCAATATTACTGTTGGAAATGCAAGAAATAACCTAAATTACCCTCATCTCACTAACCACAAAATTAAATACACTGAAAACTGAAAAAACAAACACAGAAAATAATAGCTACAATATGCCGGAACCTCCACAGCCAATCTCACTCTCAACAACTCATTCTGAATCTTCTGACATGGCTGAGGTTGAGTAACGAGGAAGGGCTCTGATGCATCAATCTGACTTCAATTCCCATTTGGTTTTGGGGTTACGAACAAAGAGGTATTGAAGATTTTTGGTGAAATTAAGAGAAATCACCTGTGAAGATCAAGGTGAAGAAGTGCGTGGGTGTGGGCTGTGTGTGGTTGAATTTAGAGAAAAAGAAAAGAATAAAGAAGATCAAGGTGAAGAAGTGCGTGGTTGTGGGTTGTGTGGCTGAATGAGTGGAGGAAAGTAGAGAAAGAGAAAAAGAAAGCAGACAAAAGGTGAAGGGTTGGCTCTTGTGGCTGAGGTAAAATGGAAGGAAAAAGAAAAAGAAAAAGAAAAAGAAAAGGGAAATGGGTTGGGTTGGGTGTGGGGGTGTGCCAATATACATATTAAAAAAATAGAATATATTTGAGTAACTCCAGTTCACAATATTGTGAAAATTTATTGTGAAAATGTCGTGGACATAACACTTTTTGAAAAAAGAAATGTTAAAGGCAAATACTTTTTTACAAAATCTTTTATTAAGAGAGTCATTTATTATTAATAAAAAAACTATGTTTTTTTTTCAATTCCCAAATAATTTTTTATTATTAGTAGTATTATGTTTTTTTTAAAATAAAAAGACTAGTATTATGCGAGGACGATGCATGAATTTACTTATGATTATATGTAAATAAATTGAAATTATATTAATAATTAGTAAGCCACTTGACACCTAATTAAAGTTATAGTTTTAGGTAAAATAAAATAAATATATTAGTAACAAATGAGTCACATGATAACCAAAAATTCACCTGAAACCATAACATGATCACAAAAAATTCACCAAAACATAAACCACGCCATCGATTAACAAAAAAAAAAAAAAAAAAATTGAATGTAGAATTAAATCTAAAATATTTAAAGAGATTGATTTTTTTTAATTTATTTAAACCCGAACAATTGAGTTAGATTAAACATGTGGAGTCAACCCTACAAACCAAAAGCAAGCTCCACATAGCATAAAATGGAAAGGCTAAACAAGCTCTATGCATTATAGTTCCTCTATTTCTTAGCTTCTCTACTGGTTTTTTGAATTGACCATTGAAGCCTTCTTGGAGGTGGCCTTGGTTGATTTGAGGTCTTCTTCTTTAACGAGTGACTAGCTTTGTCAAGTAATTCATCACATGCCATTCTCGAAGTAGAAATTTTGATGCGGTTCCATTATCTCTCAAATTTCTCCCACCTACAAAACCCACATATGAACCTAGGAGAAATGGATGATTACTTTGTTCAAATGAAGCATATCAAAAACTTATAATCGATGCGTGGATGTGTCTCATGGACAAACTACATCATAATTGAGACACGTTTGTAAGAATATTAGTATTGGCATAGTTAAATTTTTAGTCAAATCCTAAGTTATAACTTAAAGAAGATAATTTTTCAATAATCATTCTCTCATTTCTATTTCTCTCTCTTCCCACACACATACTACAAAAAAAGAGGGCTATAGCCGCGTTTGAAAAACGAGGCCTATCCTATGCGACTATAGCCCCTTGCGGGACCTAGAGCTGCGTTTTTAAAAACGCGGCTACAGATCACCATATAGCTGCGTTTTCGAGCCCATATAGCCGCGTTTTTACACACCCACAAATGCGGGACCTATAGCTGCGTTTTGTAGAAAACGCGGCTATAGACCCGGTTTAGGTTGCATTTAAAACGTGAGTATAGGCTAAAGACCAATAGCTGTGTTTTGTGTTTTCTACAAAACGCAGCTATAGGTTCCGCATTTGTGGGTGTGTAAAAAACGCGGCTATAGGTGGTCGAAAACGTAGCTATAGAGCTGTGTTTTAAAAAAAAGCAGCTAGAGACCCCGACATTGGGTTTTCTTGTAGCCACGTTTTCAAAAACGCAACTATAGGTTTTATTTTATTATTTTATTTTTTTTTTCTTCCTAAACACATGCCTACCCAAAACAAGACCTGTAATTCCTACCAACACTCAGATGCAACCAATTGGAACCAACAAAACAAATTGCCAACACTCAACAATTCCCAACCAATTGCCAGCAAACAAAACAGGTTCATTGCCAAAAGATTAATTACATAAACAAATAATTACAATCAAATTCCCAACAACAGATTTTTACATCACAAAATCTCGGACCCCTCAAGGATTTTTTACATCAAAAAAAATTGTCAGCAAGCATCATGGTACTTCATCAGCCAGTTTCCAGCAAGCATCATCGTACAGCCAATTACCTGTGACAATGAGAACACTGAAAATAAGCTAACGTTTTAAGCTAAAACAAACAGACTCTAAACAAATAACCAAGTATTTTGCTCAATCAGTCTATTAACAAGGTCAACATCCCTTAAATTTTTAGAGTCATTATCATATATGAGACTTAGACATAATCTTTTTGCTTGTATCCATTTAAAAGCATGGCATCTTAAAACAAGATTGAGAATGAGACATAGTTCACTAGCTGCACTTTTAAAGGTTTAAATCTTTCCAAACTCTATATAGTAACATAGATTCCACTCTCTTCAAATTCATATATACACATACATTTACATAATCCATATTCATTGCTGTTTTATAAATATAACAACAAATGTTATAATTTCTTAGATGGAAAGCTACCTTCTAGTAAGGTCCCTTCATATTTAAGCTCACTAGCCTTCAAATTTCAATTCTTTCAAGTTTCAACAATAAAATGCGAACAATACTCCATGTCGAGTATACCATGTTCTAATTAACCACATTGCTATTATTATCCTTCCTTTTAAAAAAATTAAATAAATAATGTAAATTGCATTAGGAACTATCAGCTACATTGAGCAAGTGTAAAAAGGCATGGTTGAAATTTTCTAATTTGTTTTTATGTCTTATAGTACATCCACTTCCCTACTTCTTGCTTTATATATATTGATGTGGGACCTTCAAATTGGAATAAAACCAACAAAGGCAGGAATATATCTGATTTTTATTTTTATTTTTTTCCCAATATAGTTGTATATGTTATAAGGAATAGTTGTATTTGTTTTACTAGAGGATTCATAATTTCATTCCCATGGAGAGTCCCCATCAAGCACTACCACCCACCCTGAATATATTAAAGGCATCATATTAATATCACATAACAATGCATTGCAAAAAGTAGTGTTTTGCTAAATACACCTTCAACTTGCCTATGTAGATCATGGAAAACTCAATGGTGTCATATTTCAAAAATATGGAGCATGAACTCTTTCATCTTGTCATGTTCGAGACCCAACCATGCATTAATGCCTCCCCCATTTCTCTCACTTTTTCCATCAGAGGGAAGCAGCACAAACTCGTTATTCCCACTAACCACAGGTCCACCATAACCAGGCTTTTTCTTTTTTTTTTCTTAAGCAGACACGTTGGGAAGACAAAAATATTTTTGTTAGCAGAATGATAAAGATTAAAAGCTAAAAAGACTTTGGACACCATTCATGTAGTTGACTGTAAATAAAAGAGGAAAAAAAGAGAGCCTCTACAATAAAAGAACAAAAGGAAGAAAAAGAAAAAGAAAATAAAGATAGCAACCCCTTTGATACAAGAGTTGTCGGTTCTTAAAGTTGGAAACTTTATAATAAAGTAAAAGTAATACAAAGACTAAGACTAAGCAAGCCTATCACTATGATTAAATTGTCAAACTATGATTATTTATTTATTTATTTTTATGAATAGGAAGAAGTTGACTCAAACTTATACAAGCATCTGATTGATAGGCTATCACTTTTAATGAACATGGATGATATAGAAACTTTGGATTATAAAGTAGACACCCATGGTTTTCCCCAGTTTGTTGTCACTTTGTATCAGAATCTTACACAAAATCATTCCATGATTGGGAAGGGACAAAGATTGTGGATACCGTAATTGCAGAGTACTATTGTTAAGATTTAAGTGTCTTACAAAGCACAAGAAAATAAAATTCTATCAAACTTAAATTATGGATAGCAACAATTAAATTGATAATTGATTGACAGAAACCTAACAAACGGTGGGTGACAATTCTTTTTCAATGCAAGACCAACAACTATTTATTCAATTTATCCTATCAAAAAAAAAAAAAAACTATTATTTAATTTATGGATCAGAAGGGAAAAAAGAAGAAGTAATTGACAGCATAGCTCTAATGTAATTTATCTTAATTGCAGCTTGCCTCTTTGGGTCTGAAATTGTGGTTTCAAACTCTAAAGACACAATATAAAGTTCATTTTTCATTTTTTGGATTCTCAAACAGTCATATACAAGTTATAAAAAATTTAACAACAACAGTCATCCAAATCCTGCCCATAAACAAAAGTGGGTCATCTTCAATATTTCCCCAAGACCCCAAAACCAAATCACAAACACATTTTTTACATTTCGACAACAGAGAAAGAAGAAGCTAAATTTTTTTACAAAAGTGGGTCATCCTCCAAATTTTTTGCATTTCAACAACAACAGAGAAAGATTGTCAAGTCCAAATCCTACCCACCAATAAAAAAGAAGCTAAAAAATGGGTCTTTTCCAATGCTACCCAAACATGCGTAAATATACAAAAATAAGAAGTGGGTTTTTGGGGAGAAACCTTGACGAGGAGTTTAAGGTATATATCGTTGGACCTTGGAGCCTTACGCTTGCTTTTCTTGACCTTGCCTCCTGCGACTAAATCAATCCCCTAATGAAACACACAAAACATTAACACTGATTCATATTTACAATCACAAACATAATAAACAGACATACAGACAAAGATAGAGAGAAAGAGAGAGATACCAATGGAGCTAAAGGGTTTGCTAAAAAAGCTCTCTATGTGTTGTTAAGGTGAATATGTCGACTGCTGTGAGGAACAAACCTCGTGAGATTAAGACTTGGAGAGAGTGTCTTATTGTGAGGAACGATTCCTTCAAATAGAGAGAGGATCGATGAGAGAGAAAGAGAGAGAGGATCTATGAGAGAGAAAGAGAGAGAGAGAAAGAGAGCTTACCGATTGATGAGGGAGGCTAAGAGGCGTGAGGTTTGTGTGGGTTGAGAGCACAACGGCGAGATTAGGAATCGGGAGCTAGGTTGAGAGTGAGCTGAGAGTGTTTTCCAATTTAGGGTTTTTTTCAATTGTGTTGAAATTTAGGGTTTTTTTTTTCAATTTATAGCAAACCTAGAGCTGCGTTTGATTAAACGCAGCTCCAGACATGTTTAAGCTGCGTTTATTAAATGCAGCTCTGGGATATATAGAAAAAACAAAAAAAAAATTCCCCGGATAGGTCTAAAGTTACGTTTTTAAAAACACAGCTTCAATCCTACCTAGCTAAACGCAACCTCAACATCACAAAACGCAGCTTCAGAGTTGGTCTATAGCTGTCTTTAGTAAAAGCCGCTATACGTCCAGTGGTGGAGCTGCGTTTTTGTAAAACGCAGCTCAAACAGTACCCTAAAGCTACGTTTTTGAAAAACACAGCTCCAAAATGCAGCTTCAAAGCGCGTTTTTTGTAGTGACACTGCCACCCACACTTTTTCTCATACCAACTAACCTCCCAAACATGGCAAGGGCGAGGATGGCTCTTCAAAGGAAAGACTTAAGATTAACCATAAGGCTTAAAACAATTCAAAATTCAAGATTCAAAAAGAACAATACCCCTTCATCCATAATCTAATCCTTATTTCTCTGTACAACAATTTAACAAAAACCCAACTCATCTTAACTCAATCAAAGTAAAAATCTCATCTTTCCTACTCAAAGGCACAAATTGTGATCAGGGCATGAATGCAGTGATTGTAGAATGTTCCATTGTGAGTTGTGTCAAGATGGTTCTCTGATGTGAGAGAGAGAGAGAGAGAGAGAGAGAGAGAGAGAGCAATAAAAATAAATAAATTAAGATAACTACAAGTTACAATGCTGGTTAGAATCAAGGCTGGCTCAATGTTTTTGGGCACTACAACCAATGTGGACTATGCAACATGTGTTTGAATGATAGATTTAAAATTAGTAGATCTGAATTTTTTTCTCTACAAGTCTCTATGTTCTAATAAAAAAACAGATCTAGAATACTTTTCTTGAAAGTTTCCTTCTGTTCTAAAGAGAGTGGATTCATAAAGCTCACTTCAAGAATTAATTTTAGATCTGTCATTCAAACACATGTTGCATCTCATCATTGTATGTTAATGGGTACTTAATGATCATTTAGAGTCTAGAAGACTGGGCTCTATCCGGCAAGGCGGGTGTCTAACATCTCGTCTTGTAACCTAGCCCTCGAACCATAGATCTTAAGTTCGTAGAGTAGTCTTTATTGTTGGTAGATTGTAACTAGGAAACAAGGCCATGTAATTCTTTCACTAGATTGTAACTAGGAAATAAAGCTATGTATAGTTTCTTTTTATCAATTGTATTTTTTCAGATAAATGAGAACTCAATGTTATTCATTTAATTTTGTATTTTTTTTAGTTTTTTTTTTGTAATATAAAAAAAATAAGTGGCAACTTCACATAATCCCAAAAGAGGGGTGCCGATACCTATCTCTTTTGATTGAGAGCACCCAAAAATCCTGGTCTCTCACAATTTTCGTTAAGTGAGTAACGGTAGGGACCAAAATGTAACTCTTTCTTCATATAAGAGTGGTAAAATAAAAAAGTATGGATCAAAATGGAAATATGGTCAAAATGTAGGGACTAAAAGTGTATTTACGCATTCATTAAAATCACATAAACAGCCAGGTGGATACCGTAGAATGACCCGTATAGCATTATCCAAATTATTATTCAAGTTTTTGATGTGATAACCCATGAGGGATCTTTTCATGCAATAACTAATCAAAGATCTTATATATGGGGTTTCCTATTTTGTCTACAACCAAAATCTAATTTTGCTAAACTCTCTGCCCACAAAAACAAACCTGTGTCGGCGCAAGATTACACCTGATGGACGATGTGAGATATGTAAACAGGAAGATGAAGATATAATGCATGCACTCTACCACTATCCCGCCTTGCAATCTCTCAAAAATTCCATACCAGCGTGGAATCAAAGCTCTCTCAAACAGAGCACATGCTTCACTGACTTTATTGGTTTTATTTTTGCAGGTATAACAGATCCAACGCTCTTTTCCTTGGTGTTATGGAACTTGTGGAATCGGCGAAATAATCTCCAACTTGGGAAACCAACACTCCCACTGGACAAGGTACTGGAACACTCTCGGGAGCGACAACTTGAGTCCCATTCCAGTCCCATGACGTCCACAAAACAGAGGAAAACGTAGACAGCAACATGGACTCCGCCCCAAGATAATTGGTACAAGATTAATTTTGACGGTGCCACATTTGCAGATGATCGAAGTGCGGGTCTGGGTGTTGTCATATGAAACAAAGAAGGCCGAGTTATGGCATCGTTGTCTCACAAAATCCCCCTGCCAATGTCAGTCATCGAGGTCGAGGTTCTTGCAGCATGGAGAGCTCTTGAACTTGCTGTGGAGCTGGGTTTTGACCACATCATGCTTGAAGTGGATTCAGAAATTTTACACAAGGCTTTGCTAGCAGAAGGCAGAAACTTCACACCCTACGGACATTTAGAGCAAGACATTGTATACCTTAGTAGTTTCTTTTCAGCTTTTAAAATAGTTAGCTCAGTCTCTAGCGAGGAACTCAAAATCTCTCAATCATATGCAAATCTGGATGGAAGATGTACCACCAGATCTATTACTTGTTGTTTAGGCTGACCTTACTAGCCTACCTTAATAATATTTGGTGAGATTTTTCTCAAAAAAAAATCTAATTTTGCTATAGAGAATAGATTTGTACATAACGTGTCTAGGGGAGAAACCTAGAATGCTAATAGACTAATTTTCGTTTTGTACGACACATAACCTGTAAAAAAAGGAGAAAAGCTAAGACTAAATAAATAATATTTTTTTTCCACAAAAAAAAATTATTTTTAAGCTTTTGTACTATACATAAAAAATAGAAAGGTCTATAGAGTATAGACAAAAAAAGAAAAGAAAAAAAGAAAAAGAAAAAAAAAAGTAATAGGCTAAAGGATAAGTAGTATTGACTAGATGATAGTAAAGTATCATGTATTCAGCGTAAAAAAAAAAAAATAATAAAAAAAGAAGAAGAAGAAGATAATAAGGTCCTGGATAAAAATAAAAATTTTAAGCTCTTTCATTCATACCCAACTAGCAAGAACAACAATAAAAGAGAAAAAACTTTGCAATAATAGAAACAACAACAAAAAGAAAGTAGAGTAAATAAAGGCCAACCGGAAGAGCAGTTAACATACCATACACTAATTGATGAACAGCTACAAAGAAATTTAGAAAAATGAATCAAGATGGATGGGGAGGTTTGATTCCTTCAAGAATCAAGATGTGGAGAGAAAAATGTGTGTTTATTTGTTTTTTACTTTTATATTTAGATATAGTCGTTTTCTCTCTCTTGGAGAAGTTGAGAATAAGTATTGAATAGGTATTAAAAGGAGAAAATGGCTTCGCGCAAACAAAGCAGCATTTTTCCCTCTTTTCCAAACTAATTAGAGAAATGCCCCTTTTTTGAAAATCGATTTTCTTAAAATCGAGTTAGGCCCTGTAGTGGTGTTTTTAAGGAGCCTATAGTGATGTTTTAAGGACTTATAATGGCGTTTTGTAACTCGACTTCCATAAATTCGAGTTATAGGTAAATAAAAAATAAATAAAAAATTGCCTACAACTCGAGTTCATGGAGGTCGAGTTACAAAATGCCACTATAAGTCCTTAAAACATCACTATAAGCTTCTTAAAAACGCCATTATAGGGCTCCATAATTTTTTTTTTTTTAAACTCGATTTTGAGAAAATCAATTTTTAAAAGATGGACATTTCCCTAATTATTTTAGGAAATGGGGCAAAATGCCACTTTGTTTGCACAAAAAGGGTTTTTGCCCATTTTGGTCGGTATTAAAATGAAGAGTCTCTTCACCTTCTGGTATGGGAGAGTGGAGAATTTTATACTCTTAAATTGAAGTAGATATAGTGTACAGTATTTAAGGAGTGTGTAATTTTTTTTTTAATGAAAAAAATAGCTTTATTAGTTAAAACTTTTTACGGATAGTGCATTCTAGGGGCCTTATTTTTTATTTTTTTTGGGGGATAAGTAAGAGGAACTTAATTATATTTGTTGGGTAATAGAGGGGCTTTCTTTCATTTGAGGGCCTTAAACCATTGCCTTTGTGGCCTATAGGGTTGAGCTGTCCTTGGTTAGAATTGCATTAACAGTGTAATTAGCATGCATTTTGCGTAATGGTAAACTAACCTAATGTAGACTAATTTTTTTTATATTTCAGCAAAATTTTGCCTACTAGAAGACTTTCTTGCATTTATATAATTGCCTCCCAAGCTTAATCCTATTGTAATCTTTTTGAATTAGAAAATTCTAGCCACTAACTCAAACCCACACCTAAACATGGAAAAAGGGTCAAGATTTGTTGACTTGACTCGAACCCGAATTTTTAACCTGAATAATAAACAAGTTGACACGTGACCTAACCTTTTTTTTGCGAGTCAACCTGACCTGATCTGGCTAACTCGTGACAAGACCCCTTTTAAAAAATAAAAATAAAAACATTTTTTTGGGTTAACAAATAATAAAAGTAAGACATTGTTGGTTTAATTATTTGCTTTGAACATTACAATGCACAACTTAAACTCAATTGACAAATATAATGCATGTTATTATTATTTATTTTAAAAGAATATATATCAAGTTTTAAAATATATATATATATATTTAACGTCATTTAAATACAATGGCCTCAAGAAAACAATTAAGACTTTTATCTAACTACATGCAAACAAATTGAAATATGAATGATTGAGGCATTCTCTTACTTGAATAACGCGATAAGTAAAAATTTTTATATATCAAATAACAAAGTACATGGCAAGATAATTGGGTTGTAGTAGAGTTATATTTGAAATTATAGACATGCATGAGAAGTATTCATAAGTGTGAAAAGAGTGAAGCCGAAGCATATTGATGAAATTTGGCATAAATTATAAATGCTTTGTCTATTTTTTAATAGACAAAGTTTGTCTATAAACTTGATTGTAGCCTAAGGCTACAACTCCCACTTAAAAAATTAACATGACTAAATATTTTAAAAATCTAATCATTGAATTTAAACATTTGATTGATGACACAGTTATTGATTTTGATCTTTTGGAAATTTTATAAACATAGAAGATATAAGAAGAAAATGTAATACAATAGTTGATTTGTCAAAATTCACATCCAATAAAAAGATATTGAGTAGAGTTGAAGCCTTAAGTTACAACAAAGTTTGTTGCCAAACTTTTTCCTTTTGTAACAATCCAAGACCAAAATAAACCGTTTTTCAAAATAGTAAATGATATTTTCTAGAGGGTGTGTTGCTTAATAATGATATGGTATTCATAAAAGATATAAATAAGTAAACAATCAAACTTTAATGTATATTTTTAAATTGAAACAGAGTGCCAACTACAATTGATATTAGATTATGAAATTAGTTTTCAAGATTGTAAATTTCTTATATGCTTTTATTATTTGTTAAAGTATCTATCCAATAGGGCATTTGTGATTTTTTATTATGTTTTGGGATATTGATATTGTTTATAAATGAAACTATTGTATTTATTTTAATTATATGCTCAAATGGTAGACTAGACTCCTTTGTGCAATTTTGTTTTGGTTAGCAATGTTAAGATTTGTATAATTTTATAATTATTGAACAAGTATTAATTTGTTAAGCTGAGCTTATTATTGATTTGAGTGATGAATTTAAAATAATGCATATTACACCAATTAATTTGCTACATGACTTATCAAATGGAAAATGCAAAATTAAAGAAAAAAAAATCATGTGAAAAAAATATTGGATCGACCCAACCTACAACCTGAATGACCAAACCCATTTCTAACAACCTTTTTTTTTTTTTTTACCTAAACCTGTTTTCAACACGAATCCAATTGACCTAACCTAAACCAACCTGCCCAGTCTAATTTGCCATGTCTACCCACACCCAAATTCACAACTTATGTGTCATCTTGTGATTGATGCACCAGATCTATATTTTTCATTAAGTACCCATGATGGTCTTATATGTAATTGTAGTCTAATCACATGTTGACACCCAAGTCTATTTAGAAATGAATAATACTAGAGATACAAACTATTTTACAAAATGCTGATATGGTGAGTAATTATTGGTAAATAAAAAAGTGATATTATTGGTGGGCCTATATGAAAAGCAATAAGATGTTGACCACATCTACATTTTATAAAAATGTTGTAAAATACTTTGTGACTGTAACATTACTCTTTAGAAATTTGGCGCGTCCGAGGACAGACTATTCCAAGTTTAGTTACCTTGAGGGGTTAAAAAAAGGGTACCAAGGCCTAGGTTAAGCTCTACAAATACAGAAATATTGTACCCAATGGGATTTTGGGTTTTTGGGCTCTTGATTCACCCAAGTTAATATTCTTTTGATGAAACCTCTCGTACAAATCACGAACACCTTTTCTAAATAACAGTAATATGCTAAGAATTTCGTTAGCTGCCTGGTTACAAAAGAATATATGAAGCTAGCATCTCGAGTTTCTAAAACTCAAGATCCAATTAGAACTTGAGCTTTTAAGACTTGTTTTTGGGGTTTTTTCATATAATGACATGGACAGAGTTTTCCACGTGGATATCGAGTTTATAAAACTCGCTTTACAAACTCGAGTTTATAAAACTCGATTTCTATTTAACGTTTTTTTAATCTTCCTTCTAAAACCGAGTTTCAAAAACACGTTTTTTACCACTTAAAACAATCTGCACTCTCAGACACTCCACACTCTCACTCTCAGACACTCCGCTCTCTCAAACTCAGTGGCTCACTCACTCACTCTGAAACTTTCAAAATCACTCACTCTCAGACACTCTGCTCTCTCAAACTCAGTGGCTCACTCACTCACTCTGAAACTTTCAAAATCACTCACCGTGCCGAAGGTACTGCTTCCATTGACACTCAGCCACTCAAACTCAGTACTGTTCCCATTGACCCACCGTGCCGAAGGTACTCTCTCTCTCTCTTTCTCCAATTTTAGATTTTGGAATTTCATGATGTTACCTATTTCGTTTTTCAATTTGGGATCTTTTTGGGTTTTGGTGATTCATGTTTGGTGATTCATGTCATTTCAGTGAATGCACGTATATTATTCTGTTTGGTTGTTTGGAAAATGAGTAAATTAAAAAAAAATGATTTTTTTTAACAAATTGGGCATTCGAATTGTTGGATAGTGTAAAAAGTGTTAATATCTGGATTACATTGATATTTAATCTAGTTTGTTTGGGTTTCATTTGATTTGTTTGTGGGTTTTGTTTGATTTGTTTGTGTATCTTGTTTCATGGTATTTTCACTAATTTGTTTTGGGTTTGTTTTTATTTTCTATATGTATTTTTGTTTGTGGGTTTGTAATGCAAATTATGTGTTTGATGAAATGCTTCTATGAACAATCTATGAGTTGTGAAGTAATAAGTGAGAGAATATTCTTTTGAAAAAAATGAGAACTTACACCATAACATCTGTATTTGAGCATGGACATGGTTTTGGGGTTGGGCCACATTTGGTTCAGCCATGGGAATAAGGAATGACTCATGGTTTGGTTTCCATAAATTGATAGATTGGGTTTGGAAAAAAAAATAATAATTTTGGGTTGCGTTGAGTTTGAGGTTAATAGTTTTTTTTAAACCATCTGATCCAATCATCCATCCAAATATATATATATATATATATAAATTTATTTTATTACAATTATTTCACTATAGTTTATTTTATAAATAAACTAGCTAGTTTACTTCATATTGGTATTTTGAAAATTATTTCACAGGTTAAAAAAAAAATCCTCCAATCCGACCCATGGACACTGCTACTTTCTATAATTTCCCAAGCTTGGACAATTAGCTCTAGAATCCAGGTGCATCTCTTTGGATTGAATCAAAGACCAGCACTTCTAACAGTCCTAAAGCCAAAGAAACATGATTCATGAGGGAGAAATGTTGAATATTATCCCAACTTATTCTATACTCACATATGACATGTTTCTTATAGTTTCGAAGACATTATTAGATTCTATCATTGAATGTTGTTTAACTGGTTCAGTGCTCACGTATCTCTTCCCTCACTGGTTTATATGTTTTATAGTGGAAGAAATTTCTAACTACAAAACAATGTTGCTGTACATAGTATTATTTACTTATAAATAAATTAGAAATAAATTCTTTAATAAACAATGAGTACCCTTGTGGAATATTTCATGTGCATAGGTAGGTTAACAATGAATTAATGGGCACTCCTTTTAAAATAGATTAGGTACACATGCAAATCTCAAGTGGGGTTTTCCTATTCAGTCTCATTACCTCACCAATTCACCCTCCAGACTTTCTTCATCTTATGGTGAGTTTAGTTTTTGAATAATGCACAACTTTAGTGCTTTAAATTTAGATATATATTTGCCATTTCATAATTTTCAAATCCATATTTGAGCCCAACAAAGTATCAATTGTAGAGTGCAGAAATTGACTTTGCAAACTTACCAACTTAAAAGAGGGATTGAATTTTAGAGTTTGCTCTGGGAACTGGTTCTAATAGCTTGTCTTTATAGATGTTATACATGACTTTTGAAGTTTGTACTCAACACTTTACGGAAAAGTGGAAGGCTAAGCACTTTGAAGAGCTATGCAATTGTCCCACAAGAAAATATATTAAGGAATAAGGACTTGTTAGAGTGAAATATAGTTGACCAGGATACAGTTTAATATGAGATACTATGCGATTTGAATTAGTTTCCATTCAGAAAGGTTGTTTTTTGTTTTCAAAAATTTATGTGCTAATAGTTGTCATTCCTGCTATGAGAATTTCAATGTTGTTGTTTTTTTATGTTTTATTTTATAATATTTTCAACGATTTGTTTAATTGTCTTTTGATTTATTACCAAGATGTTTCCTTTGACTTGACAATTTCTTTTGAGTTGGGAGGTTGCCTCTAAATCCTCGAAAGTTAGCATGCAATCATATTACGAAGTTGTTTTCATCGAAATTTTCCAAACATGGTGTAAGTTCAATATTGCTTTATAATTTCAGCACATTTATTATGATTCCATCTCACTGTTACTTACTAGAACAATTGCACTAATTAATTGTTTGGAAGATAAGATGTTCTCGGGCTAGGAGTTTAATCTTGTCAAGTTGGTTTAAATCAGTGAAGAACTTAAACTCTCTTTGTGGATCTTTGTCATGCTCAATTGAATCAGCTAGTGACCCTATTGAATCAGCTAGTGAAGAACTTAAAGTCTTGGGGTTTTCAACTTTCCTATTTTCTCGTTGTCTCATGTCTTGGTGTTGGTTATCATACTGCTGCTTGCATAATTTCTTAAGCAAGGTGTTGATTGTATTTTCAGCTTTGTAATATGGTGTTAGTAATTGTTGGAATTAGGTGGGAGTTTCAAGGGTATTTTAGGCCTAATATGGTGTTAGTAATTGTTGGAATTAGGTGGGAGTTTCAAGGGTATTTTAGGCCAAACTTCAACAGAGACTTATGCTCCATTTGTGATATCAATGCCGCCTCCTAATGTTACTGGTTCACTGCACATGGGACTTTTAAATTCTTGTTCTGTTTATTATGGTTTTTACAAAATACATGCCATATGTCAAAAAATCCTGAAAATGCTGATTGTAAACCCAAGCTATACTTATACTGCTTTTGGAGTTGTTAATTTTGTATGTTAAATGGAATTGTTTTTGTTTACTCTTTGTATACTGCCTATATACTAGTGTGGTGTTCCTTTGTGCTTTTCTAATAAAATTTATAACATAAAAGAAGAAGAAGAAGAAGAAGAAGAAGTGAATATTCAACACCTAATCTCCTGCATTGTCGTAGGGATTTCTACACTTAAAATGCTCTAGGGCAATTTCTTGGGTTCAAAGTGACATTACTTTCATGGGTTTTCCTTGTTCTGTACTTAGCTTTAGCATATAGATTTGTTCTTACTATCCCACATGGAAGATTCTGTTTAACTCTTTGGGATTTGCTTGATTTGAAAGTATTGTAGTTCTTGGTCTATGAAGATACATCAGCACAATTAGTTTATTTCATTCCATAAAACTACTGCTACACTTGGTTTTTCTCTGCTTCATTGAAGTTCAGTTCCATTGAGTTTCTTAAGGAAGCCCCCATCACTTTGCACCTGATATTGACCCCCACAATTAAGCAATTAATCTTTGTGTATCAGGGTGATCACTTGTAGTGTTTGCTGACCTTCCAGTTAAAACAATTCCACCAAAAGCTAAATAATGGTGGCTGGTAAAATGAGTGAAAAGAAAATGTATAACATTTAACATATTAATACATTTCCAAACATTTTGATCGCTGATTACACTCAATTGACTTTCAACTGACACATCTATTTGGCTTAGCTTTTATTTTTTTTTACTTTTTATTTTTTGGTTGTGATTTTTGATTACTTGGCTTGATCACTTTGCATATAAGAATGTGGTCAACTGTAATTTGGGTTATTGTTAGATGGTTAACTTTTTATCATGGAAAAATTATAGATTTATGCTTAGTTGAATGATAGAGATCCTCAAAGATATGTCTGAATGTATTGCAGTAGCACACTTTGCAATATGTAGCCTCAGATCGATGAGGAGCCAGAGATCGTGCACTCTGGTCCGCTTAATGAGTCATTGTTGACGTGACAACGATATCATTGATCAGAGGACATTTGGAATGGCGAGGTGAAGTATCTAGTTCTAACAACCGCTTTAATTTTTACGTTGTCTTTGACTTTTGGTTAGCAAGTTCTTTCAAAGTTGCATATCTAGTTCTAACAACCGCGATAATTTTGTATCGATTTTGCAGGACTTGGGCCCACTTACGTGCCGTGGTCGCACTAAAGAGATGGCAAACATTCAGATGTAAGATAATCGGGTGATTGACATTATCAAGTTGCTAAGGCTGGAAGGATTGTTTAGGGCCCCTTCCAGAGAGATAGATCATTGCCTAATATCGGCCCTAGTTGAGCGATGGCGGCCGGAGACTCATACGTTCCATCTTCCACATGGTGAGATGCTAATCACCCTACAAGATGTAGAGGTCATTTTCGGACTTCCTATAGACGGTGAGGCCTTGGTTGGGCCAACTGCTGTGGTGAATGGGAATTTAAGGCAACTGTGCATGGAGTTGCTTGGTTTTACTCCGGCGAATGACAATAAAACTTTGGTGGGGCAGAGAATTCTCATCAGCCACATTGTTGATGCCATACAAAAGCCACTGCCTCATGACGCAATGGAGATTCAGATACACCAGTATAACTGTGACTTAGGAACCGCAAATGCATGCTGATAAGTGTTAAGGGCATTATCCAAACCATAACATGGGTGAATATATGTAGTTGAATCAATATTTAAATAGTCACATACTCTAATTGCATGTGAACACGAGATCCCTATGTTTTGCCATTTCCCACAACTGCATGTTCTTTCCCGTAATCGAACTTCATAACTATGGTTTCCCCCTCCTGCGCTACACGTGAATGAAGTAACTATCTGATATATCATCTGTTCATTGCTAAATGCCTTGAGATAGTGTTTCTCAGATTTACACTTATTTCCATCCCACATGTCAAAGGCATATTGACTCCATTTCTTACCCTCTGACAAGCCATTGAGGTATTCTTTGTACCGGTTGTGGAAATATTCAACAAGTTTGGACCAAGTGAACTCAACCAACGCGGCAATAGGAAGGCCCTGTGCACCTTTCAGTACACCACTGAAGCACTCTGATATATTGGTTGTCATTGCCCTAAAACGTCTCCCACCATCATGTGATTGGGTCCACATATCCACAGACTCACTCATTAGGTATGTGTATGGAAGATAATCTTGATTCTTTTCCTTCCTATCCTTCCCCGTCACCTTTTTCTTATTCCTAATGGCCTCAATTTCCACCTGCTTAATGGACTCCATTATGGTATCAAATTTAACTACCTGAGTAGCATATCCTGCTTTCAAGCACGTTGACTTTAGAGTCGAGTTCTGAAAATGTGTGTTGAAGTTGCTAGCAACATGTCTAAGGTAATATCTATGAAATACCCGTGTTCTTCCATCATCCCCTCTAGGCCAGCTTGCAATGGCGTTTTTTTATAACGAGATATCGGTCAGAAATTATGCAAATGCCTTCGTCAGGTATCACGTGGCCAATCGTATCTCTGAGGCATTGTAAAAACCACCTCCAATTGGATCCTGACTCACAATCCACAATAGCAAAGGCAAGAGGGAATACCTTGTTGTTAGCGTCGGTTGCCATTGCAACCAATAACTTTCCCTGATATTTACCATACAGATGGGTCCCATCAATGCTTGGACTGAAAGACCAAAACACATAATTCAAAAATATGGTGTCATCTTCACTGGTGGATGTGGTACGATAGAACACCTGGGTAGTCGGATCCTGATCAATATATGCCATAAGCAACTTTTAAAACCTTTGTAAGACTCTTCCCAATTCCCAAACATCTTCCCAATCGCCTTTGTTTCGCATCCCATACCTTGTAGTAAGAAGGCTTATGGCCCTCATATTTCGACTCTATCATAGATCTGAGATGCTTAATTGGGGTAGTGTGATCCTTATATAACTTCTTAAGGATTTCTGATGCAATAAAATTACAATTCATCATTCTACCATCATGTCACACCCTAATCTGTATACACGTGTAAGGACCCTTGTACACGGTGACCATCCATGGTCCCTGGAGATTGGGCTTTATGACTGCGCAGACATACCACTTACATGACTCATCTACGCATTTCGCACAAAGTTTTGTCGTGGTCGACCTACTAATCATAAAATATTTGTTTTCCTTGAGGGCACAAATTGTTAATACACGTTGCACCTCCACTTTATTGGCAAAAGTCAAGCCTTTACACAAATTCATCCCCTCTCTCCAAGTAGACACAAATGGTGTCTCAATATGTGAAGGATCAACCATATTTTCCCAAGTATTTGCACAAAATGACAAGGCAAGAGCTGCGTAGGCAGGGATTGTGTTCATAATGTTTTGGACACTAAGAACATTGTCTGCATCAGGTTCACTACCGTCCAATGTCTCATCATCATCAATGTCCCTCCCAAAGTCCCTAAAGTCCCCTCTCTCAATCCTGTCTTCAATCTCATCTCTATCGACAAAATCTTCACCGTCAATGGCAGTACTCTCATCAACATAGTCGTCATCATCATCGTCATCCTCATCCTCATCATCATTCTCATCCTAATCCTTATCCTCATCCTCATCCTCATCATCATCGGCATGAACATCATCATGCTCTACATGCGTAAAATACTCATATTGAGCATTCGGAACTGTAACCTGTAAACTTGTTTATGTTTGTTGGATTTCCTTGATACCAACTTCTGCACGCGGCTCCAACTGTATGTACAACTCAATGTTAGTTACTTCAGGTATTCTTTCTAACTTGTCAAACATGATCTTCACATGTTTGTCTGTTTCTATCACCATATACTTGTAATTAATCCGGTGCTTTAGGATTTCATTTAGCATACGATAAATAATTTCTATGTTGTGCACAGCAGGATTCTCACACAACTCTTCCATAACCATCATCTTCAATTTGTCAAGGGTCTTCAACCTACGATCAATTTGGGTATAATAGCTCTTTATACCCAGCCTTTCAAATGGCAATCCCTTATTCGCATTGGCATTCTTAAGCGGACCACCATGGTATAGGATTATATCAATTTCAGGCATTGTGAACCTGTTACAGTCAAGTTACTATGTTAGATAAAAAAACATTTTATCTAGTCAAACTACACAAAATACAAAGTCCAATTCATTCAAAGGGTATGAATTTCATTACACATTCGTTATTGGAGATACAGGACTGCATGATCGAAATAATACTTAGATATCCAGATTCACAAAAAATCAAATATCAGTAGGATAGATCTCATGACCCTAGAAATGTTATTTAGTATTATTTTGATCATTATGCCATGTGGAAGGAAGACAGAAAAGCAAAAAGCAAGCTTGTAAAAAAACACTGAAAGGGAATGAATCCCAACATGAAAACAGGTTTCAACAAATGATAAGAAACATAAAAAATGAATCATATATTTAACATATTAGATATCACTTTTTTGTAAGATTTACAATAGCCCAAAGGTAGTTTTCAATAGTTAAATGTCTCAGCATTACACAAAACTTCATACTAAGCATCCTAGTAAGGAAGAATGGCTTTCAGTGAAACCAAAAGCAGCATTCCAAATATATTGTAGAAGTTCAATTCAAAATATTAGGGTGCATGTAATCTCCCACTTCAAAAATGAAAAGCTAAATTCTTCAAAAGCATCGGACAGCCCAAGTCTAGAAAGAATTTTTACAATTTATTAGTTTGGTTTCATAGTAACTGTATATATATATATATATATATATATATATATATATATATAAAGGTCAGGATCTAATTGGGGGCAGCTCTATAAAGAATTCATAGAGCATAACCAAATTAGTTAGGATAAGATCTTAGTTTTTTTTTTTAAAATTATGTTTAAGATCTAATAACTCTCACAGGCAATATAGTTGATCCTTCACATATTGTAAGATCATGATAAAAATAAGAGTGGGGAAATGATGCATAAAATTTTGATAACAAAAACCATGCAAATAAATACTCAAAAACCATGCAAAGTTATGTTAACTATCTACAAAATAAATACTCAAACTCTTTAACCCATACCCATAGACAACTAATACCCAACTACAATGACAATCAAATCAAAAAACCCTTACCTGAGATATGAATTTGTTGAGAGGGAAAAGCAGTGAGAGAAGCAATGTGGTGAGTGAGAGAGTGAAAGGCAATGTGATGTGAGAGTTATGGGTGAGTGAGAGTTAGTGAGGCTGAGTGTATGGGTAAGAGTGTCTGTGTGTCTTGGCTGAGTGTCTGTGAGGCTAAGAGTTATGCTCTGTTTTTGGGTATCGGCTGAGTTTGACATGTTTATAAAAATTTTCTCAGTGAAACTCGAGTCTATAAGACTTGAGTTTTGCGTGATATTTTTAATTAAATATCAAGTCTTAAAGACTCGTTTTTTGCTATGTAAAAATCGAGTCTTTAAGACACTAGATCTATGTGGAAATTTTAAGCCTAGTCAGCAGGTGTGCAACAACTGCAAAGCGAGTTTCTAAAACTCGTTTTTTATTTAGATCTCGAGTTTTAGAAACTCGAGATGCTATTTTTCTTAATTCTTACCAACGTTCCCTAACTTATTAGATAGAACCCTCTCACCAGTCTAGTCTACAAATTCCCTCTACAAATCACTTTCATTAATGTGAGAAACATGGGCCATGCATTTAACATGGTCAAAGTAAGAAACAACCGGCATCAGCATGTGCCTTTTTTATTTACAACAACAATAGTATCTTCCGTGATAAATATCTTTCTTCAACACCTTCCTTAGCATTATCGAATCTGAAGAGATTCTGAATAAGATTCCTTCTCTTCTCTGCTCCTCTCTGGTTTCAGGTAACATTTGGGATCCTTCTTGGGTTTTCAATTTTTGTCATCAAGCTAACATCATCAGATCTTGTCTTTTTCTGCCAATTTATCTCTGGGATTCTTAACACGCTCTTTTCTGACCAAATTAAACTGATTCAAATTTTATTTCTTTGTGAATCTGGGATTTTTGTGATCTTTGATATATATATATATATATATATATATTTTGACTATGCAGTAGTTTCTGCTGTTGTTTCATTTGCAATATGCGTTAGCTTCAATGAAATCGACTCTCTCTTTTTTGCCCGTTCATTTTTTGGTTGTGGGGTTTGATTCAATTTGGTTAGATCAATTGCTGGTGTCGCTTAATTTCTTTTATAGAAATTATTGAATAATGTATTTTATATCATGTATTTGTAGGACTTTTTTGTTAGATCAATTAATATACTGTTAAACTAATGCTTAAATGATTAAATTAACTGTTTCCCAACTATTCCTTTGGGAGAAATGGTAGATTTATTATGGTATCAGAGCAGATGGTCCTGACTACTGAGTTCAAGACCTTGTCTCCACTCTGCCTTCCATTTATCATATACTTATAATCTCTTTGTTGTTGCTCTAGAGAAACCCTGCTGCATTTTGTTTTGTTTTTTTTTTTTTTTTTTGCAAAACAGGGGGAAAATCAATGATGAAAACCTCAGATGTGATGAAATGTCTTCAAACATCTCCTAAATTTTATAATTGGATATTAGGAAGGTCTCCTTCTCTCTATTTTAGACTGAACTTTCCTTATTGGTGTTTGTAATTGCAATTGGTTGCTAATTGTTTCCTGCAGGGGCAAAAAGAAAAGGTCTGGTTTTGATGGATGAATTACCAGACCATTTAGTTTGGGAGATCTTAAGCAGGATTAAGAAAACCAATGACAGAAACTCTTTGTCTTTAGCATGTAAACGCTTTCATGAGTTGGATAATGAACAAAGACAATCCATTCGGGTTGGGTGTGGATTAGACCCTGCAAATGAAGCTTTGACTTCACTATGCAATAGGTTTCAAAACTTGGCAAAAGTGGAGATAACTTACTCTGGTTGGATGTCCAAACTAGGAAAACAATTGGATGATCACGGGCTTCTCATTCTTTCAAGTTGCTGTCCTTCTCTGATTGATCTCACCTTAAGCTACTGCACAGTCATCACTGATGTGGGTCTCCGTTACTTGGCTTCTTGCTCCAAGCTTTCCGCTTTAAAGCTGAATTTCACCCCAAGAATCACAGGTTGTGGCATATTATCTCTTGTTGTGGGCTGTAGAAATCTTACTCTTCTACATCTTATCAGATGCTTGAATGTTACCAGTGTTGAGTGGCTTGAATATCTTGGCAAGCTTGAAACACTTGAGGACCTTTCAATTAAGAACTGCAGAGCAATTGGGGAAGGTGATTTAGTTAAGCTAGGCCCTGGTTGGCAAAATCTAAAACGGTTGCAATTTGAAGTGGATGCTAATTACAGATATATGAAGGTGTATGATAGGTTAGCCGTGGATCGATGGCAAAAGCAGTGCATCCCATGTGAAAATATGCTGGAGCTTAGCTTGGTAAATTGCATCATCAGCCCAGGGAGAGGTCTTGCTTGTGTGCTGGGAAAGTGCAAGAACTTGGAGAAGATTCACTTAGATATGTGTGTTGGAGTAAGGGACTCTGACATTATTGGTTTAGCCCAAAGATCAAGTAATCTTCGGTTCATTTCATTGCGAGTTCCATCTGATTTCTCACTGCCTCTTTTGATGAACAATGCTTTGAGATTAACTGATGAGAGTTTAAAAGCCGTGGCTCAGAACTGTTCAATGCTTGAATCAGTTAGGATATCTTTTTCTGATGGAGATTTTCCTTCATTTTCTTCATTTTCATTAAGTGGAATACTTTCCTTGATTAAAATGTGTCCCATTCGTGAACTTGCTCTTGACCACGTGTATTCATTCAATGATGTTGGGATGGAGGCTCTTTGCTCAGCTCAGTTTCTTGAAATCCTGGAGCTCGTCAGATGCCAAGAGATTAGTGATGAGGGGCTGCAGCTTGTGGGCCAGTTTCCCCGATTGCGTGTCTTACGATTAAGTAAGTGTTTGGGGATTTCTGATGATGGCTTAAAGCCACTTGTGGGTTCATACAAATTGGAATTATTGGCTGTGGAAGATTGTCCTCAAATTTCTGAAAGAGGCCTTCAAGGAGCTGCAAAATCTATTTCTTTCAGGCAAGACCTGTCTTGGATGTACTGATCTTGTTATCAAGCCTGTTTGGTTTGTACAGTCTTTATGGAACTCTCACAAGCATCCACTTATCGTGACTAACCCAGAAATGTGTTCTCTCTCTCTCTCTCTCTTTTTTTTTTTTTTTTTTTTTGGGGTGTGGTTATAACTTCAACTATTGAAAGTTGAAATATTCATTGTGAATGTAATATATGTACTTTCTGTAATTAAGTTGATGATTTTTCTTACTAAAAGTACAGTTATTTATTCACTTACCATTAAGTTAATGCTTTTGCCTTTTAGAGTTTGAGAAAAAGCCTTTTTTTTTTTTTTTTTTCTTTTTTGCAGTAAGAGCATCAGCATTGGTGGAGTTACAAGTTTTAGCATTTAACATCTCAAAAGCTACTATATCTATTTTAACACACAATTTCACAACATACCCTGCATCAATATTCTTATTTTTCCCCTCAACTAAACACTATTAATTTCTTTCTTACTTCCTCTCTGCCACGAAACTCAATAAGTGATAAAATAATATTTAATTTAGGGCAAGGATTTGTTGCAAACTTAGTTGTAGCAAATCCTGCATAATGTTGATGTGTCAATGCCTTAGATAGTCACCTGTCGAGAGCAAAGATTTAATGTTAACTTTTGTTAGCATTAGGGTTAACATCTTCTCTCTCTCTCTTTCCTCCGACGATGATGACGATTACCCACCTCCTCTTCCCCTTGCGATCTTATTAGATTATCCACTTCCTCCTCCTCCTTTGAGCTTCTTAGATTACTCACCACTAAACCCATCAAAAAACCACCACCACCACCACCACCACTTGCTTCGGCCGTTGATCCCACTTGACTATGTGTCTGTCAACCCCACTGATCCACCCCATGTCTCCTTTTTCCACTGCTTCACCCCCTTCCCTCTCTCACTTCTTAGCTCTCATTTTGTCTCAGTTTTGATTTGATTAGTGACTCCTCGTTGAATATGAAGCTTGATGATTTGCTTGGGTTTTCTTTTTTTCCTTGCTAAAAATAAATTCTTATGTAATGTTTTGAAATATTTTTTTTTTCCTTGATTTCTTGTTTTTGTCTAGTTCGTGCTCCTTCTTGTTTTTTTTTTTTCAATCACCTTGGATTTTTAGCCATATGATAGATTGATTAGCCATATTTCTATTGGTAGGCATGTGGTTCTAATGTATTGTGTAGTTGTAGATAGTGGCGGTTCCGAGAATTTTTCTCAAGGTATTCCTTAAAAAGCATTAATTATACAATTTAATAAAAAGCGAAATTCATATATTGACAGCAACAATAAAAAAACATGCAAATACATAAAGTTTATAATTGACTTCTACGAGTTTTCATATTTTGAAATTGTTGCATGATAATCTCATTATTAATGCTATAAGTTACATCTCTTTTAATGTACACAACCAAGCAATCATTCATCCACTGAATGTAAAATAAATTATGAAGCAAAATTTAATTTTATTGGCATAAAAAAAATTGAGGGTGTTCCCAATTTTTTTTTGAAGGGTAGACAAATAAAAAATTTTAAATTATTATATATATAAAAAAAAAAAAAAAAATTTAGGTCAGGGTGGTCCTAGGACCATCCTAGCCTTAAGGTGGTGCCGCCCCTGGTTGTAGAAAAGCTATGCACTTTTCATGGCAAGTGCTAAATTGCACTTACTTTCGGTTTGGTTCTTTTGAGTGACAACCTTTATTAGAGCATAATTTTGCTCCGATTCCTTTTTTCGGTTGGTGAATCTTTGCCTCTCGTTAATGCAAAATGCATTTGTTATTTTCTAATTGCCCCATTAAAATTGGGCTATGCACCTATTATACTGTGTTATTGATTATAAGGAAATTAAATATATCTCATGAACATTTAGACTATATGATATGCTTTGTATTTCACTTTTAATGTTGGTCCCTTAGTTGAGTACTTAAGATGGAAATTCCTAAACTAAACCCTCACAAACTTACATATTTAGTAGTCATAGTGATCTTATGGCTTCACCTATGCGTGCTGTTTAATCATTGAAATCACTATTTTTTTTTTTTTGTCAGGTTTGATCACCAAGAGCGAGAAAAGGTTGCTACTAGAGGGATTAGTGCTAAAGTTTAGATTGTTTTATGTTAGTGAAGACCACAAGTTCTCACACTTGTATAAGTTCTACCATTACAAAGAAATATTGTAGAAATATATATTTTTTGGATACAAGTAGAAACTTCAACAATTACCTTTAGCAGGTGATTCAAAAATTCTTTTGAATTTTTGAATGGAAGTATTTTGCTTGGGTATTATTTTGTTCATTACACTTTAGCTTCAACTTGCATCCTTACAGAACTTGTGAATGAAAATTTTAGGTTCTTTTTGAGTGAAATAAATCATTGCCCATGAATGCGTACATTTAATTAGGGCTCATCTTCTAATAGCCTTGTAATCAAAGTGTACATTTCAATAGAAGTGTTGTTCATTCTTGGATCAAACTCTTGCATCAATTTGTGAGACTTGTGACCATATAGGCAACATTAAAATTGTTCAATTTGAAGAATTACAAGAAATTAGAAATAAACGGCACACAATCAATTACATTTTATTACACTCTCAAACCAATATCAAAAATAGATTATTACATCCTTCTTGGTTTGTACTCTAAATCTTGGTAAAAATTTTTGTAAATGAACAATGAAACTACTTTAGTGTCAAAATTAGAGAATGCATTCAATGTTTCATTTTGACTGGTACTGAAAATTAGCCTATTGATAGCAAGATATTGCTCCATACATCATGGAATGCTCATAACAACTAACAAGTTCTACTATATAAAAAATTCAGGTACAACCAAAGACCATCTTTGATGGAGCTATTGCTTTCCTGGCAGAGTACCAACACTTCACAGCAGCTCAAAAGAAGTCTTAGCAGAGTCTTTTATGTCAAGCTTTTCTTTATGCAGCACTGTCATGTAATGTGTTTTCGCTACTATGCTCTTTTCTGAGTTGTTCTCTGTTTCGTCTGATTGTCTTATGGAATTCAGACCAGTTTTTTTGTATATTTTCTTTCAACATATCAAAACAAGTTTTCTATCTTTTAACCAAAAAAAAAAAAAAAAAATCATGGAATGCTTCAAAACATTTTCTGGATAGATAGATTGAACTTTTGGACAGCAAAGCTAATATTTTACCCTATTAAGAAGGAAACAATAGACATAATTATTACTCCATATAACCTTTGGCTACTATAAATATGCACACAGAAAAAAAAAGTGCATAAAACAAACTCTTGTTCATAAGCTCAATTGTGCCCAAATCTAGCTGCAATTTATGCTTTATTGTATAAATCAGTAACGTATCTGTATAACTTAGAAATGCCCAAGAAGAATTAAAGTTCATCTAAAAATATTTGACAATTTATTAAAAGAAAAATAGTATCACCAAATTTTCAGACATTCTTTTGAACCAAAAGCCTGGAATATTTGGGGGAGGCCTAAACTTATAAAAATCTAAATTGACTACTTAAAATCTGGACTAAACTTGTTAAATATGATTGGTAACAATTCAAGCAAAGAAAAAATTTTCCCCTGAAGTTCACCTATCAAGAGCCACAATTTATATCTTTAAAATGAACCACAACACACAAAACATATTATCCACCAAAAAAATTTCTATCACACAGTGTGATAGAGAGAGAGCATGAGAGAAGAGAGAAGATGTTAACCCTAACATTAACAGAAGTTTTCATTAAATCCTTGCCCTTGACAAGTGTCTATCTAAGGCGTTGACACGTCACCATTATGCAAGATTTGTTGCAACTAAGTTTGTAGCAAATCCTTGCCCTTTCTTTTACTATAGCAAGAAGACAAACAAATTTGCCTTTGGCTCCACCAAAGTTGGGCACTAATTGGAGTTTGAGGTACTACCACCAATGGTGATGCTCTAACAAACACTTTTAACTTCTTGGTGCATATTTTCAAAACCTTGATCTAATGCTAAAATTTTTGTGCATGATATGTTGAGAAAGCAACATATATATATATATATATTTTTTTTTTTTGTTTAAGAGAAAACAAAAAAAAAAAAAAAAACATGAATAATGAAGTTCATGAGATAATAATAATAACATAAGATCATTTAAGTAGCTAAATAACGAGGTCTAACTCAAATGACAACTCTTTCCCTTGTAAGAACAGTTGAGGGTAAGGTTAACTAAGTTTCTGTTTGGCAAATATTATTTTACCAACTTATTTTACTATTCAGTTTATTTTTTGTATTATTTATGGGCTCCACTGTATTTTTTGGTACTATTCATGAGTCTCACTATATTATTTCAGCAAAATAACTTTTACCTTTATCTACAGTACTTTTAGCAAAAAGTTTTCAGTTTCAGCAAAATAAGTGGATCCCAAACGGACCCTAAGTGCACAAAACTTATCAATACTAGCCTCATTACACGCACTTTGCGCATACGATAGTGTCATAATTTTTCATTCATTTCAATTTGAGTTTTACACGTTTTCTCATTAATATTACGTATTTAGAACTACTAATACAATCAGGAGTGTCATGAGGCTAGTTTCAAAAAATGAACAAATATTACACGTTTATTTTGTAGCAAAAAAAAAAAAAAAACCTGTGTTTTTATTTTATATATATATATATATATATATATTGTTGAGAATCTAATTTATAAGTTGATAAAGTAATTTGAAAATCAACAAGAGAATAACCCTATTTTTTAGGCAATGTTTTAGTGGAAGTTAGAGTTGTATTTTTACTGTATTGTCCTTTAGTTTTGTCTCTACTTAAACATAGGAGTGTAGGGGCATTTTTGAACAAAAAAAAAAAAAATGGGGATCCCAAACAAGAGAAACCCCTTAAATAGTAGTATAGAAAATTAAGTAAAAAATGGAATAGTTTCTATAAATGAATTATACAGTCACAACTATTATCTATCTTCTTGATTGGTGTTATATTGAATATGAAAAAGTGGCTGTCTATTTGACGTTGAGGATGATTTTTAAGAAAATCTAAACTAAAGTTGCTCAACTAATCTAAAGGGATGAACATATTAATAATGGGATTTCTATTCTAATACATTTGCTCTGAATTATGCATAGACATCATTTCAAATCATCCATAGCATAGATAAGAAAACTAATAAGATCATTTAGACTGATGATGCTAAAAAAACCACCAGTAAGCCACATGATACTCGCACACTTGAAATAACACCTGCACAACAAAAAGAGAAGACCTAACAGAGAGCACCGGTGTGGTTCCGGCCAAATACCCTCCGAAGGTCAAGTTAGAACTTCTTATAACTCTAGAGTGCTAGAGAGGGGGTCAATTATGCGTACCTTGATTTGTGAGGACATCAGGGCTTTTATAGTAGTAGAAGGTTGACATCTTTTCCTTGATATAGAAGTCTTTTCCTTATAGGAATTCTCTTGACTAATCCCAAACGTGATGGACAAGAAATTTCCTTATAGAGAAGATCTTCATAAATGCACGTATCTTCCGGAATCCCCTTTGTGCTAGGATTCCATTTGCTTTGGGATTCTATTAAGCGTGTGTTGCAAGTATTTCCCATCTAGGGTTTCTGGCTGCCACGTGGGTGCTCGATCCGTCCTTATTGAGTCCATTCATGCGGGATCCGTCCATAACAGACCGTGCACTTGTTGGGCCCGTCCTCTATCGGCCCGCGGATGTGGAACTATTAGGCCCATTTCATGGAGATCCATCAACTTAGATTTTTACCCCTTTTAGTTGCCCCCTCACCCTATAGGTTCGTCATCTTTTAGCAGAAGGACCCATGGGGTGACGGTTCATGGTTCAGGGGATGACGGTTCGAAGGCCTATGAGTCGACGGTTTCAATTTAGACTTCGTGAACTGTGCCCAACCCTAACAGGTCGTCTAGATGCCATTTATGACGCATGACACGTGTCGCTCTTCCATTGGATATTATATTGGATCGAGGTGTCGCTTCATCTTCCGTGCACTTCCTCTATAAATATCACAATCTTCGTTTATCATTTCTCTACTTTTTGCTGAAACACATTGTCAAAGCACTTCCGTCATCTTTGTCAAAGACCACTACGTCCAATTGTTGCATCCGTCATCAACGCCCTTCGTTCGTTTGCTCACTAATTGGTAAGTACTCTTTTTCTCTCAAGTGCTTTTCACCTTCAGATACTCTTTTTATTTTCCTAGACCTTCTACCCCCGTCACCCATTCTAGACTCGTCAGAGTCTTAGGTTTTGTCGTCACTTGTAGGTAATGTCTAGTGCGTCAAGTAACTAGTCAATTGTCCGCGATGGGGCAGATTATGAGGAAGTATACCCGTCAGGTCACAAAGAACAAGAGAGTCCAAGCAAAGAGAGGAGTCTGTCTGCCTCTTCCTCATCCTCAGCAAATGAGGATATGGAGATGGCTGAACCAAAAGGTTATGATGACAGAAAGGAACAACCAATAGAGCCCGTCGTAGGTGCTGATGGACCAAGGAAGTTCATCATGCTACTAGAGTGGCCAGTGAATGCTTTTAGATCCACCATCAATTAGAAACACTTCAACACTCTTAGAGCCAATGACCAAATTCCAGATAACATCCCCATCCATCTACCCTATAAGTTAGAGAAATGCTACTATGAAGGGGTGGAAGGTTTCGGGGTGTATGAACAAATGCTGAAGGCAGGGCTTAGGTTTCCACTAAGCTCCCTTCACCGTGAGCTTCTCAAATACCTAGGCCTGTCCGTCAACCAAGTATCCCCAAACACCTGGAGGGTCTTCATAGCAATGGAGGTCCTGTACGGTGCTATGTCAAATAGTGCTAGAAAGCTGACAGTGCGTGAATTCCTTCACTGCTACCGTCCAGATGAAATAGACAAATCAAGAGGGATATACAATTTTGTGCCTATGAGTCCGTTGTTGAAAGTTATATATGAAACCGCAGACTCTAATAGGGACTAGAAGAGCCGTTACTTCTTCCTAGAGGGTGACGAGTGGATGTGTCGTCTAGGGGACACGAAACACATGCCCGTCGTATTGATACGACTTGGGGCATATTGGCTCCGTCCGGTAAGCGCCCGTCCTAGTGTGCAAAGCTTTTACATAACCGTTTAGTTCATTATAATTTCTTCAACAATTTTAACCGTCTTCCCCTTTGCAGTTCGATGGCGTCCACAAGTTGAACTTGAGGAGTTCGACTTTCTTGAGAGAATTTTTGCCAAGACCAAGCCGGGAAAGGACTTGGGTCAAACTAGTAACACTTAATACCATCCATTGGTATTGTGACAGACCTGAACCAACGTCAGCAGCCATCAAATACGACACCAAAATTCACCAACGTAAGTTCGTCATCCTCATTCTGTTTGAACGGTTTTGATTTTTTCTTGGGTATTAACTTCATCCGTCCACCTGTACAGAAATGGACGATGCTAAGAGGAGGGCAATGATTAAGGCACAGACTGCCAAGAACAAGGAGACCGGCGTTGTGGATCCTAAGGGGATGGGCTCAAGCAACCCATCCACAAAAAGAAAGCAGTCGTCCAAAGGGGACCGTCCTCCCAAGAAACCCAAGGTCCCTTTGGAGCCTGTTGTAGGGCTAATGGCTGATGGTGTAAAGATGGTCACACCTGTGAAGCATGGAGTAAATAAAGGCTTTATGAAAGGTCCGTCTACTTCCAAAGAGAAGCCACCCGTCCTCCTCTGAGAGGACTCTAAATACGCTCTGGAGAAGCTTTCATCCATCATAGCATCTGAAGATTATGAGGACTTGGGCAACCACTTAACAGAGGCAATGGGGGAGACGGGTCTTTTTAGCATTGCTCAAATCATCTCACCCGTCCATTTTTTATCCGTCCTACCCCCTTCAGTGATTTGAAACTAATCCTTTCCTTTTTTTTCAGGCCATGGTTATGATGAAGGGGCTAATTGGATGGTGCCTGACTCGCGAGACAACGCTAGACCATATAAGGAAGAAGTCTGAGGAGACGGAGGACGAGCTGAACGGCCTCAAGGCTTGGAAAGTAGGCATGGAGTAGACCAAGCTATATATGTCAAAGAAAGCTAATAAAGAGCTTTTAGAGCAGATGGAGACGATGAAAAAAGTCCTTGAAGACAAAAAGAGAGAGATTAAAGAGGCCAGGGACAATTTTCGTCAGGCGAAGGACCTCGCGGTACGCGAGTACCATGACTCCGATGCCCTTTTATTGGAGCTTGGAGTCTCTTATGGTGAAGGCTTTGATGATGCCCTCCATCAGGTGAAGTCCTCTTACCTGGATCTAGATGTTTCCCACGTTTCTATCAACGTCCCAGACCAGGCCACAGCCCAATCCGTCGAATCAGAGAGTACGGATGCACTTTTTGCTGATGATCCACCGACCAAAGATCTTGGTGCTGATGTAGTTGAAAGCCAGATTAAGCATACTGATCATTCCGTCACCCTCGTGGAGGAGAAAATGGAGAATTCTCCTGCCCCTTACTTTATTTTTTCTTTTTATAAATTATGAAGGCTTTTTTGAGAACGGTTGATGTTTTGACCGTCATAAATTTCTTGTATGAACATTGCCTCTCTGGGCTTTTAATCATTTCATTATTCGTCTTATTATTTGCTTGATTATTCTTTACTTCAAATACAATGGGTTCGTCTGTCTTATGCTTTTTGAGCCGTCATTTCATGGATAGTTTTAAGAAAACGGTATACATCCAAAGATACCCATCTGCTTTGTGGCGATTAAAAACTTATTAAGGCCGTTTATTCTATTTTTCTGTAAAAGCTGAGACCCGTCCATATGATGGGGCAAACCGTCCACTTTATGAGGCATCCATTTTCCTGGGATGCACCGTCCATTTTCTGGATTGCAAGTTCTCCATCCCTTATGGGATGAACCGTCCATTTTATGGATGTGTTGGACTTGGTAAGAATTTTCATCCTCTTGGGATGATCCGTCCCGTTTGTGGATTTTCGTTTATACCCGTCTATGTATTGGACTTGATAAGAATTTCACCCTCTTTGGATGATCAGTCCAGTTTTTGGACTTTGGTTTATACCCCTCCACTTTGTGGACTTTAATCCGTCCACTTTGTGGACTTTAATCCGTCCATTTTGTGGACATTAATCCATCCACTTTGTGGACTTTAATCCGTCCATTTTGTGGACTTTAAAATTCAGGTACAAAAACATAATTGTGTCTAAATATTCCTCTTATTAATTAAAACCATGCGTTTGCAGAAAAGTATCTGCCCCCTTGGCTTAAAAAGATAACATATTGTAGCAAAAAATTGTCTAAGTAAAAATTGTAGTAAAACTAAATAAACAGGGAAATTGGGGAGCGTCGTTGTTCTTCATATTATCTCTATTGGTAGTATTTTTGTAGGTGCTCCGTGTTCCATGAGTGTTGCAACTTTCGTCCGTCCAGCGTCTCGAGGTAGTAGGTGCCCTTCCTCTGCCATGATGCGATCTTGTAGGGTCCTTCCTAGTTAGGGCCGAGCTTTCCTTGCGAAGGATCTTTAGCAGCGCCTATTACCTTCCGTAGTACAAGATCTCCAACCTGAAAGTCTCTGTGTCTGGCACTGGAGTTGTAGTGTTTCGCCATGAGGTTCTGATACTGTGCCAACCTTTGTTCCGCTGTTGCCCAGACTTTGTCCATCAGGTCAAGCTGAAGGCGCATGGCCTTTTCGTTCTTATCCTCATCGTAGTTCTCCACCCGATAACTTGTGAGTCCTACTTCTGCTAGGATGACAGCGTCACTTCCGTATGCTAGTCGAAACGATATTTCTCTAGTGGGAGTTCTTGATGTAGTTTGGTATGCCCACAGAATGCTTGGTAGCTCGTTTGGCCAGATACCCTTTGCCCCCTCGAGTCGGGTTTTGATGATCTTGAGCAAGGATCGGTTCGTGACTTCAACTTGCCCATTGGCCTGTGGGTGTGCGGGTGACGAGTAGTGATTCTTGATACCAAGCTCCAAACAAAAGTCCCTAAATGCACTATTGTCAAATTGCTTTCCATTGTCGGAGGCAAGCACTCTGGGTATCCCGTACCTGCAGATGATATTTCTCTGAACAAAACTTCTAATGTTCTTCTCCGTGATAGTGGTTAAGGCTTTTACTTCTACTCACTTAGTGAAGTAGTCGATACCTACTACTAGAAACTTTAGCTGTCTAACTACTGTCAGGAAGGGGCCCATGATATCTAGTCCCCATTGAGCGAATGGCCAAGGGGCTGTCATGGGTGTGAGCTCTTCGGACAGTTGCCTGATGAAATTAGCGAACCTTTGACACTTGTCGCAGGCCTTGACATAAGCTTGTGCGTCTTTCAGCATTGTAGGCCAATAGTATCCTGCTCAGATTAACTTATGCACTAATGATCGTGCCCCCGAGTGGTTTCCGCAGATACCCTCGTGGACTTCTCTCATTACGTAATCTGCTTCCTCGTGGCTTAAACACCTCAAGTACGGTCGAGAGAATCCTCTTTTATATAAGACATCATTTATCAGCACAAATCGCGATGCTTGGACCTTCAACTTCTAGCGGCATCTTTCCTGTTCGGTAACACGCCTTTTCTCAGGTAGGATATCAACGGTGTAGTCCAATTGCTTTCAGTATCTACTTCCTGTACATTCGTTCCATCATCAATAATTGAGGAGACTTGAACAAATGACAATACCTGTTCGAGGACAAGCATAAATTCTGCTGAGGTGGCTTTTGATAGACGGTCGGCAGATTCGTTCTCCTCCCTTAGGATTTGGACGAATTTGACTTCGAGGCTGCTGATTCGGTTCTTCACTTCTTCCAGATACCTCTTCATCCTTTCACTTTTGTACTCGTAGCTGCCATTAATTTGACTTGTTACTACCTACCTAGGAATCGCAATTTACGACCACGTTTTCAGCACCTGCTGCTTTTGCAAGGTCTAGCCCCGCCACTATTGCTTCATACTCAGCCTCGTTTTCATGCACTCGATCTTATCCCCTTTCAGGGTTTGGATTACCACACCGGCCCCTCTTGCATGTCTATTGGAAGACCTGTCTGTGTGGATGCTCTACTGTGCGGTGATTTTTGCCCCCTTGCCTTCCGTCTGAGTAAATTCAGCGATAAAGTCAACCACGTTTTACGACCACGTTTTCAGCACCTGCTGCTTTTGCAAGGTCTAGCCCCCACTAATGCTTCATACTCAGCCTCGTTTTCATGCACTCGATCTTATCCCCCTCCAGGGTTTGGATTACCATACCGGCCCTTCCTGCACGTCTTTTGGAAGATCTGTTTGTGTGGATGCTCCACTGTGCGGCGATTTCTCCCCCCTTGCCTTCCGTCTGAGTAAATTCAGCGATAAAGTCAACCACAACTTGCCCTTTTATCACCGTTCGCGGGCAGTACTGTATATCAAATTCACTCAGCTCTACTGCCCATAAAACCATCCGTCCGGCAGCATCTGAGCTACTCATGGCTCTTCTTAAGGGCTGATCTGTCAAGACTATGATGGTATGTGCCTGGAAGTACGGCTTTAGTTTTCGTGCCGCAGTTACTAGCGCGAAGGCCAATTTCTCCATTTTAGGGTACCTCTCTTCTGCTCCTCGGAACGCTTGGCTTATAAAGTAGACGGGTCTTTAAGATCCGTCTTCCTCTCTTACTAAGGCCGCGCTAACCGCTGCCCACGAAATTGCTAAGTAGAGGTAGAGTTTTTCCCTTGGTTTGGACGGGCTGAGCAATGGCGGAGATGAAAGGTATTTCTTCAAATCTTCAAAGGCTTTCTGGCACTCGCCTGTCCACTCAAATGATTTTCTCATAGTGCAGAAGAAGGGTAGACATTTGTCATTCGCTTTCGAGAGGAACCTGTTCAAGGCTGCAATTTTGCCATTCAAGCTTTGCACCTCCTTAACCGTCCTCGGTGGTTCTAACTTCATAATGGCTCGTATCTTCTCTGGGTTAACCTCTATACCTCTTTGGGATACCACGAATCCCAAGAATTTCCCCGCCGTCACTCCAAATGCACACTTGTTCGGATTCAGCTTCATTTTATATGACGGAGGATGTCGAAGGTTTCTCGGAGGTCGTCTAAGTGATCATTTTCACGCAGGCTCTTCACTAACATGTCATCGACATAGACTTGTACATTCCTCCCAATCTAGTGTGTGAAAATTTTGTTCATCAGTCTCTGGTACGTCGCCCCCACGTTCTTGAGCCCAAATGGCATCACCTTGTAGCAAAAGAGTCCTTGGCTAGTGACAAAGGAGGTTTTCTCCTGATCTGCTTCCTCCATCTTGATTTGATTGTAGCCCAAGAAGGCATCCATGAAGCTTAGGAGTTGGTGTCCTACTGTCGAGTCTACCAAGGTATCTATCCGAGGGAGTGGGTAGCTATCCTTCGGGAATGCCCTGTTGAGGTTCGTGAAATCGACACACATTTGCCACTTCCAATTGGCCTTCTTGACCATAACTATGTTTAATAACCAGTCTGGGTAGTATACTTCTCGAACGAAATCTGCTTCCAGTAACTTCCTGACCTCTTCTGCTATTGCTTTGTCTCGCTCCTGAGCGAATACTCGCTTTTTCTGTCTGACGGGTGAGGATGCGGGGTTCACATTCAACCTGTGAACTATGATTGAGGGATCAATCCCAGGCATGTTCTCGTGACTCCACGCGAACACGTCTTGATTCATCTTAAGGAATGCTGCGAAGGCTTGACGTACTGGTTGGCTGGCCAACGTCCCCATTCTAGTCGTCCGTTCAGGTCTTGATTCATCAAGGGTTATCTCTTCTATTTCTTTGACTGGCTCCGCTGTGGCTTGTTGCTCTTCTATGCACATGGTCTGCTGTTGATCTTCCATCTCCAGCATGGCAATGTAGCGTTCACGTGCGGCCAGTTAATTTCCTCGTAACTCGCCGACCTCATAATTCGTAGGGAACTTGATCATTAGGTGGTATGTTGATGTTACCGCCTTCCATGAGTTAAGGGTGGGTCGTCCGAGGATAGCATTATAGGCGAACAAGCAGTCGACCGCAAGGAATGTCACATCCTTTGTGATCTGTTGAGAATAATCACCTACTGTTACCGAGAGTGTGATCGCACCCAATGGGAATACGCTTGTTCCTCCAAAACCAACCAATGAAGTGTTCGTCGGTATCAATTGTTCTCTGTCAATCCTCATATGCTGGAACGCTAGGTAGTATAGGATGTCTGCCAAGCTGCCATTGTCAACCAACACCCGGTACATGTTGTAGTCCCCTACTCGAATGCTGACAACAAGCCCATCGTCGTACGGGTGGTGAAGACGTCACGCATCTTCCTTCGAGAACCCGATGATAGGGACTTCTCTTTGGGCTATTTTTGGCACGGAGCCTGTCAGTTGGACGTTCTGGACCACCCTAAGGTAAGTCTTTCAGGCCTTTTTTGGACGACCCAATAGTCGCTGTCCCCCCTACAATCATTCCTATGTCCCCTATGGGTGGCCTGGGGCGCTCATACTCTCGCCGAGGGGCCTGCTCTTGTAGATGGTCCGTCTTCTCCTTGCTAATAAATCTCTGCAGCTTTCCTTGTTGTATAAGGGCTTCGATCTGTTGCTTCAGTTCGTAACTGTTAGATGTGTCGTGGCCATGATCGTGGTGAAACCGACAATACTTATCCCTAGGCCACTTATTAGGATCTCCCTTCAGCTTACCGAGAAATGTCAAGGCTCTTTCGTCCTTGATCTCCATCAAGACTTGGTCGATTGGGGCAGTCAACAGGGTGAAACTCTTGAATTTCCTTGCGGGGGGTTTTGGATGCCTATCCCCGTTGCTCTCCGGTCCTGGTCCTCTTTATTCCCCTGTCCTGCCGTGTATCTTCTTGTCTTTCCCTTTTCTTAGGCCTCTCTTCACGGGCCAGCAGCGCATCTTCAGCACTCATGTACTTGGTTGCCCTGTATAGCACATCCGACATAGTTTTGGGGTCGTTCTTGTATAGGGAAAACAAGAACTTTCCCTTTCGCAGTCCGTTTGTGAAGGTAGCCATGAGTATCTTATCGTCTGCTTCGTTAATTGAAAGAGCCTCCTTGTTGAAGCGGGTTATGTAAGACCTCAGCGTCTCATCTTCTTGTTGCCTAATGCTCATCAAACATGCAGTAGACTTCTTATACCTATGCCCCCCAATAAAATGCGAAGTAAAATGGGTGCTTAGCTCCTTGAAAGTACTAATGGAGTTAGGCGCTAGTCGGTTAAACCAAATTCTCACAGGACCTTTAAGCGTTGTAGGGAAGGCCCTACACATGATCTCGTCTACTACCCTTTGAAGGTGCATCAACGTTTTGAAAGTTTCCAGATGATCAAGGGGGTCCTTAGCTCCGTCGTAGCTTTCTATTTGTGGTATGCGAAACTTCTATAGTAGAGGGAAAGAATTGATGTATATGGTGAAGGGTGGATCTGTTCGGTGGACCAGATCATCGAGGTTACTAGACACTCATCCTTTGAGGGCATTCATCATAAGGTCCATTCGTTCCCTTATCATCTGCATATCTGCAACTATGTATCTAAGCCGAAGGGTCGACTAGTATCCTACTGTTCTTGTCTGCTTAGGGCGTTGCTTCCTTTCGGCCCCTCTTGGTTCCTCTTTTCGGCATTTGTTCCTTCTTGATCTCCTTTCTTGGTGTTCAAGGCTGCGTTTTTCTAGGTTGTGGTTTTGTTTGGTGAGGCACTCTACAGTAGCAACAAGAGTTTGAACCTGTCTCTCGAGGGCAGTCGTTGGTGGTTCATCTTCCTGAACGTTGTTGGTTGTTGCCATTGAGCGAGTGAGCACCATGCAACTTTTTGTCCGGAAAGCGATGTTATGGCTTACAAATTGCAGTTTCCCATAAACGGCGCCAACTGATGATGCTAAAAAACCACCAGTAAGCCACACGATACTCGCACACTCGAAATAACACCTGCATAACAAAAAGAGAAGACCTAATAGAGAGCACCGGTGTGGTGCCGGCCAAATACTCTCCGAAGATCAAGTTAGAACTTCTTACAACTCTAGAGTGCTAGAGAGGGGGTCAATTATGCATACCTTGATTTGTGAGGGCATTGAGGCTTTTATAGTAGTAGAAGGTTAACATCTTTTCGTTGATGTAGAAGTCTTTTCCTTATAGGAATCCTCTTGACTAATCCCAAACGTGATGGACAAGACATTTTTTTATAGAGAAGATCTTCATAAATGTGCGTATCTTTCGAAATCCCCTTTGTGCGAGGATTCCATTTGCTTTGGGATTCTATGATGGTTAAGCGTGTGTCGCAAGTATTTCCCATCTAGGGTTTCTGGTTGCCACGTGGGTGCTCGATCCGTCCCTGTTGAGTCCGTTCATGCAGGATCCATCCATAATAGACTGTGCACATGTTGGGCCCGTCCTCTATTGGCCCACAGATGTGGAACCGTCAGGCCCATTTCATGGAGATCCGTCAACCTAGATTTTTACCCCTTTCATAGACTTTCACCTGTTTATACGAAAAACACTTTGTACTAGAGAACTGATAATGATCACTATTCAAAAACTATCGCAACGTACAAAACTTCTGACTAGACTATGGCCATGGGAGAGACTAACAAAAAGTTTTGGCCATTTTCGTAGTATCTTACTATATAACACCATACTCTAATCAAGTTGATATTTGAAATATTCATGACTTTTATTTTTTATTGAATTGAGAATGCCATTAATTTCCATTTTCAATCTTAGTATTCAATCTTCCATTTGACATAAGTTCATTTGGCTTTTAATTGATAGTTTTTTTTTTTTTTTTTTTTTTTTTTGGTACTGAAGATTAGTTAAAGTATGGATGCACCTCGAAAAAGTAAGGTTTCAATAAACTATACATATACAAATAAACTAAAATTTAAGGGTATATTACACTAACACTTCTGAGGTATGGTGAAGTTTAACTCAGTATACCCTATTTTAAGGAAATGACATTCTGCCCCCTTTTTTGAATTACTTTGGACACGGAGTATCAATTATGTTGATCATTTGAGATGGGAAAAAGGGTAGGGGGTCAATTATTTTAATCGTTTGGAGACATAGTGTTATTTCTTGAAAAAAGAGTCTACTTTCACTATAACTTGGGAATGTTAGTGTAATTTACCCAAAAATTAAACAAAAACATTGATTGCAAACAAAAGACTTTATACTAGGTTATTAGGATGAAAAAGTTTACCATCAAACTAATTTGGAGGAAAATACCTCCAACTCACTACATTGCAATTCATAAAACTATTAACGTGTACTTTTAGTTATATGGCATATTTTATGAGTCACATGACTTATTTAATAATGCATATGAATGGTTTGAATCGCCACGTAATGAGTTGTAGGTGATGGCTCCAACTTGTTTCAGAGGAAAACTTTGTTCTATTAGGAAAGATACCTTTATTTCCCATATGTGACAAAAGAAAAAATTAGGCACGAGAAAAAACTAAAGTTGGTTTACTATGGAAGTAGACAAAGAGAACCCTAATGAGCACTCCGTTGAAGAAGATGACCACTTGAAGAGAAGCATGAAAAAGAACACATCACCTACAGTCCTATAAGGACTCTCTAGTTCACCCTTCTAATGATTGGGCTAACCATGAAACACAGATTCATCCATTTGCAGCGAGAATGCAAGACTTGATGATGAAGAAGAAGACACTATTGATTCTTGTCTCATGATTCTACAAACTAAAGTAGAGTAACAATGCTGGAACAATTTTTTTTTCTTTTTGCTTCTTTTCTTCCTCTACTTTTCCAACCTCCTTTTTCTTCCCATGAATAGCTTGGCAAGCTTGAAGCACTTGAGGGCCTTTCAATTAAGAGCAACAGAGCAATTGGGGAAAGTTATTTAGTTAAGTGTAGACACTCGATTTTGCACCCATAATTTAGTCAAGGAAGATGGCTAGAATGACCATTCATATAGCCAAAATTCATGATTGCATTACATGCATTAATTCATTCATTGCATATCATAAAAATGATCTTGAGATTCTAACGGTCGCGACTCGTGACGGTGTGCCCGATTTCCAAATAAGACCGTCGGATGGAAAGATATTGCATGATCAAGTTTGCACGGTCTACATGCATTTTGTTTAGGTGAAACCAACCACACATGATTAATTTAAATTAATTTTGATTGGCTAGACAATTAAGATTAATTAAATAATTTTATGATTGGTTTTTAGTTGGCATCAAAAATAGGCTTTCATGCATGGGAATAAAGAGGATAATCAGATAACAACAAAATTGTGGATAATCAAGACTTTTTGGAGTATTTATGTACAAGATAATCATCTCAAAAAACCTCAAAAAAGGAGTCCAAAGTGGACCAAAACTCAAACACAGGACTGACACCCAAAAGGGCCATTTGGCACTTTCCAAGTGCCGATCGGCACAAACGTGGGCCACGGCCCGAGGGCACTTAGATTGAGATAAAACTCATCCATTTTGATTTTTTTAGAGATAAGAACGCGTCCCTGTTCATATTCTGATCATTTAGCTATTTTTTTGAACATCCTAGCCTCTATAAATAGAGGAGGTCCCTCAAAATTCAGACACTTTTAGACGCTCTCTGAATCCCCTCTTTCTGACTTTCCTCTTCTTTTATTTTCTCTCTTACGTTAAAGTAGTTTTGGAGGTTCTGACCTTTGTTTAGATTGTTTTTCTTTCTTTAAATATGTTTTTAGATGATTGTTTATTTCAACTCTTTCTCTTTAACTTCAAAATCTGCAATGACTATTAAAACAAAACAGATATGTATCTTCCTTAGATGCAAATCTGAATTTTTTTTCAAACACAAAACAGGTCTATATCTTCTTTAGATACAGGTCTGAATTTAAAAAAAAAAAAAACACAAAACAGATCTGTATCTTCCTTCGATACAAATCTGAATTTTTTTAAACACAAAGCTGATCTGTATCTTCCTTAGATGCAGATCTGTATTTTTTTTTTTTTTTGTCATAAAACTAATTTGATTTTTTTTTATATAAAAAAAGTTTTATTCTTTATAAAATTGTAGATTTTGAAACTTAAAAGAAAGGATTGAAAGTTAGGTTGTAATTCTTTTAATATGTGATGTATGTAACATAGATTTGTTTCATGAGTGTAGTTCCTCTTCTAAAAAAAGGTATTTTGCTTATTTTATTCATAAACAACTGATATAATTTTTTTACATATAAACCAAAAATCATTTTTCTTAGTATTCAAAACAGATCTAATTTTTCTTAATGAAATCATTTTTTTTTTTAACTTTACACCAAAAATAGATCTGATATTTTTTATAAAACCCTTGTTCTTTCTTTGGTCCAAAATAGATTTGATATTGTTTTTACAATTTTTTTTCTTTCTTTATACAAACACGGATCTAATATTCTTCATAAAACAATTTTTTTTTATCTACACAAAAACAGATCTGGTTTCTTTTTTTCTTTTTTTTTTTTTTAATGAATTAAATCATTTTTTTTTTAATTTACAAAAACAAATCTGAATTTTTTAAAAAGAAGAGGATACATTTATAAGATAAATTTATTTGAGTTAATGTTAGTCAAGTGTTTGTCATATGTTCAACATATCATTCATATCATGCATAAAGGGTATATTGGTCATTAGAGTCTAGAAGACCAAACTCTGTCTGGGCGGAATAGGTGCCAACACATTCTCATTTCGTTACCAAGCCCCCGAACTTAGTTCTTTTGGATAGGTAGATCTGTGCTTTGTGTTTCTTTTATTTTTTGGGTAGATTGTAACTAGGACTCAAAGTCTTGTAAGATTTAATTTATCAAGCTTGTATTTATTTTTATTTAATCAATGACAATGAGCATTTCAATCATGTAAATTTGTATTTAGTTTTTTCTTATTTTTTTGTATAAAACAAATAAGTGGCGACTCCACACCACTTACCCAAAAAAAAAAGATGCCCTAAAAAAGCACCTAAGTCTCTTTTTTGAGGGCACCTCCAAATTTTGGCAGTCTCTTATGGTGGCGACTCCACTGGAGATGTCGAGGGCTAAGTTTCGTGTTAGACTTAAGTGACCGACATTATATCCTTCTCTTTTGCATGATTTTGCATGATATTGTTATTTGTTTGTTTATTTATGTCTTGAGATGTTTTTATGATATTTTTGTTTGTGTTGCCATGTTTGTTTGTTAAGAGCTTTCCCCAACTATCATAAAGTGTGCCATCAAAACAACAAAAATGTATGCACCCTTCTCAACATTATAGTGGTAGTAACCATGGATCATCGGTCTTCATTAGATTCAGGTACCCAGTGGTGAACTCACCAACTTATAGCCCAAAGTCACTGGATCATTTCTTGTTGACTGTAAAGGAAAGACCATGCCGTTCGGACCAACGCAATGTTCATTACATTGCAAGTTGGGAGGTGTAACATCCTTGCTATGTGAAACAATAAAACAACAAACCTACCCTACAATGTAATGACTTAGAACCTACCCCTAGGCCGGTCCCTGTTAAAATTGCATTGCATGTTATGTGTGTTTGTTTGGTTGGTTGATTGATGTAGATGGGGACCTATCTTTGATTAACCTGACCAAGCTTGTCATTAGGGAAGAGTTTGGTCAAGATCCGAAGGAAGGCTGCAAAGAGAACCTAAGGCTGACACTCAAGCTAGTAGCTCCAGTTCCAAGCCCATAACTCCTATCACGGTACCGAAGCCCGTGAACATAGAGGACACTCCGTTGCCGCAACATCACAATCCCATATTCAACCTATAAGACAGTTTAAACCACAAGAAGTTTGAAGCTCCTAACACTATGGCAAAAGAGGGAGAACATTCAAACACTGAAGAAGCTTTTAATACTCAAGAGCTACTCAACACCATGGTAGCTAGTCAAATCTAGTTAAGGGAGGACGTGAACCTTATGGTGCAACAGGTTCAAAGCTTGAAGAGTAATCAAGAAAAGAACAAGGATGACCATAATCCATCAACCATGGAGAGTGAGAAGACGATCAATAAAAGAATGAACAAGATGGAAGAGATGATCAAGAGAGCTCGCAATATGGAGGACCTTAAGGACTACCAATCACTCTTACTTTTCCCCGATGTGAGACTAACCCCCAAGTTAAAGATGCCAAACTTAGAAAAGTTCGATGGGACTGGCTGCCCAAAGTCCCATTTGAAGATGTATATGAAGGCCATGCAACCCCTAGGTGCGACTGAAGAGCGACTTGCTCAAATGTTCCTAAACACTTTAACTAGAGCTGCTCTTAAGTGGTTCCTTAACCTAGAAGATACTAGAGCAAGGAGTTGGGAGGACATCTGCCGTGAGTTCCACAACAATATAAGTACAACATAGAGGTGAATATAACAATGAGGGATCTCGAGACCACGAAACAAGAATCAAAAGAATCTTTCTCTACCTTCATTACCAAGTGGAGATCCAAAGCTGCACATATGATGAACAGGCCAAGTGAAGAAGAAAAATTAGCTACGGTTGTAAAGAATTTATTACCTGTATGCCATAAGTACTTGTTTGCTTAGTATTTTCCTAATTTTAAAGCTTTGATTACTACTAGAACCCAAATTGAAGATGCAATAAATAATGGCACTATAAAGAATGATGACCCACCGAGGTTTAAAAAGAATTTAAGATCTAATTCTAAGGCTGCAGAAGTTTCTAATAACAATAAAAATGGTCCTTATCAACTGAGTGCACCCATTGCACCCGTGCCAATATCACAAGGGCCACCTCAAAGGCCTAGAAGAGAGTTTCATGAGTTATATATGCCTATAAGCCAAGTATTTGGGAAGCTAAAAGCAAAATGGTTCTTAAAGCCCTTAGACCCAAGACCAATTCCAAACCCGCTACCTTCAAGATTTGATGTGAATAAGAGATGTGCCTACCACCAAGGCCCTGGCCATGATACTAACAAGTGTTTTGGCCTTCGTCATGCAATCCAAGACTTAATAGACAATAAAGTGATTGCACTGCCTACAAGGCCTAGCATCACTAATAATCCCTTGCCCAACCACAATTTTGTGAGAGAACCGAGGATTAATTGTTTGATGACTGAAGAGGAAAGTAAATGAGACTCGTCTGAATTGATCTATGACCAGCCTGAATGCTTCGTGATGACCTGGGAAGAGTTGATGGAAATGACGACCACTATAGGGTATGACATATGGAGTGAAGAAGTAACCGAGACCACAAATTACCCAACATCCATAAATAGGGGGAGACACTTCGAACCCCAATCAAACAACCCAATACTTACAAAGAGGGGGGGGGGGGGAGACAATTTGAACCCCAATCAAATGGCCCAATATTCGCAAATGGGGGGAGACACTTCAAACCTTAAGACACCGACCTGAACAACCCAACAAAAATTGCCCATATCACAAGGGGGGAAGACACTTCAAACCCCTACATTTGGAGACAGATAACCTAGTAAAAGCCTTTAACAAGGCCACCCAACGAACACCTACTGAAGAAGATGAGGTCCTTAAGCAACTGCAAAAAACACAAGCCAATATATCTTTGTGGGGTTTACTCATGGCCTCATACAAGCATCGCTAAAATCTGGTAGACCTTCTCAACCAAATCCAAGTCCTTACAACCACAACTTCCCAAGATCTGAATTCCATGATTGGGTCCATAAGTAGGGAACTCACTATTTTCTACTTTGACAAAGATTTGACAAAGAAAGGGAAGCATCACAATGACCCACTGCATATTACTGTAGATGCTAAAGGCAAGAGGATTCCGATGGTTCTCATTGATGATGGAAGTGCCTTAAACGTGTGTTGTTTAAAGGCTGGAAGTTGCTTAGGTCTAAGCATTGAAGACTTTGTGCATACTAATCAACATGTGAGGGCATATAACAGTAGTAGAAGAGAGGTCTTGGGAACCGTAACACTGGAGCTCACTATAGGGCCAATGATCAAGAAGGTGGAGTTTCGAGTCCTTAACATAGCCGCATGCTTCAATATGCTTCTAGGGAGACCATGGATCCATGACACAGAGGCCGTATCTTCATCCTTATACCAAAATGTTCAGTTTCCACATGAAGGAGCCAGAGTTACTGTATATAGCAATACTTTAACTGTGCCAAAGCCTATTTTTGGTATTGATTCTGAGAAAGAGCCATTGACCTTGGTTGGCTTTGAGATTAAGAGGCTTGGTTTTGAAAGAAGAGAATAAGTAGTAGAGAAAATCCTCATGGACTTTGCTCCCTACAGCAACAACAATGTGGTAGCAATGATGAGGAGAATGAATTACCTTCCAGGAATGAACTTGGGAATGACTGTGAAGAAGCCAATTGTTCATGACCCAATGATCCTTACTGCCACACCACCTTTTGGGCTAGGCTATAAGCCCACTAATGATGACTTGTTAGAGATGGAGGTGAGAAAGATGGCCCGAGCCAAAGCCAAAGAAAAAGGACTTCCTTGTCCTTCGGAACCCCTAAAGCCCTATACTCCAATATTGAACGGAAAGTTTGTCAAAGCTGGAGATAGTCAATGCTATTGGGGATTCCCCAAACCTAGATTTGATCCTGAGACTAGAACTATGATGCCTGGGTTTGAGTTACTACTTGATTGCAACAACAAGCTTCCATAATTGAAGAAGGAAGATACAACCTAGGTCCCTACTGATTGGGCTGATTACATGGACCCTGATGCAATGACTAAGCTTCTAAGGGATACCATTTGTAATATAAAGGAAGAAGAATACTGGGAGGCTTGCCAACATGCATTGAAGGGCCCATATGAAATAAGAACAAGTGATAAAGATGAAGAAGGGGGAGAAGCCCCTAGTGATGATGATGAAGGTAGCAATAGCAAGAGTGATAGTAGTAGTGGTAGCAGCAACAGTGACAATGGAGATGGTGAAGATGATAAAAATAGTGACAACGAAAGCAACAACAGTGAAGACTATGATAGCCAATATAGTGGCAATGATTGGGGTGAACCCCCTTGTGATTGAGAAGATGAAGACGAGGAGCTTTACTATGAAGGCTATGATGACGACGTAGACTACTATGATGGAGAAATAGAGGATGATGCTAAAGCTAAACCTATAGATATAGGAAGTGACACTGGAAGTGATCAATATAGGCTAATAAATGTGCTGGAGGCTGCAAGAGAAGAGGTTGAAGAGACCAACAGTATAGACTATGATGATCACCCGTATGAGCGCCTTTCAGATTGGAGCTTTGTTACTGATGTCAGTTCAAGGTCCAGTCCTCGATATGACAAGCATGGTAGAGAAATTCCTAAGCTAGGATCTGTCCATAACTCAAAGCTTGGCTCACTGACCCTATACACTGAGGAAGAAGATGACATAGATGCTAGATTAGCTGTTCTAGACCAAAAACTGATGGTCCACAATCTCTAAACCCTAACACTTGAGAATCCTGGAGGTGATGATGAGAAGATGGAAGGGAATGAGTCAAAATACCTCCCTTAATACACCCACCTAAGCAACAAAGGAAAGCAAGATCTGTTTGGTGAGTGGATGGATAGCATAAAGCGTTTGGATGCTTATGTGATTGACAAGCCCACAAATATGGAAATTGATAGTGAAGGCATGGATTATATGGATGAAGACCCCCTAGTACTGATGCTAAGGGAAGAAGGAACTCGCTAGGAGACGCATGCCATCATTGAAGCCACAACTAAGTTAAAGAATTGGACATGGGAGGGAGCCGCCCACCCCATGGAGGACTCTGCAAGGAAGATTAAAACCATCGAGCCAATCACTCTTGTCAAGAAGATCAAGACCATCGAGCCAGTCACCCCTGCCAAAAACATAGTTTCTATTCCTATTGAGTCTGTTTTTGCTAGTATTAATATTCCTCTTAAATCTGTTTGTGATAGTATTCCTATAGAGTCAGTTTCTATTGAGTCTGTTAAGAACTCTTTTTCTTATAATATGATTTTTTATTCTGCTTCTTTGTTGGATTTGAATGTTTTTATTTATAAAATTGGTAAAGAAACTCTTAATAATAAGGAATTAAAACAAGGGCATGTAGAACCCATAAAAGAATAAACCCAACCTATTAACCTGGGAACTGATGATGAACCTAAAATGGTACAAGTAGGCAATATCCTAACCACCTCTAAGAAAGATGCATTAGTTGCCCTACTGACAGAATTCAAGGAAATATTTACATGGTCCTATAAAGACATGCCTGGGATTGATACAGATATAGTACAACATTGCATTCCAACATATCCAACCATGAAGCTGGTCAAGCAGAAATTGAGAAGAATGAAGCCAGAATGGACTCTCAATATCAAAGAAGAAGCCGATAAGTAGTACAATGTAGGATTCCTAAGGGTGGTCAACTATCCAGAGTGGTTAGCTAATATGGTTCTAGTACCAAGAAGGATGGGAAAGTCAGAATGTGTGTAGGCTTTCGAGATCTGAATAAGGCTAGCCCAAAAGATGATTTTCTTTGCCTCACATTGATATCTTGGTTGATAATACAGCAGGACATGCCTTGCTATCATTTATGGATGGATTTTCAAGGTACAATCAGATTAAAATGGCTCCAGAAGATATGGAAAAAAACCTCCTTTATTACTCCATGGGGGACATATTGCTACAAGGTCATGCAGTTTGGCCTTAAAAACGCTGGTGCTACTTACCAACGTGCAGCCACCACTTTGTTGCATGATTTGATCCATAAAGAGGTAGAAGTTTATGTGGATTACATGATAGTAAAGTCCAAAGATCGTGAGGGCCACGTACCAACCTTACGGAAATTCTTCGAAAAAATCCAATTCTACAAGTTGTGGTTGAATCCCAAGAAGTGCACTTTTGGAGTCACATCCAGAAAGCTGTTAGGGTTCATGGTAAGTCAAAGGGGAATTGAAGTTGATCCAGAAAAATCAAGGCCATTGTAGAGATGAAGCCTTCAAGGACTGAAAAGGAGATCTGAGGGTTTCTAGGGAGGATACAGTACATCAGCAGGTTCATAGCCCAGCTCACCGTGACATGTGAACCAATTTTCCGACTGCTTAAGAAGGAAGTTCCCATGGTATGAAATTGTTAGGTTCTAAGGTCTTAGGATTTTATGTATTTAGAACTCTAATTTGTAATGTTGGCAAACCATGATCAAAACAATGTATTTAGTCTTGCTTGGGCTTGCTTAAAGTTGGTTCATTATTGTAAAGTTGGAATCGAGTGGCTGCAGAAGTACTTGGAACTTTCGGCCTGGCTCGATCGATCGAAGGATAGGCTCGATCGATAAAAAATCGCACAGGTTGATTTTTCTACAGAATTTCCAACTCAGCTCTACTTCATTAAACATTTAGGGTTTTATGTTTTTACCCTAGGTATATAAACTAAACCCTAGCCACGTTTTTGAGGGTACTCCATATTGTATTGTTGCTCATACATTGCGGTTTTGTGTGAATCTCTTATGAGATCTTAGAGGAGCTTTCCTTTACACAAAATTTAGGGTTTTCAAGGTAGAGATGATTTCAACATCTTGAAGATCATTACAGTTGCAACCATTGGAACTCAAAGATAAACAAGCGGGGAGCTTGTAGCTGATTGAGGAATTCAAGAAAGAAGTAGTCCGTGGATTCGGAGCTTGCGCGTGGTCGTGACAGGAAGTTCTACTGGTGGGTAGCATTAGGAAGTCGAGCGGGGAGCTTGTAGTCCTTTTGTAAGAACTTCAATTCTTTCATAGTGAATTCTGGTTTGCCTTGAGGATCGGTGGGTCAAATCCTCCCTAGGTTTTTCCGTGTGGTTTCCTAGGTGATCATATCTTGTGTTATTTATTATTTCCACTGCTTTATATGTTTTATATGCATGATATGATTATTTGATTGTTTTAACCTAGAATTCTTTAATTTGACTAAGTAACAACTTGGCTAATTAATTTAAGCTACGCAATCTGGTTGTTTTTAAGGGGTCTAAAACCGTTCAAGTGGTATCAGAGCAGGTTGCTCTTTTGTTTGAGATTTTTTATCTCTGAGCTGATCCTTGACCCTGGTTGTCATGGAGCATGGACACTCTCTGTTTGTTCCTCCTCACTTTGATGGGAACAACTATGCTTACTGGAAAGTAAGGATGAAAGCATTCCTGAAATCCATTGATGAGAGGGTTTGGAATTCCGTTGAATACGGATGGCAGAAGCTCACTACTCCTATGAGTGAGTGGCAAACTTCTGAAAAAGAAGCAACAGGCTTCAATAGCAAAGCTATGAATGCCATCTTCAATGCTGTTTCAATGGAGGAATTTAAGAGGATCTCAAATGTTGAGGTTGCTCATACTGCATGGAAAATCCTCCAAACTATGCATGAAGGCACAAGGGCAGTTAAAATCAATAAATTGCAACAATTGACTTCTAAATTTGAAAGCATTAGAATGTCTGATGATGAATCTTTTAATGAATTCTATGCTAAATTAAATGATATTGTTAATTCTGCTTTTAATTTGGGTGAAGTCTATGATCAACCTAAAATTGTTAGGAAGATACTTAGATCTTTAACTGAAGACTTTAGACCCAAAGTAACTGCCATCGCTGAAAGTAAGGATGTGGATACCATCCCTGTTGATGAGCTTGTAGGATCTCTTCAGTCCTATGAGTCTGACCTACCTAAAGTGAACAAATCCAAATCAATGGCTCTTAAGTCAGTTGATGATGTTGAAGGTAGTGGATTTGATGATGAGCTCTCTGCTACAGAGATTGCCTATCTTGTCAAAAACTTTAAAAATTTTCTTAGGAATACCAACAGAAAGGCAAGAGGTACTTACACTGCTGAACCTAGAAACTTTAGGAAGAATGATCCCACTAAGGTTAATAACTTTGAAAAACCTAGAGAAAAAGTTGTTCAATCTTCAAATAATTCTTTGGGTCCTCAGTGTTTTGGCTGTCAAGGGTATGGCCATGTGAAATCTGAATGTCCTACATTCTTAAAGACTAAGGGTAAAGCTATGGCTGTAACCCTTAGTGATAATGAGGTTTCTGATGATGAGTCCGGTGGTGACGAGGATGGAAACTTCATTGCTTTCACGGCTACTACTATAGTCAATGAAAGCATATCTGCTGAGGAGAACCCTTCTGATGGGGAACTCTCTGAAGATGCAGATCTTCAAGAGGCCTACAACAAACTTTGCAAAATTGCTGCAAAGGATGCTATGAAAGTTGATCTTGGCCTAAAGAAAATTGATGCTCTTGAGCTTGAAAAGAAAAATCTGCTTGTTAAACTGTTTGATGCTAATGAGCTTTTGAATAATGTTAAATCTGAAAACATGCTTTTGCTTGATAAAGTTAGAACTTTGGAACATGATTTATCTGTTGCTAGATCTGCTAGTTCTAAACTTGATCACATGCTGAATGTTCAAAAGTATCCTTCTGATAAATCTGGGTTAGGATATGTTGAAAGCATCTTTGAATCTGCACCCTATTCCACTGTCTTTGTTCCTTCTTCTTCTTCTGTACCTTCTATGAGTGAGGTTGTGAGTGAAACTGTTAAACCCCCTGTGAGTGAGGTTGTTAAACCTATAGAAGTTTCACCACCTAAAAAGATTAGGGTAGACTTAAGAGAATCTAAACCTAAGGAGCCTACCAAATCTAAGGACAAAATGCATGGTAAACCTGCTTGGGTTTGTCATTATTGTGGAAAATCTGGACACATTCGTCCAAATTGTTTCAAGCTTCATGCTGATAAGAGAGCAAATAAACCAAAAGTGCCTGTGCCTCAAGCACAAGATCCTATGGCACTAATTGGTGAATTGGTAAAGGTGTTAAACCTTTATTCCAATCCTGGAGTTGGGAATTACTCTAATGTGAACAAGAACTCCAATGCTCGTGGTGCATCTAAAAAGTTTTGGATGCAAAAGACTCGAACTAATTGAGTCTTTCTGACATGGTCCTTGTGCTTCATTGCTCTATTCTCTGTGACCATTGTTCTTTGGTTTTTGTTTTTTTTTTGTTCTAGGATTTGCATTGCATTACATTCATGCATTTCATTCTAGGATTTATTTTTTCTCTTTTAATAAATAAAAAAATAAAAAATAAAAAAGAGAAAAGGGAGAAAGTAAAAACTATGTTTGACACTATTTTTCTTGATTTTTGAAAACAAGGTTGGTCAATCTATTTTCACATGTCATGTCTTGTGTTTAGCTTTGATGAACTTATTCATTGCACTTGACTAGTTGAAACTTTGTAGTGCATGTTGTGTGGGAAAGATGTGTGTGGTTTTTAATCACTTTGTCTTGATCATGAAGTCATATGTTATTTGACTGTCAGACTTGATTCTTTTGAGAAAGGCATAAATAATCATCTCACCACTGTACACTAGCCAATCATGAATACCTTAGTGCATATCATAAGATTTTGTGCTCGAGAAAGTGTAGCACATGCACAAAAAGAACATAAGGTGTAGCCTCAATTAAATTAAAACTGGTGTGTACTATTAGGCTTGATGCCAATTCACTTAATTCAAACCGGTGTGTACTATTAGGCTAAATGCCAATTCATATAAATAAGAGGCAAAAATGCAAGAAACTTACATGATTGCAAGCTTTTGTTCTAGGAGATGTGGGAGTTATAGGATGTAACTCTTTAGGTGATAGTCTCTTTTAAATTCTATGTGATGAATTGTGTAGACTTTGTGTTTGATTGCTATTCACATATCACCTCACATGTATCTCAAGTTTCTGCTAGTTTCACACACTACACAAGTTAATCTTTGTTAAACACTGTATATGCTAGTGTGTGTGTTTTTGGTCTGACCAACCAAGTTTGAAAATATCTTGAGATTTGTGCACAACATATTTATTGCTTGAGAAAATTAAATGGGAGAATGATTGAAACTTGTTTTTGAGAAAATTGGGTTTAAAATTTTTTTGGGTTTTTGAAAAAGCATTCCATCACACACTCATGCATTTTGTTTTCATTGTTCAAATGCTTTGAGGAGTTGTTTTCAAAATTAGATTTGTGTTTTTCAAAACTGTGTTTTTTCTCAAAAATTTTGTGAGCCTCTGCCCATTTCGATCGATCCAATTTGTTTTTTGATCGATCGAAAAAGTGCTCTATTTTGTTTCAAAATGACTGGTACATTCGATCAATCGAATGTAATTTTCGATCGATCGAAGATCGTGGAAAAGCTTTTTTACAAGTTCAGATCTGACTTTTTCAAAGTACTATTCAAACTTTTTCAAAACTTTTTCTTTCTCTCTCCGACGAGGCAAGCATCACAGTCAAATTTTTGTCGTTTTCCTCCAAATTTTTTGCAAAATCTCTCTTTCCTCAAGCCGGTAAGACTCTTTTACCCTTCTTTTTGAGTTTATTTTCATGATTTCATGCGTTATTTCATGCATTTGAGGGAGATTTTCGGACATTGCATATTGGGATTTTCTGATTGATTCAAACCTTTTTTTTGGGCAATTGATCATTGGGTTTTTTTGGGGACACATCATATACATAAACCTTACTTGTTAATTTGATCAATTTTGAGTTTGGTGAAAAATTGAAAATTCTAGGGTTTCTATTTGATCCGAATTAGGGCTTTTGTGAAATTAAGTTGAATTTGATGAAATTGGCTTGTTGTGTTGATGTAATTAGGCATTATAATCCTTGTGTTGTGTTTTGTAATGCTTAATTCATCAATTTGTTGCAAAATTTTTCAAGTGGTTTTCAAATTTTTAGGGTTTTTGTTAAGAAACTCTATGTTCAAGCCAATTTTGTGAAATTGAACTTAATTTGAACTTGTTTACTGCATTAGTTCATGCATCATAACATTGTTATTATTCATGCATCATATAGATTTTTATTCTATTGTTTATTGTGCTAACTTGCAGTCTGCTCTTGGTTTTGTTTTTTTTTTTGTTTTTCCTTGTGTCTCTGTCCTTTCCTTAGCATCACGCCTAGGAAGACTAGAGCCCGTAGGACTATTCCCTCTCCTTCTCCACCCCCACCTTCCTTTGATAGTGAGAGGTTCCCTAGTGAGAAAAACCAAGAGGTTTATGAGACTCTAAACCTTAAGAGAAAAGTTTGGGCTGAGTGTTCTGTCACCCTAGATGAGGTTGATCTTGCCATTAGGGCAAACTTTGAGCGTAAGGGCTGGTTACCACTGCTGGATGTTTCTGATCCTCCACCTTCAGTTACCCTGATTAGAGAGTTCTTCTAGAACATCTCTATCCGCGTCTATGATTCCAACACTCTTGTTAAGAGTTGGATACGAGGCATAGAGTATGTCATTACTCCTACAGTAGTGTCAGATGCTCTTGGGGTACCTTTGGTACAGCACCCTATCTATCCCTATGATGAGTCACTAGAGTTGAGTGATGTCATGTCTTACATCACTAGGTCTTCTATCCAGTGGGGTTCTGATCCTAGGATCACCACCGCTGAGCTTCCTGAGACTGTCTATCTATTCTTTAGGATAGCTTGTCACTCTCTCTGGCCCATTTCTCATCTGCACACCATTCCTCTCGAGAGGTGTGTATTCTTATACGCTCTTGTCACTGATGCTCTTATCAGTTTTTCTCATCTTTTTCTTCGTTCTTTGAACGAAGTTTATAGGAGTTCATCTACTGCTCATGCTCTTGTTCATCCTATCTTCATTCATAGGATTTTACTTCATCTTGGTTTAGATGTTTTCCCTTCTTCTGAGCTCGTTCATGTGATAGCTCCCATAGGTGCTTCATTCCTTAGACAGAGGGCTGCTCATCTTCGAGCTGGCTCTAAACATGCTAGGTCTGAGCCTTCTAGTTCTGCACCCCCTTCTTCTTCTACAGGTCCTGCTCGTGAGGCTGTTCCTGATCCTGTAAGTGCTGCTGCTGCTGCTGCTGCTGTTTCTCCACCTCCTGCGGTTGACTTCGATGTTCGTCGTACTTTGGAGACTGTCATGACCATTCAGGCGGCTCATGGTCAGCTTTTGGTGGACTTGTTCGATGAGATTCGTGCTTTGAGAGCAGATTTGGCGCATCTTCGTTCATCCTCACCACCTCCTTTTGATGATGGCCTATGATGTCCTTTGGAATTCCGTCACAAAAAGAGGGAGTAGAGTTTGGATACTTGTAGAGGGGTTTTTGTAGCCAGGGGGAGTTTTTGTTATTTTTGAGGAGCTAGTGGAGTTTTTGAGATTAGATTGTATCTAGGTACTTCACTTTGTATACTTTCTCTTTGGGCCATACTTGTTGGGAAATACATTTTTTATATATATGATTCTTGATTCTATGTGTTCACTGTTTATTGATTTATATTTATGATTATTCATTGATATATGTCTTTATTATGTGTTGTGTGAACTTTCAAGAATTGTTTATTTTTGGTGTATCTAACATAGGGGGAGAGTTAGATTACATATCTGTTGATTTACTGTTTTTCTGTCACACATGCGTTTATGCGTTTGTTGAGTGTTTCAGGAATATACAGGTGCATTCGACTTGGCTGCTGTCTACACTTGCAACTGATGGATGGTAGTTAGGATTGAATTTGATTTTTGAGCATTACTTTTTATAAAGGGCTTTTTATTGTAAACTTTGAGCATTTAGTTTGTGTTTTGTCACGGATTGCCAAAGGGGGAGTTTGTTAGGTTCTAAGGTCTTAGGATTTTATGTATTTAGAACTCTAATTTGTAATGTTGGCAAACCATGATCAAAACAATGTATTTAGTCTTGCTTAGGCTTGCTCAAAGTTGGTTCATTATTGTAAAGTTGGAATCGAGTGGCTACAGAAGTACTTGGGACTTTCGTCCTGGCTCGATCGATCGAAGGATAGGCTCGATTGATCGAAAATCGCACAAGTTGATTTTTCTGCAGAATTTCCAACTCAGCCCTACTTCATTAAACGTTTAGGGTTTTATGTTTTTACCCTAGGTATATAAACTAAACCCTAGCCACGTTTTTGAGGATACTCCATATTGTATTGTTGCTCATACATTGCGGTTTTGTGTGAATCTCTTGTGAGATCTTAGAGGAGCTTTCCTTTACACAAAATTTAGGGTTTTCAAGGTAGAGATGATTTCAACATCTTGAAGATCATTACAGTTGAAACCATTGGAACTTAAAGATAAACAAACGGGGAGCTTGTAGCTGATTGAGGAATTCAAGAAAGAAGTAGTCCGTGGATTAGGAGCCTGCGCGTGGTCGTGACAGGAAGTTCTACTGGCGGGTAGCATTAGGAAGTCGAGCGGGGAGCTTGTAGTCCTTTTGTAAGAACTTCAATTCTTTCATAGTGAATTCTGGTTTGCCTTGAGGATCGGTGGGTCAAATTCTCCCCAGGTTTTTCCGTGTGGTTTCCTGGGTGATTATATCTTGTGTTATTTATTATTTCCGCTGCTTTATATGTTTTGTATGCATGATATGATTATTTGATTGTTTTAACCTAGAATTCTTTAATTTGACTAAGTAACAACTTGGCTAATTAATCTAGGCTACGCAATCTGGTTGTTTTTCAGGGGTCTAAAACGGTTCAGAAATGAACAATGCCAAGAAGCTTTTGACAAGATTAAGAATTATCTGATGAAGCGACCAATACTGGTTCCACCGGTACCTGAAAAACCATTATTGTTGTATCTCACAACTACGGATACAACAATGTGGGCTTTGCTTACTCAATACCAAGAAGAGTCTAGGAAGGAGAATGTGATTTACTACATCAGCAAGAAGATGTTGTCTTATGAAGAAAAGTATTTACCACTTAAGTAGACATGTGTAGCACTTGTATGGGCAACCCGCAAACTCAGACATTATATGCTTGCTTTCAATGTCTTGTTGATTGCAAGAATGGATCCTTTGAAGTATTTGATGGAAAAGCCTGTGCAGGATGGGAAGACAGCTAATTGGGTTTTGTTTCTGTCAGAATTTGATATTAAATATGTGACTTAGAAATCTGTGAAGGGGAGAGCGATTGCTGATCACTTAGCCCACCGTTCACCTAAAGAAGCTAAAGAAATCCAAGGAGACTTTCCAGATGTGGATATTATGGAGATTGAGGTAGAATTGTGGAAGATGTATTTCGACAGAGCAACTAATCAAAATGGAAATGGCATTGGAGTTCTCCTAATTTCTCTAAAAGGGACATACATCCCACTCTTTGGTAGGCTTAACTTCCCTGCCACTAATAATGCCACTGAATATGAAGCTTGCATTATGGGGTTACGAGTAGCCGTAGGTCTTGGAGTAAAAGAGTTGGAAGTATATGGTGATTCAAGTTTGATAATTTCTTAGATTCAGAATAGATGGAAGATCAAGGAAGAAAGGTTAATTCCTTATCATGAATGTCTTCAGAAGTGTGCCTCGAAGTTCAGCAAGATCCAGTACCAATATGTGTCAAGGATGCAGAATCAGATTGCAAATACTTTAGCAACAATGGCATCCATAATGGATGGAACTAAGGAAGATGAAACAGGACCAATAGTGGTGGAACAAAAAGAGGAACCAGCTTATTGCATGACAATAAAGGAGAAGAATTGAGAAGGCGAATGGTATTCTAACATCCTAAAGTACCTCAAGGATGGGACATACCCACCGTCTGCAGATAAAAATGACCAATTGACCATCAGAAGGCTATCCACTAATTATATTATTTGTGGGGAGAGGCTTTACTAAAGATCCAACAGTGGAATTCATCTCCTTTGTGTGACCACCAAGGAAGCATAGCAAATAATTGAAAAAGTTCATGAGTCAAGATATGGGCCACATATGAATGCACACATGATGTCATAAAAGATAATGAGGCAAGGGTATTACTAGACTACTAGGGAAACCTGCGCAGCTCATGTTCAGAAGTGTCATCAAGGCCAAGTCCATGAAGATCTGAAGCACATGCCACCCATACCATTACATACCATGGCTTCACCCTGGCCGTTTTCTACATGGGGAATAGATATCATTGGGAAGATCCACCCTACTGCATCCAATGGCCATGAATTCATACTTGTTGCTACAGACTATTTCACTAAGTGGGTGGAAGCTGCCTTATACAAGGTTTTGAATTCGAAGAAAGTTGCTCAGTTCATTCAGACCAATATCATTTGCAGACATGGGGTATCACATGAAATTATCCCTGACAATGGGCAACATTTCAAGGGAAAAGCAGAGAAGCTTTTACGACAGTTCAACATCTAGCACCACAAATCCAGACCTTACCATCCTCAAACTAATGGAGTAGTTGAGGCAGCGAACAAGAATATAGGGCGGAGCTTGAAGAAGAGCACGAAGAACTACAAGAACTAGCATCTACAATTACCCTATGCACTCTGGGGGTATAGGACATCAATTCGATTTTCCATAAGAGCCACTCATTATTCATTAGTGTATGGGATGGAAGTAGTCCTCCCCATCAAAATGGGTGTCCATTCATTAAGGATGGTACTAGAAAGTGAAATTCCTGAAGTTGATTGGTTGCAAAGTAGATATGACCAATTGTGCATGTTGGATGAGAAAAGACTCAAGGCCTTGTACCATATTCAGGGTTATCAAAGAAGGCTTAGTAAAGCTTTTGACAAGAAAGTAAGAACCAGAGATTTGAAATTGGGGGATTTAGTGCTGAAAGAGATTCGAGCCCCGGTTCAAGATGCAAACGGGAAATTCAAGCAAAATTAGGCAGGTTCATACATTATCAAGCAGATATACTCTAAGGGAGCAATGAGGTTGATGGACTTAGATGCAAATCCTTTCACCGAACCAACCAAAATTAGGCAGGTTCATACATTATCAATCAGATATACTCTGAGGGAGCAACGAGGTTGATGGACTTAGATGCAAATCCTTTCGCCAAATGAGGTTGAAGAAGTACCACATCTGAGTGATAGTTTCAAAACACCATGTTTGAAGTGGTTGAAAATTATGATTATTTCCCTTCTTAGGCTTGATAAAAAAAATAAAAAAAAGAAAAGAGAGAGAGAGAAAGAGAGAGAGTGAGAGTAAGAGAGCTTGCTAGGTTGAAAACCCGAAAGGGCGGCCTAGGCAAAAATTAAGGCAAATAAACAATGAACTACGTGATGACCTGATCCTTCTAAAAAGGGGGTACGTAGGCAACCATGCATTGGTCCGGTCACAATATCCCCAAACTCACCATTTACCCATTAAGAAAAAAAATTCTTTTCCCAAAACCCAACCATTCCATTAAATCATGCCAACCCCCCCCCCCCCCCCCCCAAAAAAAAAAAAAAAAAAAACTTAAACCTTAGATAGAACTTGCAAGCACTAAATAATTCCTAAACATAAGAGTTTTGCATCAACTTTTAAAATAAACATGTTCAAAGCCAAAAAAAGAAAAAGAAAAAGAAAAAATCATTTTGCCTTCAGTCTTTTCTCTTTTAGTTGATCATTGATTTCTTCTGTGCTATGTACCTTGCCCTCTTTGTCCCTCCTTTTAAATTCATAGTTGTCAACATCATGTCTTTTCCAATTGTCTCTAAGAAATTGTTTTCTCATATCAACCATGTCAGCCTCCTTATCAGCAATCTTGTCCACCAACCAGTTAGAGTATTCTGTAGTCATCCTGTGAAAGTGAACCTTGACAAAAGATTGATCCACTGGGTCAGGCATCTCCAAACCCAACAACATATTCCATATAGAAGTAGGATTTGTGTCCATAAGAGTGAAAGGCTTTCTTCTTTTTCCGCTAGGCATTCCTTGGTCATATTGGAACTGCCTCAAGAGTCTGTCCGCCTTATAGAAAGTTGCCTTTCTTAATCCAACTACGAAGATATGATCTAATCCTGGAGACCGCAGTAGAGGCGGTGGACACTTCCACCAATAACAATACCATCGAATAAAGGCACTGGATTTCATGTTCAGGAATCCCACCTAGTTTCTTTCAGTTTGACACTCAGTTTTGTTGACAGTCCTACTAAGAAAACTGCTAGGACCATAATTACTAGCTGTAGGCTTGGCAATCATATCCAGTCTTTCCATCAACCATATCTGCAAAGTCAAGGGACTCCCAAGAAAGTTTTGAGATTCTCCACCATGAAATATAGAGTCTAGTCTTAGAAGAGTTTTTGCCAAGATCAGAGAAACAGGATTATCACCATCCTTAATTTAACTCACAACACTTATGGCTCGAGCATCCGCAAAACTGTGCCTTCCAGAGCAAAGAAAAAATTTTCCCACAAAGCAGAAAGCCAAGCCAAAACTTTATTGCATGTTGTCAGTCACTCCATAAATGTGTTTGTCAATCAGTCATGAAAGAATTGCACAAAGATTCACCATATGTCCTTCAATCATACTACTGGTAATTGAAGTAGGAAGACCTAGAACATCAGAAAAAGATTCCCTATGTCTAGGATCACAAGAAACTGCCACGGATTTCTTGCTTGGATCATAACCTAGAATAGTGAGAAATTCTTCAATTGTGGGACAAAGTTCAGTAGTTTTAAACCAGAACACATGATCTTCAGGATCCCAAAACTTCACAGGAGCACGGAGGAAGTCCCACTTGATTTTGACATTCCTCAAGGCCTTGATTCCCTCTAGTTTATAGGCTATAAAATTGGTCTTGGTGCTAAAATCAGAGTTACGACGCATCTATTGATATCATGAATTGTTGAATGAGAAAAATTTTGTTTGTTAACCATGGATGATTTTTGCTTGTGATTATTGTGTCTTGCTAACCTTTATGCAAAGAGTTGTAGGAAATATTGCTAAAGTAAGCTACATCAGTTCTTAATTAGGTTTAAATAAGTTTCAAGAGCTTGTAGCTGACTAGGAAAGTGCTTCACAGTCATTAATGAAGAAAATATTTCTCAAAAAACTAGAAAACGCAAAACATGTGTCAAAAAGGCGTGAGAAGTTGGCCCACCACGGTGTAAGCCAGTTGGTGCATTAAAGTGCCATTCGACACTCTAAAAGTGTTGATCGGTACTTTCAAAGTGCCGAACGGCACTCCCTAAGTGTCGAACGACATTCAACTCCACCCAAGCTCATTCACCCTATCTTGCGTTTTCGTGCACTTTTCAGATTTGTTTTTAACCTTATTTGACACTCAAAAAGATTTTTTCTTGTTAAACTGAGGCATTCAGACATACTTTGTACATTTGTTTAAAAAAATTTACTTGCATCACAGCTTTCCAAAAAAAAAAATTTATTAAACTAAGATTTTTCAAAGCCATGTATTCATCTCTTAAACTAGGGGCATTTGGCCATGCCTTACCCCCTCTTTTTGGAACAAGTAAAAACCATTCATTCTTTTCAAAAAAAAATTCTTGTGAAAAATGAAGAGTCATCATGCACAAATTTTCAAATTAGGGGCATTCAGCAGTGCCTCATTCAAGTAAGTGCAAATGTCATCAGAATTAGTCAAGATAAGTTTAAATTGGTACTACAAGACCTCATCAAGTGAATTCTAAGCTTATCTCATTTAAAGTTCCAACATGATCAAAAGCAGTTCAAAGGACAAAGAGCTAAAAAGCTAAGATTAATACAAATTTGTCCAAGAAACATTTCTTTTTGTTTTTGCAGGAAAAGTTAAAAACACCAATCAAACATCATTAGGACTTTAGGTCCGCCTATGCGAGGATCTCCTCGACCCACCTCTAGAGGAGCCGCCTTCAATGTTTCCTTCTTGACTTGCATAGAATCGAGATTCTTGCTACCGGTTCTCAAGCTCAAGATTTTTTATCCTTTCCTCCAAAGATCGTCTGTTGGCATCAGCCAATGCCATTTGACTCACCTAGAAAAATCAACAAAGTCAAGTGTTAGATCGATTATTGAGGAAGTCCAAGCAAAGACATTCAGAAAGCATCATCTTATACCCAGCTCACTTCATTGATCACATATTGAGAAGATTGAGTGTGTGCTACCAGTTGCAAGCCTCCAATTATCTGCATGCTTTCTTCTACAAGATTAACATCGACTTGAAACACAAATTTACCAGACCATGAACAATTCAATGATGCCAAGAAGAAATGAGGACAAAGAACAAAAAATTCAAGAACACACCGGATCAGGCCAAGGGACGTTTGGGGTGTACTCTTGCTTGTCTAAAGTCATGGAGCTGTATGATCCATCAGGAATCATCACTTCATATTGCCATGCAGGAAAGTGAGGATAGGTCTCCGTGAAAGAATTAGAAAAGCCACTAGCATGACTGGGAAGGGGATTTTCTTCTTCCTCCTTTGCTTCTTCAGAAGATGAAGCCTGAAAGTACAATATGCAAACATTGTTACAAAGCAGAAATAAGGGAAATTAGCATACAAGATGAAATGCAACTCGAATTCAGAAGGAAAGAGAGATACCGAGGCAACAGGGATGCTGACCAAACAGCCTTGCAATTGAGTTTGAATGAAATCCAAATAATTTCTTGGTATCCCTAAAACAACATGGCCAATCCGAGCATGAGTAATCTCTTCATCAGTTAACAGATCGGCCAACCGAATTGAGGGATAAAGAGGAACTGGAATTGTCGTATGAGGATATACGTGTTGAACCTGAGCCAACACCCGATCGCCAAGATACCAGTACCTCCCATGGCCACACTCAAACAACACCTGGCGACTATTCAGCTCCAAAGCCCATTCACACTCAGCATACTCCTCACATCCAACCCAAGGATTCAAAGACGTCTGAAAATCACAAAGAACCCAGAATGAAAAGAAGACCAAACCACAATCAAACACAGAGACCCTTAAACACAAAATTCTACCCAAAAAAAAAAAAAAAAAAAACTCACATCAATAGCAGTTAAATTGTCAATCACCATACACCAAACTTCCAAAGAACACTTGGAAAGCGTCGACAAATCATATTTGGGTAGCCAACGGAGGAATCTAGGATATATGCCATCAACATCTTCTCGAACTTGAGGACCGACCCTAAAATATTTATACATCCAAACCTAAAAAAATTCACACACCATTACAACCTAGCCAAAATAACTTTTCAAAACCCACACACGGCCCAAAAAAAAATTCCAAACCTTACCTGCCAAACAAACGGCGCACCTCCTAAGCTTGAAAGACTATGCTTGGAAAGTTTAGTCATAAAATGCAAGAGGGTTGCATAGGCCATGCCACCTCAATCATAATTCTTGATCTGCTCAATATCTCTCAAACTCCATAAATAGCGCAAACTCATAGTATTGCCTAAGTCTAGACACAAGAAAGTCCCAATGAAGAGGAGCATTAACATGCGTGTACCCGTTGCCACAGTTTCACAGCTCTCAATATTCTCATACAGCCACATCGAAGAGACATTTTTACTCTTCAACTTTGAAGGCACTACACTTAAAAGCCTCTTAATCTCTTCTGGAGTAAGGAAATCATTGACCTTGATTCTTTCGCCACCCAATCTTAAGCTAGTGATGGCAGAGAAGTCGTAAGGTGTCAACATTACTTCACCAATGCCTGGGAAATGAAATGTGCACGTGGTATCCCAAAACCATTCTGACAAAGCAATGAGCAACTGGAGGTCCTTGTTCTCATGAGTCTCCTAATTCAATAAGGCTTTGAATAAAGTCTAAAAGCCCGCATCATTAATAACGTTCCTGATATCCGGAGACAATATTTCCCATATGCCTTTCAGCATTTGAAGGCTACCTCGGCTTTTGAGGTTCTACAAAACAAAGTTTGACCCATCATCAGGAGGTCCAAAAATTGCATGCCCCAACAAAATTATCCATGACCAAAAATCTCATGCCCTAACAATATATTCCATGACCAAATTTCCATGTCTGACACAAAAATACATGCCACCACAAACTTTTCCATACCCATAACCCCAAAATTTCCACATTCATCAAAAATGAATTTTTTCGACCAAGCCTATACAGCAAATTGTTCATAACTTCAATGCCCCAAAAATTCAAGCCAAAACTCATTCAACAACACCACATATTACATACATTGCCAAATTCCATGAGTCATCAACATTGTCCAAGTTACACCATGCCAAAAAACTCAACAATTCAAAATGTCCCCAAAGCCAAGATTACAACGTGATCAACCATGCAATGTCCAAAATTTCAAGCAAACCATAACAAAATGACAATGTCTCAACACCAAACTGTCAATAAAGCATGAAATCAACAAATTTCCCAACAAAGAAGAAACTCAACTTGAAGTCCATATTGGAATAAGGAGCATGGGTCTTGGGGTCTTGAAGGAGCCCATCTTCATCATTCCATTCAAGGGATGGATGGTATTTTTTTTCCATGAAAAGTGAGAAAAGAAGGCCTATTGGAAGATGATGCCATTATCAATGCAAAGAAAAAGGAAATTTGAAAATGGGTTTCACAAAATGGGTGTGTAGCAAAAATGGCCAAGAACACAAGGATCTGAAAAAATATTGAGGGAGATGAGTGAAGGGAGGTTGAGAAGCTTAGGAAAGTTTTTTTTTTAGAAAAGAAATGGTGTAGGAAAGGAGAAAATGCAAGTGGAAGGGAAGAGTGAATAGTGACAATGGAGGAAGAAGGAAGAAAGAAGAAGATAAATGCAAAAAAGAAAAAGAAAAGAAAAGACAAGGAAATAGATGTCATCAATTGCAAAAAAAAAAATTTTTATGACTTTGAAAAAATTCTTGGAGATGATTAAGGACAAAGATACAATTTTTCTTGAGGAGAAAAATTTTTAACTCTCAATTCTAGATTGCAAAATTTCAAATTCCAAGTTTCAAACTCTCAATTCCAAATTTCAAGTTTCAAATTCCAAGTTTCAAAATCTCAATTCCAAATTCTCAATTTCAAATTTTCAATCTCAAAGTTTCCAAATCTCAAATTCCAAGTTCCAAATGTCAAAGTTTCAAATTTAAAATTCCAAGTTTCAAGTTTCAAATTCCAAGTCTCAAATTTCAAAGTTAAAATCTTTTTTTCAAAGAACTACAAGAATTAATCAAAGTTTTCTTGCTAAAAATATTCAAATCAAGAAGGAACAAATAGAAATCACACAACTCAAAAACAATGGGACAACAAAGCACTTATCAATTAAAGTCTAATCCCAAATTTTGACTGTTTGCAGGCAACAGTTCAAGATCAAGGTAGAGAAGCCCTTTGATTGACATTTAAACAGTTCAAATCAAAGTAAAGAAGCCCTTTGATCAACATCTCAACAGTTCAGATCGAAGTAGAGAAGCCCTTTGATTGACATTTCAACAGTTCAGATCGAAGTAGAGAAGCCCATTGGTTGACGTTTCAACAGGATTGAATTAGAGAAGCCCTTTGATTGACATTTCAATAGTTTAAATCAAAGTAGAGAAGCCCTTTGATCGACCTCTCAACAGTTCAGATCGAAGTAGAGAAGCCCTTTGATTGACATTTCAAACAGTTCAAATCAAAGTAGAGAAGCCCTTTAATCGACGTTTCAGCAGGATTGAAGTAGAGAAGCCATTTGATCGACATTTCAACAATTCAAATCGAAGTAGAGAAGCCCTTTGATCGGCATTTCAACAGTTCAAATCAAAGTAGAGAAACCCTTCGATCGACGTTTCAACAATTCAAATTAAAGTAGTGAAGCTCTTTGATTAATGTTTCGGGAATTCAGATTGAAGTAGAGAAGCCCTTTGATTGACGTTTCAATAGTTCAGATCGAAGTAGAGAAGCCCTTTGATCGATGTTTCAATAGTTCAGATCGAAGTAAAGAAGCCCTTTGATTGACATTTCAACAGTGCAAATCGAAGTAGAGAAGCCCTTTGATTAACATTTCAATAGTTCAGATCGAAGTAGAGAAGCCCTTTGATCAATGTTTCAACAGTTCAAATCAAGGTAGAGAAGCCCCTTTGATCAACCTTTCAACAAGATCGAGGTAGAGATGCCCCTTAATCGCTCTCACATACGGATTAAGATAGAGAAGCCTCTCAATCTCTCCCCCCCCCCCCCCTTCGCCCTACATTCAAGCTAGGATAGAAAAGCTTCCTAGTCACCCCAGATTTCAAGATTCACTTCAAGTTCATTAGTTATCAAGTAGGTCAGGTGTCCACAATTTTCATTTTTCAAAATGGCAAGGCACTAGTTCTATGTTTCGAAGTTTTAGGTTCTAGGGCTAGGTAATATTTGAAAACTCAACCTCAATTAAATCATAGCTGCTAAAATCAATGTCTTTATTTTACATTGACATTCACTTTGCAAGCTCTGTCAATGAGGGGCATGCTGTAGACACTCGATTTTGCACCCATAATTTTATCAAGGAAGATAGTTAGAATGACCATTCATATACCCAAAATTCATGATTGCATTATATGCATTAATTCATTCATTGCATATGATAAAAATGATCTTGGGATTCTAACGGCCGCGACGGTGTGCCCAATTTCCAAATCAGCCGTCGGATTGAAAGATATCGCACGATCAAGTTTGCACAGTCTACATGCATTTTTTTTAGGTGAAACAAACCAAACATGATTAATTTAAATTAATTCTAACTGGCTAGACAATTAAAATGAATTAAATAATTTTATGATTGGTTGTTAGTTAGCATCAAAAATAGGCTTGCATGCATGGGAATAAAGAGGATAATCAGATAACAACAAAATTGTGGACAATCAAGACTTTTTGGAGTATTTCTCTACAAGATAATCATTGTTGAAAAAACTTGAATTATCAGAAAAAGAGTTTAATTTTTAGAATATGGATTAAAAGCGCATCTAAGTGCAAGACCCGGCTAAAAAAACCTAAAAAAAGAAGTCCAAAGTGGACCAAAACTCAAACACGGGACTGGCACCCAAAAGAGCCATTCGGCACTTTTCAAGTGCCAATTGGCACAAACACGAGCCACGGCCCAAGGGCACTTAGATCAAGATAAAACTCATCCTTTTTGATTTTTTAGAGATAAGTACACATCCCAGTTCATATTCTAATCATTTAGCTATTTTTTCAAACATCCTAGCCTCTATAAATAGATGAGGTCCCTCAAAATTCAGCACACTTATTGACGCTCTCTGAATCCCCTCTTTTTGATTCTCCTCTTCTTTTATTTTCTCCCTTACGTTAAAGACGTTCTAGAGGTTTTGACCTTAGGAATTTCTTTTCTGTAAGTAAAATATTTTAGGTTTCAAGGATAATTGAATAAATTTCTTTCAACCCTAAAATATTCCTTCACTACTAAGAAGAGCACGCATGCAAGAGGTAGTCAATTTCTTTTCTTTTTTTAGCCTTCTTTATTAATTTTGATTGATGATGCATGAATAGATTTAGGATTTTTTTATATTGTATTTCTGATTCTTATATAATTGCCATGCTTTGTTTAGATTGTTTTTGTTTCTTTAAATATGTTTTTAGATGATTGTTTATTTCAACTCTTTCTCTTTAACTTCAAAATCTGCAATGACTATTAACACAAAATTGATCTGTATCTTCCTTAGATGCAAATCTAAATTTTTTTCAAACACAAAACAGGTTTGTATCTTCTTTAAATACAGATCTGAATTAAGAAACAAAAAAACACAAAACAGATATCTTCCTTAGATACAGATCTGAATTTTTTTAAACATAAAGTTGATCTGTATCTTCCTTAGATGTGATCTGTATTTTTTTTGGTCATAAAACTAATCTGAATTTTTTTTCTAAAAAAGTTTTCTTCTTCATAAAATTGCAAATTTTGAAACTTAAAAGAAAGGATTGAATGTTAGGTTGTAATTCTTTTAATATGTGATTTATGTAACATAGATTTGTTTCATGAATGTAGTTCCTCTTCTAAAAAAAAAAGTATTTTGCTTATTTTATTCGTAAACAACAGATATGATTTTTTTACATATAAACCAAAAATCATTTTTCTTAGTATTCAAAACAGATCTGATTTTTCTTAATGAAATCATTTTTTTTAACTTTACACCAAAAATAGATCTAATATTTTTTTATAAAAACCTTGTTCTTTCTTTGCTCCAAAACAGATTTGATATTTTTTTTTTTACAAAAGTTTTTTTCTTTCTTTATACAAAAGCGGATCTGATTTTCTTCACAAAACAATTTTTTTTATGTACACAAAAACAAATCTGGTTTTTTTTTTAATGAATTTAATCAATTTTTTTTTTTAATTTACAAAAACAGATCTGAATTTTTTAAAAAGAAGAGGATACATTCATAAGATAAATTTATTTGAGTTAATGTTAGTCAAGTGTTTGTCATATGTTCAACATATCATTCATATTATGCATACAGGGTATATTGGTCATTAGAGTCTAGAAGACCAGATTCTGTCTGGGCGGAATGGGTGCCTAACACCTTCCCATTCCATAACCTAGCCCACGAACTTAGTTCTTTTGAATATGTAGATCTGTGCTTTGTCTTTCTTTTATTTATTGGGTAGATTGTAACTAGGACTCAAAGCCTTGTAAGATTCAATTTATCAAGCTTGTATTTATTCTTATTTAATCAATGACAATGAAGCATTTCAATCATGTAAATTTGTATTTAGTTTTTTCTTATTTTTTTTTATAAAAAAAAATAAGTGGTGACTCCACACCACTTACCCAAAAGGAGAGGTTCCCAAAAAGCACCCAAATCTCTTTTTTGAAGGCAACCCCAAATTTTGGCAATCTCTCACATTAAGCCAGACCGTCGTTAGCAAAAACAATTGCAATTTGAGGTGGATGCTAATTATAGATATATGAAGGTTTATGATACATTAGACGTGGATTGATGGCAAAAGCAATGCATCCCATGTGAAAATATGTTGGAAATAAAGGAGAGATATTACCTTAATTTTCCTTTAAAATTACATAATATGATTTTACCAAAAGAGGTGGCGGAGATGAGGCATGGACCAAGTCACTGTCTTGAGACAAATCATGCCATCTACGGTATATCCGATGTAGCTAGAAAAATAATTTTTGCACGTTGTCCCCAGGATACAACAGCCCAACCACCTTTGCAAATTATCCTTGTGAGCTTACACTGCTCATAGGATATAAGCTCTCTATAGTACTTTCTTTTTCTGGAAAATTTAGTAAAAGATAAAATATTTTTGTGAATAGTAAGAAGCAATAGATGGTAAGTGTTTAGAATAATAAAAAAATATATATTTGAAAGTCTGTAGCTTTGTAATTCAAAAAAAAATAATGTGATCCTTAAACTTTATTTCTTTCCATATATATATAGATCCGGACATGTAACTTGTCCTTAGCCAAAGAGTCAAAACATTTGCTAACATTTTAAATAGTCATAAAGTTATTGAAATCAATATATAATCAATAGCTCTCTCTCTCTCTCTCTCTCTCTCTCTCTCTCTCTCTCTCTCTCTCTCTCTCTCTCTCTCTCTCTCTCTCTATATATATATATATATAACTAGACATGAATTTGTCTTTGCCAAAATCTATACGTTGAAAGCAATTGAATGGGGTCATAATGCTATTGAAAATTAATAGCCCATAAAGTGGCTGAAAATTGAATGCCAATCCATTTAAGGCAATTTCAAAATATACATAAATATAGCTATCTTTTTTTGACTTTCCATTAAACTAAATAGTAAACACTTGTGTATATATGGTAACTTATTATAACATAAAATAATTCAGCAATAGCTATATATGTAAGTGTTGAAAAACCTTCCATATATGACGTTACCATATCATATTCAAATAAGAACATTTGAATACAAAACTTTTAGAATGGAAGGTATATATTTGTGGGTTCCAGTTAGCTCAATTGGTAAAGTCTCTGATAGTTGTATAAGAGAACTGGGGTTCAATCCTCGTCTACACCAAAAACTGATTGGTGTCTTGGTCTGATGATAAAGAGCTATTATCAGAAGCAGACGCCGTAGGTTAAAACTCTCTCAAAAAAAAAAAAAAAAAAACATGGAAAGTATATATTTGTAATAAAACCAAATATGCCATCAATGGTGGTATTAATATCACATTAATGTTTAGAAATTTCCTAATTAAAAACCATTGACAATAGCTATTCAAATTTTGAATTATATATGAATTTCAAAATTTAGCAATCAACGTATCTAACATTAAGGGATAATTGATTTCCTCAACTCACATAAATGAGTATTAAAATAAATATGATATTTTTTATAAAAATATCCAACAAAATATGCGAGAGCTTAGCTTGGTAAATTGCATCAATAACCCAGGTAGAGGTCTTGCATGTTTGTAAGGAAGAACTTGGAGAAGCTTCATTAGATACGTGTTTTGGAGTAAGGAACTCTGACATTATTGGCTAAGCCAAGGAACAAGTAATCTTCCACTCATTTCATTGCGAATTCCATTTGATTTCTCACTGCCTCTTTTGATGAACTGTCAATTGAGATTAACTTATAAGTGTTTGAAAGCCGTGGCTAAAAATTGATCCACGCTTGAATAAGTTAGGATTTCTTTTTTTTTTATTAAGAATTTCCTTCATTTTCTCTTGTTTGATTAAGTGGAATGCTTTCCTTGATTCAAATGTGTGTTGTTCGTGAACTTGCTCTTAACCACGTGTATCCGTTCAATGATGTTGGGATGGAGGCTCTTTTCACAGCTCAATATCTTGAAATCCTGGAGCTTGTAGGTGCTAAGAGGTTAATGATGAGGGGCTGCAGTTTATGGGAAAGTTTGCCACAGTTTGGGTATGTTACTATGATGCTACACTTTGTTACTACTTTTGCTATTGCTATGACATAGAATGCTTTTATAATACTTCGTACTTTTTCATTACATACTCGTGAAAGCACATTATAATCTTGTCTTGTGACATAGTCACTTGAAGGGGAAAAAAAAGGAAACATAAGACTCATTAAACAAAAGGGATAACAGCATAACCTCTTTTTTTTAAGCATAATAACATTTCAGCCACTTCCCATTTCCAGCAAGTCCTTGCTATCCATCTGGGCCAGACGGTAATACCCACTTGGATGCACCTCTCTTATCATAAGGGGTCCTTCCTATTTTGGTGCAAATTTAGATGGTCCTACCATGCCTCGCCTAACATAGTTTGCTACCTTTAACACAAGTTTCCCTTTCACAAACACTCTTTCTTTAGTCATTCTGCCATAGGCTTCAGTCATCCTCTGTCTATATCTGCAGCTGCGTTCTTGAGCCTCTTCCCTTCTTTCATCAAGCCCTTCTAGGTCATGTTTGTCCCTCTGCTTGCCCATTTCCTTGAGGGTAATAGGGCGATGAACAATGGTGCTTGACTTGGTAGAATTCCAACATTTTCCTTACTTCACTGTTGACAAAGCGTGTGCCCTTATCACTGATAATCCTATGGGGTACACCAAACCTTACAATTATGTTCTCTTTGATGAAGTTTGCTACTGCTCCTCCCGTGGCTTTACGGAGTGGCACTGCCTCTGCCCATTTGGTGAAGTATTCCATAGCCACCAGGATCCATATGTACCCACGCGATAGGGGATTAACTGGTCCCACCAAATCAAGCCCCTAAATGTGGAAGGGCCATGGGGTGACCATGCTGTGTAAATTCTGTGGATGAGTGTGAATCAAGTTGGCCTGTACTTGGCAACTGTGACAATTTTTTACAAATTCTGTCGTGTCTTTCTTCATGGTGGGCCAATAATAACCCATTTGTAGCAGGCATCTGTATAGCTTTTTCTTCCCCTGGTGTTCCCCTCACTCTCTTGAGTGCACTTCTTTTATCATCCATTTTGCTTCCTCGGGATCCAAACATCTTAAGGGATCCCCATCATACCCTTTTTAAAAGGACTGCGTCATGTAAAAAGTAACGTGTTGTCAACCTCTTAAGCTTGTATCTTTTACTGTGCTCTTGTGGCAAGATACCTTCTGTTAAGTACTGCGTGAATGGACTTCTCCATTCTTCACTGACGAACATAGCGTAACTCTCTTCTCTATCTGCTGTAAGCTGGCAAGTCTCGCATTGGGTTTGGACTTGGTTTACGTTTTTACCCATACTTGGCCAATAGAAGCCTGCCCTTTGAAGTCTGCTATAAAGGTTGACCTCTTCACAAGATCCGCAAGTCTTGTCATGTAGTTCTTTTAACTTTCTTTGGGCCTCCTTCTACCCTATGCATCTGGACAAGACCCCGCCTGGCATCCTGCGGTAGAATTCTCCTTTTACCAAGGCGTAGTCTTTTAGCACCTTTAGTTCTGCAGCGTCTTCTTCCTTCATCAAGGCCTCCCTTATGGAAATTCGCCAATCTCCTTCACACTGTTGCTCTTGGAACCTTTCCTTCAACATTTCAATAATAGACTCTTCCCTCTTGTTGACTTCTATCCTGGTGCTATCCTCTCTGAAAACTATTTGAGAGCCTAATGCGGCCAGCGCATCCGTAAACCGGTTTTCATTCCTTGGGGTATGCTCTATTTCAAAGGTTGAAAATTTTTCCTCCATCTCTTGGCCATTGCTTTATACGGGGCTAGGCTAGGTTCCTTTAAGGAGAAGCTCCATTTGGTCTAGCAGACCACTAGGTTCGAATCACCCATTACTCTTAAATGCTTGATTCCCATTTCGAGGGCCGTGGCTAGCCCGGTTAGATAGGCTTCATATTCTGCCGTGTTGTTCGAATAGGGGAATTCTAATTTGAATGATAATGCCACAGCCTTGTCTTCTTCATGATACAAAACTACTCCTACTCCTCTTGATTGGGTGGTAAAAGACCCATCAAATTTCATTATCCATTGCTCTCTGGCTTCTTCTACCATGGCTACTTCTCCTGGGACCTCATCGTCCAACGGGAATTTTTCTTTTCCTGGAAACTGTGCCAATAAATCTGCTATAGCCTGACTCATTACTACCTTGGGTGTCCTCGCTTTCAGGTCATACTGTGATAATTGTAATAACCACTAGGATATTCTGCCAGAAAGAATCGGCTGCCGCAACAAGGTTTTGATTGCGTGAGATTTAGTCATCAGCCACACCTCGTAAGCCAAAAAATAATGGCGTAGCCTTTGCGAAGCATACACAATACCCAAGCATGCCCTTTCTACTCTTGGGTAACGAGTTTCTGTATCTTTTAGAGCACGGCTGATATAATAAACTGGTTGCTTAATGCCTTCTCCATCCTCTTGAGCGATCAATGCACCTATGGCACACTAGTTGGTGGCTAGGTAAAGCAACAATGGCCTCTTGCGGATTGGGGCTTGCATAGTAGGGAGGTTCATCATAATCTGTTGTAGCCTTTTAAAGGCTGTCTGTTATGCTTCTCCCCACTCAAAGCTTTGCCCCTTCTTGAGTTATTTGCCAAAAGCAAAAGTAATTGATGCCAATCTAGGGATGAATCTTCGGATATATGAGACCTTCCCCAAGAAACTCTTCAACTCCTTTACTGTGGCCAGAGGTTTCATGATTGCTATAGCTGTAGCTTTGGCCGGGTCCATGTCTATTCCTCTACTGTGAACCAAGGAACCCAAAAATTTCCCGGAGGATACTCCGAAGCACTTGAGTGGGTTCATCCTTAGTTTGAAAGTTCTACACCTCTCAAATACCTTCCTCAACACTCGGACGTGATCTTCTCGCTTTTTTTATTTTACTGCTATGTCATCTACATAGTCCTCTAATTCCTAGTGCATCATGTCGTGAAATATAGCCGTCATTGTCCGTTGATAAGTTGCGCCTGCATTTTTCAACCAAAACGACATTACTGTGTAGTAGAAGTTGCCTATGGGTGTTCTGAAGGCAGTTTTCTCTGTATCCTTTGGTGCCATTTTGATCTGATTGTACCCACTGAATCCATCCATGAATGAAAACATGGCGCTCTCTGCCGCAAAATCTATCAGTAAATCCATGTTTAGCAGTGGGAATTCATCTTTCAGGCAGGCCCTGTTAAGATTTCTGAAATCTACACAACATCTTATCTGCCCGTTCTTCTTCTTTACTGGCACTATGTTGGACAACCAGCGCGGGTGCTGAATGGGCTTAATGAATCCTGTGGCTAACAATTTCTGTACCTCCTTGACTATCTGTCCTTCTATCTCGGTATGGAATATCCTGGCAGGCTGGGCCACTGGCTTGGCCTCAGGATCCACATTCAATGTATGTACTGCTAGCCCAGGATCTAACCCTGTCATTTCACTATAATCCCATGCAAAGACATCCTTGTATTCCTTCAGCAACAGCACAAATTTTGACTTTTCCTTTTCTAACAATCTTGAACTGATTGAGATGGGCCTTGGTTCTTGCGAGTCAGACCTAAGGTTAGTTTTCTCCAACTTTTCTTCTGCCACAACCTTTGCATCCTTTTCTGCTACGACTTCTTCATCTTTCTATTCATTACTTCCTTCCTATGAGCTTTCTTGAGCCATGCAACACACCAGGCTCTTATGCTGTCGCTCTTGTCTGGGGCTAGCTTGTACTTCACCCGTGGGCCCTACACACCTTTATAATTTGTATACGATCCTTCCATCAGGGCCCCAGACTCTAACACATTGTGGTATGTCATTTAATTCTGCGACGGGTGCTTCCTTCCACTTCTTTTTTCGTGCTAGCAATTCCCTTAGATCAGGTTCCAGATCATTTTGGATGTCTTCCCACTTAGGTACGAAGGTGCCTCGTGGCTTTGATACTGAGCTTTCTTTAGATGGTGCCCATTGGTTGTAGAACACAGTTTCTACTAAATGAGCCTCTGCATGCTCAAATGGTGAGGGATTTACTGTTATGCGTATCATTCTACCATTCATCATTCTCTTCACACACTGGTGATAGGTGGATGGGACTAATCGGTATTTGTGCAACTATGGCCGCCCCAAAAGCACATGATATGAGACCTCCATTTTTACCACGTGGAACCGAGCTAAAGAGGCTATAGGGCCCACCTTTAACCACAGTTGGATGTGGCTTGCGGTGTATTTGCCCCTTCCTCTGAACTTTGTCACTTCCATTGGGCACCCTTGAATCTTTCTTTCTGAAATTCCTGCCACTTGTAAAGTGTTTAATGGAATAAGGTTCACAGAAGCACCTGTATCCACCAAGGCTCTCTTAATGGAGATTTGATTTATGATGTTGCTAAGTCTGTGACTTCTGCTGATAAACATTCTATTCTTGCCCTGGATGCAATGCTTACCAGGGCCTCTGTGGCTATCTTTCGCTCTTTCGCCGTAAGCCCCAATTGGTCAAACAAATTTTTGAATTTGGAGCTCTTCTGTAAGGTGGTAATTACTGCGGCAGGCAAGGCTGGATTCTCCTCTTCATCCTCCTTTGGATTTGCACAACTTACTACCGCTACTACACCATTCCCTTTGTGGTTTGAGAGTGGGTTTCTTTGAACTTCCTGCTGAGATAGTTCTAAAGTCCCCTCTTTAATCCTGCAATGCACCAGTCTGCGAAGCGCCCAGCATTCTACAGTAGGTTGTTGCACGTGGTTGTGCAAACGGCAGAAGCGTGGGTCCCTCTGCTCTTCTTCTGTGGGCTCTCTAGAAACTTGATTAGGTTTAAAGACTCGTCTGTTATCCACCTGTCTAGGAGCACCTTTAACTCCTTTGGGGTACATGGTATTGGTGGGGGAGTATCGTATTCCCTTCTGTCAGTTTTCTTTCTCCGTTCACTAGTGGATACTACCATAGCCTGTAGAGCATTTCTTTTGTTAGAACTTGGCTTCATCGATTGGGCAATCTTCCTGGCTTTTTGCAACAACTACGCAAACTGAGAGATTTCTAAGTTTTCCAAGACTGCCTTATACTCCCTGATCATATTTGTCATACATATTTCCACCAATGTTTTTTCTTCACAATGATCATAGCAGTCGAGTGCTACGTCCTTGAACCTTTTGATATATTCCATTAAAACCTCACCATTTCTGTGCTTGGTTGCTTGCACGGTTGCAAGCGTTACTGTTTCTTATCCATGAAAGTATTTAGCGCAAAATACATCCACCATGTCATCCCAAGTTGGGATGGATCTTAGCTTTAGGCCGATGTACCTGCTGTATGCCCGGTCACACAGTGATTTGGAAAACTCCAGAAGACATAAGTCCTCGTCTGCTGCATAAGGGCCAAGAGTATCAATAAACTTGCTCACGTGCTCAACGGCACTTCCCTTCCTACCATCATACTACGCAAAGGCCCGTGGTTCATATCTCTCGGGGTACAGTTTGCTGAGTACCTTTAGTGGGTAATGAGGTCCTCGTGCATAGAATCTCTCCTTAGGTGCTCTGGCCATCTCTTGCTCCAAGAGGGCCGCTACTTCAGCCATAGTGATGAAACATTGTTCTACATGCTGTTGGACACCTCCTGCCAGTGTCTCATCTTTGTCTGCCACATGCTCCAGGTCATGCTGGCTCCCTTTCTCTTTCGTTTTGTCTATTTTCAACTGAAGAATTTCTTCCATCATTTGTTTCTGTGAGTGCTGCAGGGACTGCAACACCTCAATGAAGACGTTGGCATTGTCAGTGGGGATTCTTGGTTGTGGTTAGGGTTCAACCCCTATTCTGTTAACGCCTTCTGTCTAGTTAGGCAGCTGTTGGTGAGGCGTCATTAGCCGAGACTCTGCCTACGAGGGCACAATGCTCATGTTTCGCGTTGTCCTAGATTTTGGGGGCATTTGTTTGTGAAAGTTCCTATCCCTATCTGCTTCCCAACTCCTCAGTGAAGTCACCAATTTAAATGTGGTGGGCCTTTTTGTAATGTTGGGCTGGGCTGCCTCCTACTATACGGGGCCCAAGTGTTCTGGATTAGGGAGTTGGGATCAGTCCAATTGTAACCCACCTTAGTCCGTCTTGTGCACAAACTATGCCCAGTTTACCAAGACTTTGGCCACATGCACAGGCGAAGCTGCTAAAGGAAAGTTATGGCAGATATATATAATAAAGATAACAAAAGAAACATATTTGTTACTAAGACAGAAATGAATAAAGAACAGCAACAAGAAATGCCCTATTCATAAAGTAGCATAAATAAATGGGAAGAAATAGTATTGAGTTTATTGAATCAAAGAAGGAGATGTCAGTCTGTCGTGCCAAGTTATGTCACAGGGCCGAAGTCAAGAAGGGAACCATTTCCTCAATGCGAATAATCTCCCCAGGAAGAAATTAATTGCTTTAAGGGAGCAGGCCTAAATGACTTATACCTAGAAGAATCTTTTGATATTGACAGAGAGTATGGGCTTTAGAGGGAGAGAGGGGATCAACCTATTAGTGCATGCTTGCCATTCTATGCTCTCTATTTTTCTTTCGTTATTTCTAATTCTTTTTATTTTTCTCCCTTCTTTTCTCAGTGTTTTCTTATTCGTTGCAATTCTCTTCTAGAGGTTACTATTAATGTGTTCCTTCTCCCCTGTGCATGGCAAGGGTCCTTTATATAATGCCTGCCGTAACCAAATTTTACCATTTTAGCCTTTAACTACCTTTGTCTGGTCTGGGTGTCCTTGCCGATCACCTACTGGTTTGTTAGTTGCCCAGCCGCCACCACTTACCTGTGCTAGTTGTGCCACCAGACAAAGAAGACTATTTTGTTTGTTTGTTTGCCGTGGCACTCTTACTTGCTACGGTGTGGGTGCTCTCTCTCTCTTCCTATCCTTCATGGCGTGCACCTAGTGGTTCCAACTCATCCTTACTTATTTTGGGTGGTATGTCATCCCAGCAGGACATTTTCCCCAAAAGAGCCTGAGCAGGAACCCCAGAATAGGTTTTCCCCTCTCCCCACTGCCAGACCATGCCCTCTTACCTCTGACCCATGACCTCACCACTTCTTGTATTGGCTGGGTATAGGCTGGTGATGTCTGGGCCTTGCGCGTGCTTCACCTCTGTGTATGTCCAAAATCTGCCTGTTGCTCATGCATTCGTCGTGGTTTAGAGGCTCATCTGCACATTCTACCGTCCATCCTTGACTTCTTATGGCGTGAGCTATTTTCTGATTTCCTATTCTTTTATGGCTTGCTCCCCTTAGGGGGCTGGGCTTTGCTTGATTGTGGGCTTTTTTCTCCTTCAGCTCATTCTTTTGCTCTTTTTTTTAGTCTTCATCCTTGGGGCTCATGGACTTTCCATCAGCCCCTTACTTTCTTTACTTGCATTACTTCGGGCCTGCTGTAGCCCATTCTCGCTTTTCTACATCACATACTGCTCATGGGTTTGCTACTTCTCTCTTTCCGAGCTCCTCAAGGCCCATTTGTTTATTTTAAGGCCTTATGATCCATTTTTCCTACCGCTTAGGCTTAATGGCTTTTCTATCCAATTACTAACTCATTTCCATCCATGTTGCTGGGCTTCTTCCTTCTACTGGGCTTCCCAAAATAAGCATCAACACGCACGCATGCCCGGGGATGCGTACGCATGCATAAAGCATGTGCACGCAGGTCTAGAGCATACATGTGCATAGGCATGTATGCATACCCATGCCCTAGGGTTTTTGTGGTCTTTCTTTTCTAAAAATAGCTTATTTAGTCCATATAAGAGTTATATTTTTTCCGAAAAAACTTTCCTCAGGTCAATTTCAATCTGATTGAGTCCTAAACCAACCTTGGGCTTTAAAATTCTAACATCATTAAGGAACAGGGGCCCGAGTCTTAAGGGGTACAAAATGTGGTGCCTAACCCAATGACCACCATTTTCCAAAGAAAAAATGTTTTCAAAAAGTTTTCTATTTAAAACCCTAAAAAGCCTTCCAAAAAGAAAGTTTTTATAAATAAAAAAAAAAATATATATATATATATATATTTTTTTTTTTCCTCTTTTCAAAAATGATGTTTACTACATGAAAAGCTTCTTCTTCTTCCTTTTTTTTTTTTTTTTTGAAACCCCATTTTGAATAGAAAAAGGTTTTGATTAAAAAAAAAATCACACCTGGTTTTCTTCATGACTAACAAAAAACCATGAGATTTTTGGATCCAAGACCTTTTATTTAATAATAAAACCCATGGAAAATTTTTCTTTAAATCAATTCTTTTCTTAAATTCCTTTTGTTTAAAATTTTTGTTTTCACAAAAAGGATTTTAAACATCAATTTGTTTTCTCAAAACTTTTGTTGTAGGAAGGGCTTTAGTCCTTATGTCCAAAGGATGAATGAATTAAGGCCCAAAGAGCCCAATACAGTAAATTTGTAGAGAGTGGGCTAAAAGCTAGGCTTCAACGAAATGGACAACGATCTTAATGGGCTAAAGAGGATAAGAGAGCAAGGAAAAACAGTGAATAGACAAATGTGGTGCACAAAAATTCTTCCTCGACAATGTCCGAGGAGAGTAGTTCTTGAATATATTTCACCCAGATTTGATTACAGTTGTTGTTCTTAATGCTATGGTGTTTTCTCTACAGATTTTCTGCCCTCTTTTCCTTGGAGGGTCTCTCAAATTATATAGCTCCCTTCAGGCGATCTTGGCCCTCCATTTATTGACTGTCCAGTCCACCACTTGAGTGCTTGTCCCATCAGACACCTTCCCAAACCCCTTGTGAGTTGCGGCGGCTAAGGCAGCACTGTTCAAAGGTCTTTTCCACATAAATTCAGCTAGGAGGTTTGGTGGATGCATTAAATGTGGGGGCAGCCACCATCCCTTTAGTCATGTCAAGGCTGACCCCCTCTCTAGAGCTCTTTCTTTACTGTATGACCTCCTTTGGTAACGTGCCACTGACGTGGCCTTACTGTCTGAGCATGTGGCCTCCTCGGCACGATAATGGACTCCTCAGCCATGGATACGACACATGACACAGGTACCTTATTTAGATTCTTATGCCCCACAATAGCCCCTTAAAACTCCGATTTTTTCCTCTTATCCAAGGAGAAAAAAATGGGGTTTTGACTTTGAAATATTAATTCCACACATTTCTTTGATTTCTACACATGAAAGTGTCACATTGCGTGTCCCACAACCGTTTTAGCGCTTTGGAGTCCGCAACGTCTTATTAAATGCTCCAAGCAGCGCTTCGTTCCTCACATCCTACGGGGAGATAGAGATCCTACAGCTGGCATTTATCCTCAAATTTTGGGCAGGATAACTCCCATCCAATTTCGCCTCCTATATAAGGCGCCTGGGGGAATCATTTTCCCCACTTTACAAATCTTCAAGCTCTCCAGACTCCCAAACTCTCAAACCTTCAGAGCTTTCCACATTTCTAAGCCTTCCAGATCTTTTAAAAAAAAATTTAAACCTTTAGAAAGTTCCAAAAGCAACTCTTGTACTTATTCTCGTAAGTTCTTTCACTTTTAGGTTCTTTTTTCCTCGGCCAGTCTCTTCGGCCTTCTGTGCTTTATTTCCTTTCCTTGAAAATTTCTTTCACTTCACCTTAGTCTACTTGGATGGTTAGATTCACTCACCGCGTAGATTCTCCCACCGGTATGGAGGGATTTATGGCTAAATACCACATTCCCTAGGAAGTTTCCCTGCAGTATTGTGCTCCCTGTCAGTGGCTTACCCATAGGAACAAAAGGGAGGTGGTCATTCCCATGATCGCCTTCATAGAAGGGGGAATGACACTCCCCATGGGTAGAGCAACTAGGGACTATTTAATCGCCCATAAGTTGTGCCCCCACTAATGCGCGCCCAATCTATTTAGGGTCTTGGGTAGTGTAGACGCTTTCACCGAGCAAATGGGGCTAAACCTCACCTAGCACAACGTCGTGTGGATGTACGTATGTCACCTGCTCATAGACGCAGGGTATTACCTTAAGTCTAGATCATATGTTGTCAAGCTCGTCTCGTGCCTCCCCAAATCCAACAAAGACATGAAGGATGACTTTCTGATAATCTCGGGGGAATGGCACAACGATCTTCACTGCCCAGTCCAAGAGGGAGAGCCAAGTAGGATACCCTAGGTTTAGGTCTCTCTTTTGTTTTTAATCTTGGGCATTAGCTTTGCGATTTTGCCGCTTTCTTCTTTCTTTTAGTATTCCGTTTATCTCTGATGGATGACCTCATTATTCTAACCATGGTTTTGCTTCTCGAATATTTTTGCAGATAAAAGACACGTAGCTCCCAGCCTCAACCTCGTCAATGACGTGGGTCTTAACAAGGTGATGAGATCTAAAGTGTTTATGAGCGAAGATAGGAAATTGAGAGCTGTCCACCTCATCCTTGACTTCGAGCCCCTGTCGAATAAGTTCCAGGACGTGGGCCACGCGATAAGAGCAGGCGATCCTCAACTAGCCCGAATAAACGTCTCAGTGCCCGGTTTCCTAGCCGGGAAGATCTCCCGCCAGTTGAGCTACCCTTCCACCATTCCCCCCATAAGGTAGTTGCTCTAAGGGAAGAGACAACCTCCTTGCGCCTATCACTTGAGACTGAGATAGACCCATTTCCTCTTAAGGAAGAAGGAGAGGCGCAATAAGAGCCTGTGGAGGTCTCAGACTCGGAAGGTGAGCTTGGCAGGTCCTTCGTCATTCGTTCTCCCAAAATCATAATTGCCCGAGTGGACAACAGTTCCGAGGAGGAAGAAGAGATGGCCCTAAACATGAAGAAAGGCCTGAGCTCCTCACAGAAAGGGCTAAGAGGCCTGCGCAGAAGAATGCCTCAAGGTCCCAACCCCTCCCTACTCTCCCCCCCCCCCCTCCACCCTCCTCCTCCTCCTCCTCCTCCTCCTCCTGCAATTAACTTGCTTTTCTTGCCCAACTTGAAGAAGAAAATGAAGGAGAAAAAGGCAGCTGAAAAGAAGGAGGTGGTCTCCCAAAAGGAGCCTAAGCAACAGAAGATGGCCAAAGACAAGGGGCGGGCCTCCTCGATGGAGAGTAGGGAGGACAAGAGTATGGCCGAAGTGCACCATTAACATCCTACCTAGACCCTTGGCTGGAGCTAGATGGGGCAGCCATTCCATGAAACTTCACCATTAGAGAGTTCCAGAAAAGGCACACCCATTACCTGGCCGAGGCCCTAAAGTAGCCTTTCCTTTTACCAAAGGACATGGTTGCCTTAAAGCATATGAGGCAGCCAGACCTCTTCCTGTCCCTGAAGAGGGATCTAGCCCTGGTAAGTTCCTCAGCATGCCTCACTGAGGGCATTTTCCCCCTTTTTGTGTTGTTTTGTTTTGTTTTTTTAATAACATACTCCTCTGTTGTTTATGTGCAGGCTATCCAGGAGGTTTTTGTGGCTGAAAGTGGGTCAAAGATGCTAGGCATGAGGCTAGGTTGAGGCGAACCTCCGCGCCGAGACAAACAAGGCCCTAGACACCACTGAGCAAAAGAAAAAGGAGCTCACGGTGAAGCTGACAGCTAAGGAGAGGGAGGGGAAGAGCGCTGAGGCCGGCCTGAAGAATGCCTAGGACCAAGCTGAGGAGCAGCACAAAAGGCTTCACTATGCTGAAATAGAGCTGGACTTGGACTGTAAGTCCTGGAGCTGAAGGGAGATTTAGAGAAGGCCAAGGAGGCTGCGAAGGCTGCGGAGCAAGCATCCTATGATCTTAGGGTGCAAGAGATGGAGATCCGTCTGGCAGAGGAGTTGCCGGAGGTTTGCAGGGACTACTGTAAGGAAGTATGGGCGGAGGTGCTTAACCGAGTAGGAGTTCCTGCTACCTCCAAGTGAAGGAATGTTGAGAACATTTCTACCATACAGATATTCATGAAGCTCTAGCTACACTCCCTCCTCCCGTTGCTCTCATCCTAACCTCATCTGAGCAACCCTTTACCACCCGGGGCTCTCTTCCACCTCCTGAAATCCCCAAAGGGCCTGGCAAGGCTGGGGACCAAGGCCAGGGGGTTGAGGCGGCTAAAGATGTGGGGGTTAGCCAGGGTGGCCCTCGGCCAGAGGATAAGGGCAAGGGCAAGGAGGTCAAGCCCCTGCTAGAAGCAAAGGGTACATAAGCTACCCTCAAGATCAAGGATGCTGCTTCCAAGGCCAAGGATGCTGCCTCTAAGGCTAAGAATGCTGATCACAAAGATGACCCTCCCCGAGACAAGGCATAGTCTTAGGATCTTTTTCTTTTACTTTTCTCTTCTTTTTTGTACTTTTCTCTTCTTCTTTTTTTGTGGCAGTTTGCCACTGTTTATAATGTACCCCTTTTTCTGTTTAATGAAAAGATATCAATTTTTGCTTCATGAATATTTATTTTCTTTGCAATATTTATCTATGGTTGGTGTAGTTATCGTTTTACCTTTTGCTGAGATTTCAAATTGATGATGCTTCTAAGGGTGAACACCCATATCTTAACAAAAGCTTAATGGCAATGAGTGGTTGTTAACTTAAATGAATTACTCTCATATAAACGGTGAAAGAAAAAAGAGAAAGACAATGTGTTTGTACTGAAAACTATGTAATCAATAGGGAGGTCTAGGTCTTTAAAGAGAAACAAACACTTATAGAAATAATGGAGAGTGTTAACTTACCCCAAGACGTGTGGTCTGAGTAGCCAGGCATAACCAATGTTCTGTTTAACACTTAGAAAAATAATGTGAAGTATTAATTTACCCAAGGAGTGTGGTCCGAGGAGCTAGGCATGGCTAATGTTCTGTTTAATAATTAGAGAAATAATGTGCATTTATTTACCCAAGGCATGTGGTCCAAGGAGCCAAGCATAAATAAGGTTCTATTTAACACTTAGGGAAATAATGTGAAATATTAATTCACCCAAGGTATGTGGTCTGAGGAGCCAGACATGGCCAAAGTTCTGTTTAATACTTAGAGATATAATGGAGAATGTTAATTTACCCAAGGCATGTAGGCCAAGGAGCCAGGCATAACCAAGGTTCTGTTTAACACTTAGAGAACAAATCTCTTATATTGGTCACACTTCTTCACATACTCTTGTGCCTCTCTTCTCACCGACAAGATAAGGATCTGCCTCCTATATGTCTCCCACAAATTCCTTCGTGTAACTCTTCTAGGAATAGCTTTATCGCTTCGAGGTGGATGCACACAAATATGGCCCTAAAAAAGAGCACTTGAACAGCTTTTAGTCCTCGGACAACCAAAATCGAGGAGCCTTTCTCCACACCTTATCAACCCCCTCTTCTCCTCTGGCGAGATATCATCCTTAAGGAACAGGACAATAGGATCCATCCAACTAGACTCCACCCTTAGTTGATGAATCTGGACCTTCTCCCTCTTCTCCTTGGTAGGGCTGTATAGATCCTCGACCAAGATAACCCGAGGTTGGCTTTGCACTGAGGAGGTCGCAAGAGTGGCAAGGGAATCAACATGTGTGTTTCTGCTTCTAGGGATTTGGTATAAGGAAAAAGAGTCAAATCTTGATTGCAAGTGTCTAGCCTAGTTCAGATACATCTACATTCTCACATCCCAGGCTTCCAGTTATCCCTTTACTTGGCCTACGACCAACCTCGAATCTGAAAACATCTCCACTGTTCTTCCTCCCATTTTCTGAACCATGGCCATTACCACTAACAAAGCCTCATACTTAGCCTCATTATTTATGGCTGAGAAGCCCAGTCTTAAAGATTTCTCAATGATGATCCTTTCAGGAGATACCACAACTAGGCCCACTCCTGATCCCCTCTGGTTTACCATGCCATCAATATACACCTTCCAAGGTAGAGGTTCTTATAAGGAGATCATCGCAACTGATTTTCCATCTATGCTCGGCCTCTCACTGTTTTCTTCGAACGAAGGCTCAACAAACTCAGCTGTTAAGTCGGTGAGGACCTGGCCCTTTATAAAGGTGCGGAGCATGTATTTAATATCGAAGGCTCCTAGGATTGTTGCCCATTTTGCAACCCTCCCTGTGTAGTCAGCTTTTTGAAGTAGTAATCGAAGAGGGAGTTGGGTTAAAACCACAACAGTATGAGCCTGGAAGTAATGTGGGAGCTTTTGTGTAGCATGCACTACTGCCAGGATGGCCCTCTCCAGTGGTAAATAGTGAATCTCTGTCTCATGTAATGATTTGCTCACATAATAAATTGGCCTCTACATCCCATTCTCATCCCGCACCAGCACCAAACTCACCGAATGTGAGGCTACAACAATGTAAGCGAATAAAACCTCATCCTCCTTGGGTTTGGATATAATAGGTGGCTGAGAAAGATATTCCTTCAATTGCTGGAAGGCCAAGGAACGCTCTTTTGTCCATTCAAATCCCTTCCATTTATGCAACAACTGGAAGAAGGGCCAACACCTGTCTGCTGACCGAGAAATGAATTGATTCAAAGCGACAGTCATTCCTGTCAACTTCTGAACTTCTTTGGGATTCCGAGGAGGCTGCAGGCCGTTGAATGCTCTAATCTGATCTGGGTCGACTTCAATTCCGCGATGGGTAACCATATAACTAGGGAACTTGCCCGAGCCTACCCCAAAAGAACACTCGACAGCGTTGAGGGGCAATTTATGTCTCCTCAGTATTTCGAAGATATCTCCGAGATCATATATGTGCTCGGATTCCACCTTACTCTTTACTACCATGTCATCTATGTAGACCTCAATATTTTTTCTTAGTTGTGGTTCGAACATCTTGGTCATCATTCTCTGATAAGTAGACCTCACATTCTTCAGCCCAAAAGGCATCACTTTATAATGATAGTTCCCGGTAGGCGTAACAAAAGAAGTCTTCTCCTGATCACCCAGAGCCAATGATATCTAGTGATATCCCTGGAAAGCATCCAAGAAGCTTATTCGTGAAGTCCACACACACCCGCCATTTCTCATTTTTCTTCTTTAATACCACCGTGTTGGCCAACCACTAGGGGTAAAACACCTCCTTTATGGCACCTGCCCACTTAAGTTTGAGCATTTCATCCTTGACAGTGTCAGAATGTTCTTTGGAGGAGCGTTGAGGAGGTTGCCTTCTGGGGATGACGGATGGATTGACGTTTAAATGGTGACAAATGAAGTCTGGATCCACCCCGAGGGCCTCATAGGTGCTCCACGCAAATACATCGATGTTTTTTCTAAGGAAATCTATCAGGTCTTCCTTCTCCCGAAGAGGCAGCTGAACCCCGACTTGAAAGAATTTCTCCTCATCATCCCAAATGACAACTCTTTCCAGTTGCTCACACTTAGCCCCTTTTGCCACTGCCCCTGTAGACAACGCTGGCACCTTTAATTGCTATAAATCCTGCTCGGCGGAGGTTGAGGATTCACTCCCGGTCTGATGTCTAATGGCTACCACCATGCATTGTCTAGCCATAGATTGGTTCCCCACTAGCTCCTCGACCCGATCTCCTGATGGGTATTTCACTTTCAGGTGCAAGGTGGAAGGTACTACTCCCATGGTGTGAAGCCAAGACCTTGCCACAATAGCAGTGTAGGGGGAGTAGGTATATACCATAATGAAATTCACTTCCACAATCTCTGTCCCTGTCTAAACGGGTAGTCAGATTTGGCCTTTAGAAAGACAATCTTCCATCAAACCCTATTAAAGGGGAATTATAGCATGTCAGGTCCTTGGACCTCAACTTCAGTCCCTTAAACAGGTTAGGGTACATGATCTCTGCGCCGCTACCTTGATCTACTAACACTCTCTTCACGTCGTACTCGCTTATCTTGAAGGTGACCACCAGGGCGTCATCATGTGGCTGTAAGGTTCCGATCTTATCCTCATCCGAGAAGCTCAAAGCCGGTCGAACTTCCATCTTACTCCTCTTCTAATCAAGATGCGAGTCATCTGCAGATGGTCGACCTACAGACATCACCCTGGACGGCTGAGAGCCAGTCCTTTCTAAAGTAGCAAGGATGACGCTAATTGTACCTAAAGACAGTTTTGTAGAAGCATCTCTCTGAGCCCCTAACCCCACTTGTCCACCCTATCTGTTGGGTTAATAAAGGAACTGCCTCAACTTTCTCGCCTTGACCAATTGCTCCAGGTGATTCCATAGTCCTGCAATCTTCAGTAGTGTGCCCCTGCTCTTGGTGGTATTGGTAGTGAAGACTTTGGTTGCGCTTTGTGGGATCTCCTCCCATCTTGTTTGGTCATTGAAAGTATGGCTCATTCTTAATTTTCTCTAAGATTTGGTGTACTAGCTCTCGGAATGCAATACTGACTACTTAAGTGGCAGTGGGTCCAAAATGCCCCGTAAAGTCTCACTGAGGTCAGCTGTTATTGTACCTCTCTGATCTAAAGTCCCTTATATCTTGAGGGACCAATTTAGCTTTTCTTTTCCCCTGTTACTGGTCTTCCTTGACCCACTTATACTCATCAATGTGGTTCATGAGTCGACACACACTCTTGACTCGTTTCCAGGTTAAAGACTTCCTTAAATCATGCTCAGTGAGCAAGCCGGCCTTGAAAGTCCTTATAGCTACATCATCAAAGTCTCCATCTATCTCATTAAACATCTCACAATACCTGTTGGAGTACATTTTCAAGGTCTCCCCCTCCCGCATTGCCATGGACAGCAAAGTTCAAAGGCCGAGGAATTCTACTGCAAGTCACGAAATGAGCCCCAAAGGCCCTAGTGAGTTCCTTAAAGAAGCTGATAGAACCTTCCCTCTGGCCGTCAAACCATCTCATCGCCACAAACCCCAAATTGGATGGGAACACTTTGCACATCAAGGCTTCATTTTTGGAGTGGACGGCCATTCCCTAGTTGAAATGGCTGACGTGCTCCACAAGGTCCATTCTACCATTATACATGGTGAATGTTGGCTGAGTAAAACATCGAGGAAGCTTTCCTCCTTCAATTCTTCGCATAAACAGTGATTTAGAGATCTGGTTAAGAGTTCTACTCATAGCATCGTTACCCAGGCTTTTGCGAGGTGGACTTTTACTCCTCCGTTTGTAATAATCATCTTCATCGTATGAAAAAGACTCACTAGGAAGAGTCCTAGACATGGGCCTGTAGCTGCCATTCCCTTTATCATCAGAAGAAGGGTTAAAATCCGAGAGAGTCCTTCTTTGACGCTCGCGGCGCAGCCTCTAGCGAAAATGGTCAATCTCCAACTGCAAGCTTCTGGTATTCTCCTCGTGAGAGATGTGACTCTCGCCTGGCTCCTGCTAGTATGCGTGGTGTGCACACTAACCTCACGGTCCCTCCTCCGTTCAAGGTTGAGGAACTGATCCTGGCATTAGGAACTGATAGGCTCTTATCGTTCTTACCCTGATCCTACCATGGTTGGACATTGGACTCACTAAAGCTCAAGCTTCCCCATAGATGGTGCCAATTTTAGGGGGCTTTAGTCCTTATGTCCAAAGGATGAATGGATTAAGGCCCAAAGAGCCTAATACAATAAATTTGTAGAAAGCGGGCTAAAAAGCTAGACTTCAACGAAATGGACAATGACTTTAATGGACTAAAGATGATAAGAAAGTAAGGAAAAATAGTGAATAAACAAATGTGGTGCATAGAAATTCTTCCTCGGCAATGTCCGAGGAGAGTAGTTCTTGAATATATTTCTCTTAGATTTGATTACAGTTATTATTTTTAATGCTATGGTGTTTTCTCTACAGATTTTCTATTCCCTTTTCCTTGGAGGGTCTCTCACATCATATAGCTCCCTTCAGGTGATCTTGGCCCTCCATTTGTTGATCGTCCAGTCCACTACTTGAGTGTTTGTCCCATCAAACACCTTTCCAAATCCCTTGTGAGTTGCGGCGGCTAAGGCAGCACTATTCAGGGGTCTTCTCCACATAAATGCAGCCAGGAGGTTTGGTGGGATGCATTAAATGTGGGGGCAACCACCATCCCTTCAGTCATGTTAGGGCTGACCCCCTCTCCAGAGCTCTTTCTCTACTGTATGACCTTCTCTGGTAACGTTCCACTGACGTGGCCTTACTGTCCGAGTGTGTGGCATCCTCGGCAAGATAATGGACCCTTTGGCCATGGATACAACATGTGGCACAAGTACCTTATTTAAATTCTTGTGCCCCACATTTTTCATCTTAACAAAAACCATGAGATTTTTGGATCCACGCCCCTTTCTTTAAAACTAAAATCCATGGAAACTTTTTCTTTAAAAAAAAAATTTCTTAAATTCCTTTGGTTCAAAATTTTTGTTTTCACAAAAAGTTTTTAAACATCACTTTGTTTTCTAAAAACTTTTGTTATCTCAACAAAAACCAAAACCTATGGAAACTTTTTCTTTAAATCAATTATTTTCTTAAATTCCTTTTGTTCAGAATTGTTATTTTCACAAAAAGGTTTTCAACACAAACTTTGGTTCTCTTTTTAAAACTTTTGTCATCAAAACAAAATCCATGTAATTTTTGGATCTAAAAGCCTTTGTTTAAAAGAAAACTCATGGGAGTTATTTTCCCAAAATTTCTATCTTTTCAAAAAATGTTTTTTTTTACAAGAAAATTTCTAAACCTAAACTTTTTGTCATCTTTTACAAAAATTTAAGTTGAAACTTTTTCTTTAAAATTAGATAAAAACCATGATTTTCAATAAAACTATGGAAACCATTTTTGTCAAAATAAATGATTTTTGAACCTTACTTCAAATCTTTTTTTTTTTTTTTTTTGAATGAATAAAAACCTTGGTTCCCAACAAACCATGGAATCCATTTTCTTGAAAAAATGAAACTTTTTCTCATAAAAAAATGCATTTCCAATCCCTTTTCTTTAAAACCAACATTTTTCTTCACGGTTTTTTTATCAAGAATTTTTTTTTTAATAAAAACCCTAAAAAAAAAAAAAAAAAAAACTTTTTAAGTCTTTTACTAAAAATTGGGCAATCTTTGTTTTTCTGAACAACCTTTTTTAGAATCCCAATCTTTTTCTAAAAATAAATTGTGCACTTTCTTTTAGGTAAGTTTTTATGCATTCATACATTGTTGTTTTGAGCCTTTTCCTTGGAATTGTATCTTTTAGAGGTTTGTGCCTATGGTTCAATTTCATTGAACCAATAGGCACCAATAAGCACCAATCAAGCTAACATGTTCCCCTCCCCTTTGGCACTATTGTTTTATTCTATTGTGTTTTTGAATGAGAAATAAGAAACATGGTGAATGACAACAAGGTACTATCTTTCTTACTCCCTCTTTTTTATTTTCACACTATAAATCTCCATGCTAAATATGTAATAAATAAATATCCACATGTTACATATATTATTTATTGCAACATAGTAAACTTTCCTCACATGCTATGTATAGATATATTTCACATGCTTTGTTTATAAATAAGTCTTTGATATAAATATTCACATATTACGTTATAAATAAATAAATACTCACATGTACATATGTATATTGTATGTACAAAACTTTTTCAAAAACAAAATGTCAAGTATCTAATTTTTTCACTAAAAAAATAACATTAGAATTAAATTTAAATGAATTTAATTGTTAGGATCAGTGCCCTTAAATTCTATTGTATGATACTATGTATATTATTATTTATGACATTATGTATGACTTAATGTTGTGATTAATAAAGTTGCTTTATTATTATCTAAAATGATGGTAACATGAATATTTAGACATTATCATATAGTCCATGAGATGCATAGTATGTGATTTATGTGAAAAGTCACAGAAGATATAAATCACAAGTTCTTTGTAAACTCAGAATTTTAATTCGTAGTCGGCGATGAAATTGGGCATTTCATCTGCGAAGACTATAACATATTAACTAAGATGATTTATCTTAATCATGGAAGTGGAGACTTCTAGTTGATATGTTGATATGTTTTAAGAATTAAGACATATTGAACTGGACCACTATGAGATTTATTATTCTCCTAACGACTGTTAAATGAATAATAAATCTCATGGCTTACATTTACATGAACTCTTAATCCTGAGAGAATAATAGACCTGGTCATGAAGTGTAGGTTACTTTGATATATCAGGAGTGAGATCTAAAGTTACGGTCAAAACCTCAGTATGTTGGGCAGCCACATTTAATGCTGATGGAACATATATTCTCAAGATGGAATTTATAGTCTCTTAACGAAAATACAAAATATTCACTTAAGATAAGTTTAATGGGTCTATTATTCAGAGAGTTAGGCCTAACCACTTTGGTAATAAATTACTAAAGTATATATTTATGAAATTGGATTTCATAAATATATGATGAATAACTTAAAGGACTAAACCGAGTACTCAAGGATTAAGATGTAGTAATCTACAAAGTGGCAGTCTACATTAATGACTTTGTGTTACTGCGAATATTTTATGAAGGGGTTTCATGTACAATAAAGTCTTGGATATAATTTATTAATAAGGCCTAGAGTGCAATTATATTTATATAGTGGTATTAAACATAATTAATGGTAACTTTGGACTTGTCAAGAGTTGACAGAAAAGCCCAAAGCCCATTGGAGCTAGTGTCTTATTTGTTCCCTTTTGATTTCATTCCAAGCCACACATTAAAGCCCAATTGGTAAGGCCCAAAAGGCTAGCCGAATTAGATAATTAGTTATGTGGAGAGAAACATACAGAATTTTTGTAAGAACATGAAAGAGTATGTATGTGAGTGTTGGACACTCTCTCATTCTCTTTAAGAACAAACACATATAACTGATTAAGAGACCACACTTATTGGGCATCTAGTGAAATTGGAGTGAAGATTAAAAGTGTTCCTAAGTGCTTCTAATCTTTGGTTTTGAATTTCACCGCATCAAGGTACACTCTCTTGTTCTTATATTTTGAAACTTACTTAGCACATGTTATCAATTGCAAATGAAGTAGATCCGTTAATTTTCCACTGCGTATATGTATATTTCCATCAAATGGTATCAGGGCCAGGTTTTCTATTTCGAATCTGTATAACATGTTTTGTGAGTTTTGGAATTAGAGATATTAGTTTCATGATGTTAGAAAATAATACATATTTAATTTTCTGCATTATTGTTGAAACTATGATTTGATGAAAACTGATATTGATGTTATGATGTTGTTTAAATTTGAATTTAAGTATGTTAAATTGAACTTTAAGGCTATAGCATCAATGGAATTCAGTTTAGATATCAAATTTTTTCTACCATGTTGATATGATGGTTGTTTATTCATAAAAAACGGTTAAAAACTGCCTTTCAGAATTTTTGAAAATTCAAAATTCACAAGGCTCGATCGATCGAGTAGCCAGAACTTTTCTCGATCGATCGAGATACACATTCGATTGATCGAGACTGGAAATTCAAAAGCTCGATCGATCGAGAACCGGGAATTCAGAATTTTTCTAAGTATTTTTTATGTATATGATCTAAGGCTATGTGTAATTAGATTATGCATGTTTTATAATTTAAAAACCTTTATTTTAAAACATCTAGTGGGAAAGAGATACAAGGGTTGCATCTTACAGCCTCCATTGTCGGTTTATAGTAGTGTGATTAAGCACCTCGCCTTGGCGTATATGCCTTACTCCCTTCAGAGGGTGTTTAATTCATGGTACTACAGGTTAAACTTCTTAATGATGGATGTAGTGTGTGTTTACATTGAGAACGACCATGCTTCCGTGAAGTTACTTGGTGACTCACATTGATTCTGGGCAATGGTGTACACTAGACTAAGAATAATGTTAACCTCCCTTCAGAGCTATGTCATTATTACTTAGAGGCTAAAGGGAAAGCAGCAAATTATTTTTGTTTGGTAAGAGTTACCATGATAGCATTAATAATGAGAATAATTCTCGCTTAGTCAAAGTGATTGGTATGACCTCGCTTCCAAGGAATATTAATTGCGGGGTTGGGTTGTCGTTGCATATATTATATTATGATTTTATTAAAGTTCCATACTATATGTTTATATGCTAAATTGATAGTGTCCAGTTTACTTATTATATTCATGTTTATTATTTTCAGATTTGAACATGGCATCATTTAGCCCACTTGTTACTATTCTTAATCAAAACAAACTGACTAGATCCAACTATGTTAATTGGAAAAGAAATTTGGACATAGTTCTCACTGCTGAAAAGCCCAAATATGTGCTTACTAAACCATGTCCTAGCTTTCCTTCATTAGATGCTCCTCTTAAGGAAAAACAACGATATGATTATTGGCAAAAATCAAATGAGATGGGCAAGTGCTACATTCTAGCATTTATCTCAAATGTTCTATAGCATCAAATGCAGGATGTAGAACTAGCTTTGGACATTATGCTAAGTCTGAAAGAGATGTTTGGTGAGCAAGGCCATTCTGCGAGGCAAGAAACCATGAGGCAAATTTATAATACCAAAATGGCTGAAGGTAATTCAGTGAAGGAGCATTGTCTTACAATGATTTCCAATCTGAATACATTAGAAGTTTTAGGTGCTGATATTGATTAAGAATCCTAAGTGAATATGATACTCCAGTCACTACCGAAATCATTCAAGGAATTTAGATTCAATTATAATATGAACAAAAAGATTTACTCTTTGTCTGAATTAATTAATGAATTGGTAGCGGCGGAAGGCATTATTGGTACTTCTAATGTTAATGCCAATATGGATGATGCTTTTACTTCTCAACCTAAGTCGAAATGCAAGGGTAAGAAGAAGAAGAATAAGGATTTCACCAAGCAAGAGGGTAAACAAATTGTCTTAAGGGTTGCTGACAAAGGAAAGAAGCTCAAAGGAAAATGTTTCCATTGTGGTGAGAAAGGACATTGGAAGAGGAATTGTCCAAAATTTAAGGCTGCCAATAATAAGGGTATGAATAGTTCATTCCTCCTTGAAATATGTTTGGTACAAAATCCCACGGATTCCTGATGTGTGGATTCAGGTTATACTAATCATATCTACAATTCTTTGCAGGGGTTCCAGGAGACCAGAAAACTTAATGAAGGGAAATTGTTTCTTACTTTGGCTGATGGGAGCAGGATTCCAGTTGTAGCTATTGGTGTTTATAATTTATGTTTTGAGTCTAGAGTTTTAATATTGGAAGACTGTCTGTATGTACCTAATGTTCGTAGGAATTTGATTTCTACAACTTATTTGGGTGAACATGGATAATGTGCTATCCTTAAAGACAATGTTGTAATAAAAAAGGGTAAAGTGTTTATCTATTCTGGCAATATTGTGGATGGTCTTTATATTTTAATTCCTGATAAACATAAATTATATAATTCTGAATTAGATAACGACTCTCATGTAAAATCATTAAAGAGAAAGTTTCCTTCTACCAATGATGCATATCTTTGGTACTTGCATTTGGGTCATATTAATCTAAACAGAATTCAAAGACTGATCAAAGATTGACTCTTAGAACCATTGGACTTTGATGAATTTCCAGTTTGTGAATCTTGTTTGGAGGGCAAAAAGACCAAATGACATTTTAATGCAAAAGGTAGAAGAGCTCAAGAGTTGCTTGAATTAGTTCATACGGATGTTTGTGGTCCTATGCCAACCCAAGCAAAAGGAGGTTATGAGTACTTCATCAATTTTACTGATGATTACTCAAGATATGGTTATGCACCTAATGAAACAAAAGTCCAAAACCTTTGAAAATTTCATAGAGTTTAGGGCTGAAGTTGAGAATCAATTAGGTAAAAGCATAAAAGCCATTCGATCTAATCGTGGTGGTGAATACCTTCTTAGGGATTTCAAGGATTACTTAACTCAAATTGGGATTGTATCCCAATTGACTGCACCTGGAACTCCCCAACAAAATGGTGTAGCAGAAAGAAAGAATAAAACACTTTTAAAAATGGTTAGTTCCATAATGAGTTACTTAACTTTACCAATTTCTTTTTAGGGTTATGCCTTAAATACAACAATACATCTTTTGAATTTAGTTCCATCAAAATATGTTCCCAAAACACCCATGGAATTGTGGAGTGGGCGTAAGCCTAGTATGAAATATCTCCACATTTAGAGTTGTCTTACATATGTGTTAAAAGGGAAATCTGATAAATTGGAACCAAAATCAGAAGTGTGTTTGCTTGTAGGTTTTCCAAAAGAAACTAGGGATTATTTATTCTATAGTCGTAAGGATAAAAAAGTTTTTGTTAGTACAAATGCTAAATTCTTGGAAAATGGCTATATGAATAATTTTACTCCTAGAAGTAGAGTTGTATAGGCTGAAATGAATGAACTTGTAAATGAACAACCAATGGATGAAACTAGGGATGATGTGGCTGTATTAGATACACCACAAGATATTACTCATGAGATGACTAATACACAAGTGCCTCGTCGTAGTAGGAGAATTATTCGGCCTCCTATAAGATTTATAGGTTTTGGAGAAACTTATGAAGCTATCTCAAAGAGGCTGAATTAGATCTCTACACTTATGAAGAGGCAATGAATGATATAGATACACATCATTGGGTCAAAGCTATGAAATTTGAATTAGATTCTATGTATTCCAATCAAGTTTGGGATCTTGTAAAGGCGCCTAACGGCATTAAACCTGTTGGTTGCAAATGCGTTTACAAGAGGAAGAGATGGATAGATGGAAAGGTTGAAACCTTTAAAGCAAGGCTAGTGGCAAAAGGGTACACACAAAAAGAAGGTATTAATTATGAAGAAACCTTTTTACCAATAGCAATGCTTAAATCTATCAAAATTCTCTTATCCATTGCTGCTCATTATGATTATGAGATTTGGCAAATGAATGTCAAGACTGCATTTCTCAATGGAAATCTTGAAGAGGAAATATATATGTTGCAACCGGAAGGTTTCATAGCTAAGAACCAAAAGCATATGGTATGCAAGTTGAAAAGGTCCATTTATGGACTTAAGCAAGCATCTAGATCATGGAACATCAGATTTGATCAAATAATCAAATCATTTGGTTTTGAACAAAATCTTGATGAACCATGTGTGTACAAAAGACATCGGGATAAAGTAGTAATGTTCCTAGTGCTTTATGTTGATGATATTCTACTCATCGGAAATGATGTAGGGGTAATGTCATCGGTAAAGGTTTGGTTGTCAAGCCAATTTGATATGAAAGACTTAGGTGAGGCTAACTTTATTCTAGGGATCAAGCTTTGGCGAGATCGCAAGAATAAGATGTTAGGCTTATCACAAGCTGGATATATAGATAAGGTTCTAGAACGGTTTAGCATGCAAAACTCTAAGAAATGATTGCTTCCTTTTTGACATGGAATTCCTCTGTCCGATGACCAAATGCCTAAGACTCAGGAGGAAGAAGATATGATGAGACAAGTTTCTTATGCCTCTTCAATATGAAGTTTTATGTATGCCATGCTATGTACTAGGCCAGATATCTGTTATTTAGTTGGTATGGTCAGCCGATATCAATCAAATCTAGGACCAATACATTGGCAAGCTGTAAAGCATATTCTCAAGTATCTACGGAGAACGAGAGAGTATATGCTTGCTTACCGAAGTGAGGATTTGATTCCAATTGGCTATACAGATTCAGGTTTTCAATCGAATCTAGATTTTAGAAAGTCCACTTTAAGATGTGTATTCACCTTGGGAGGTGGAGCCATAACTTAGAGGAGTGTTAAGCAATCTTGTATTGCGAACTCCACCATGGAAACTAAGTACGTTGCTACTTGTGAAGTAGCAAAGGAAGCTGTATGGCTCAAGAAATTCCTTTCTGATCTTAGTGTAGTGAGAATGGAGCAAGTCCCCATCACATTGTTTTGTAACAATAGTGGAGCAGTTGCACATTCCAAAGATCCAAGGAATCATAAGTAAGGAAAGAACATTGAGAGGAAGTACCACATCATTCGAGACATTGTTGCTCGTGGAGATGTAGTGGTTGCAAAGATTGAAAGTGCAAATAATCTAGCAAATCCCTTTACCAAAACCTTGCCTCAAATGACCTTCGAGTCACATTTAGAGGAAATGGGAGTTGGATTCGTGCACAATACTCTTTTGGGCAAGTGGGAGATTGTTAGGATTAGTGCTCTTAAATCTTATTGTATGATGCTATGTATATTATTATTTATGACATTATGTATGACTTAATGTTGTGATTAATAAAGTTGCTTTATTATTATCTAAAATGATGGTAACATGAATATTTGGACATTATCATATAGTCCATGAGATACATAGTATGTGATTTATGTGAAAAGTCACAGAAGATATAAATCACAAGTTCTTTGTAAACTAAGAATTTTAGTTCGTAGTCGGTGATGAAATTGGGCATTTCATCTGCGAATACTATAACATATCGACTAAGATGATTTGTCTTGATCATGGAAGTGAAAACTTCTAATTGATATGTTGATATGTTTTAAGAGTTAAGACATATTGAACTGGACCATTGTGAGATTTATTATTCTCCTAACAACTGTCAAATGAATAATAAATCTCACGACTTACATTTACATAAACTCTTAATCCTAAGAGAATAATGGACCTGATCATGAAGTGTAGGTTAATTTGATATATCAAAAGTGAGATCTAAAGTTACGGTCAAAATCTCAATAGGTTGGGCAGCCATATTTAGTGTTGATGGAACATATATTCTCAAGATGGAATTCATAATCTCTTAACGGAGATACAAAATATTCCCTTGAGATAAGTTTAATAGGTCTGTTATTCAGAGAATTAAATCTAACTACTTTGGTAAGAAATTACTAAAGTATATATTTACGAAATTGAATTTCATAAATATATGATGAATAACTTAAAGAATTAAACCGGGTACTCAAGGATTAAGATGCAGTAATTTACAAAGTGGCAATCTACATTAATGACTTTGTGTTACTGCGAATATTTTATGAAGGGGTTGTATGTACAATAAAGTCTTGAGATATAATTTATTAATAAGGCATAAAGTGCAATTATATTTATATAGTGATATTAAATATAATTAATGGTAATTTTGGAATTGTCAAGAGTTGACAGAAAAGCCCAAAACCCATTAGAGCTAGTGTCTCATATGTTCCATTTTGGTCCCACTCCAAGCTACACACTAAAGCCCAATTTGTAAGGCTCAAAAGGCTAGACCAATTAGATAATCAGTTATGTGTAGAGAAACATACAAAATTTTTGTAAGAACATGAAAGAGTATGTATGTGAGTGTCAGACACTCTCTCATTCTCTCTAAGAACAAACACATATAACTTATTGAGATACCGCACTTCTTAGGCATCAAGTGGAATTGGAGTGAAGATTAAAAGTGTTCCCAAGTGCTTCTAATATTTGGTTTTGAATTTCACCGCATCAAGGTACACTCTGTTATTCTTATATTTTGAAACTTACTAAGCACATGTTATCAATTGCGAATGAAGTAGATCCGTTAATTTTCAACTGCGTACATGTATTTTTTTATCATTAATATCCTTTGAATAGGTGGTGTAGGGGTGCATAACACCTTCCCCACATATAATTGAACTTCCAAGTTCAAAATTTTTGGTTCAATACTTTTGGTTTACCTTAATTAACTACCCTTAAAATTAGTTTTAGTTAATTAGGTAAGTTAAAAAGAATTAGACAAATAGGTGACCAATTACACTTAATACAAAACCAATAGTTGGTTTCAACTCCTAAATTAAAATAAGAAAAAGGGACTCACACATATACCTTACCCTACAAACACACACAAAGAATCAAGTTGCCAAGAAAACAATGTGTGATAAACCAAAAGAAAATAGGTAAAGGCCCTAAAACAAGACATTTCTTCTCATTTTTGAGGCGTCCAAAATATGTCCAATCCAAGTAGATTCATAGTTGGATCTGGGCTTGGCTAAACCACAATGTTTCTGCGGCTAAATAACAACTAACGTATTACTAATAGTTATTGCTTAATATTTTGATAGTTGCTTGGATTCGTTGTTTGTGCACAAGTTTTTGTACAACGAGTCAACTTCTCGCGATGGAACCTGTTAGGGTTTGTGCCCTAAAATCTAATTTATTGGCATATTATAAACAATTAAACTGTTTAATTATATGAGACTATTTATAAATGAACTAATGGAACATTATCATAGTCCATGAGATGTATAGTATATGATTTATGTGATATAGTCACAGAAGATATAAATCACAAGTTCTTTGTAAATTCAAAATTTTAGTTCGTAGTCGGTGATGAAATTGGGCATTTCATATGCGGAGACTATAATATATCAACTAAGATAATTTGTCTTGATCATGAAAGTAGAGACTTCTAGTTTATATGTTTTAAGAGTTAAGACATATTGAACTGGACTACTGTGAGATTTATTATTATCCTAACGACTGTCAAATGAATAATAAATCTCACGACTTCTATTTTCATGAATTTTTAATCCTGAGAAAATAATGAATCTGATCATGAGGTGTAAGTTACTTTGATATATTAAAAGTGAGATTTAAAGTCACGCTCAAAATCTCATTATGTTGGGAAGCCACATTTAATGCTGATGGAACATATATTCTCAAGATGGAATTCATAATCTCTTAACGGAGATATAAAATATTCCCTTGAGATAAGTTTAATGGGTTTGGTTATTCAGAGTGTTGAATCCAACCACTCTGGTAAGGAGTTACTAAAATATATATTTATGAAATTGGATTTCATAAATATATGATGAATAACTTAAATGATTAAACCAGGTACTCAATGATTAAGATGTAGTAATATTCAAAGTGGCAGTCAATATTCATGACTTTGTGTTACTACGAATATTTTGATGAAGGGGTTGCATGTATAATAAATTATTGGGATATAATATATTAATAAGACTTAGAGTGCAGTTATATTCATATAGTGGTATTGAATATAATTAATGGTAACTTTGGACTTGTCAAGAGTTGACAGAAAAGTCTAAGGCCCATTGGAGCTAAAATCTTATTTGTTCCCTTTTGGTCCCACTCCAAGCCACATACTAAAACCCAATTGGAATAGCGTTTCAATTAGATAAGGATAGAAACATATAGAATTTCATAAAATTTTATATAAGGAATGAAATTGTGTGTATGTGAGTATAAGCCTCTCTTATTCTCCCATTGGAAACTGATTGAGAGATCACACTTCTTGGGCATTAAGTGGAATTAGAGTGAAGATTAAAAGTGTTCCCAAGTAATTCTAATCTTTTGTTTTTGAATTTTACCATACCAAGATACGCTTTCTTGTTCTTAAATTCTGAAACTTACATAGTACATGTTATCAATTGCGAATGAAGTAGATCTGTTAATTTTCCACTGCCTATATTTTGTATGCGATACAAACATGTATTTTTTCAACAGAACTAAGCCTAGTTTACCCACTATTTCATTTAGGCCTTGGAGGAAGCCCAAACCTTATAGTAGGATTTGGGTCAGCCAAAAAAAAAAAAAAAAAAAAAAAAAAACCTCTCAAATTGAGATCCGGTGTAATTGCACCATGCAATTAACCTCCCTCCCCCCATATTTTTACAATTATTACTTTTTTTACTATCACTTTTTTACTTTTTTATTTTTATTTCAATGATGGAGATTTAAAGTTGATTTTTACAACTTTAAATCTCAGCCATTGATGGTACGTTATCTCTGGATCCCTTAATAGTGTGATATCTACTCATTAATTTGTAAAAGAAAGATGCTATATTTATAACAATTTTACAACAAACCACAGATGGTTAGTTGTTATTGGTTCAAATTTGAAACTAACACTAAGATTACTTTTTTGCTCCCAACAATAACAACCAGTAACAATCTGTCACTTAGAATTTGTTGTAATAATGTTGTAAAAATATTGTAAACATATTATTTCTTATCGTAAAATGATGCTGTGATATGCTATGATTGGAGTGTGGTTCTAGTAACGGCGTCGTTTTCTAGTCACCTCGCCACAAGAAGTACTGAAGAAAGGAAACTAACGTCTCGCGCTTTTAAACCAACTACGTGGCGCCTTATATACCGCTTCCCTCCCAAGCTCAGACCATCTTTGATTCTCAAACCATTTTTACCCTTTACCATCTCTCCACAACAACCCAAATCCCCATTCCCCGTTCATTTCCAAAACACACACCAAAAAAAACACCGTTTGTAACATAATAAAGGCTCGAAACACAAAAAACCGTTTCAAACCCAAATTCGATGGCATCCGGATCGGGCTCGGGTTCTCTGATGTGGTTCCGGAAGGGCCTGAGGATACACGACAACCCGGCGCTCGAGCGCGCCGCCCAGTCCACCAAATTACTGTACCCTGTATTCATAATCGACCCGCATTACATGGAGCCAGATCCCAACGCGTTCTCTCCCGGGTCGAAACGGGCTGGGCTGAACCGGATCCGGTTCCTGCTCCAGAGCCTTGCGGATCTTGACTTGAATCTCAGGAAGCTCGGGTCCAGGTTGTTGGTGTTGAAGGGAGAGCCCAGCCAGGTTCTCTTTCGTTGCCTCAAGGAGGTAACTCTCTCTCTCTCTCTCTCTCTCTCTCTCTCGGCAGTTATATCATATATAAGTTACTTTGTTTGTTTGTGGTTAACGGCCATTATAACGGTCTTAACTGTAGCAATTAATTTTGCTTAAATATATCAGTGCGGCAAAATTTTATTATTTAATAATAGTTATTTAAATTAGCACTGTTTTAAAACTATTTGGAAATTTCAAAACTAGTGTTGAAATCGTGTCTTTCAAATTCACTTAAAATTCAATCAAGTTAGTCGAAGTCGTGTTTAGGAAAAAAAAAATTTTTATTCTATAAAAAAAATAATAAATAAAAAGGAGTTAGATCCTCAAATAAGTTTAAAACAGTGTTAATCTAAATAGTTAGTATTAAAAAGATTTCATTTTGCAAATTTTTCTCTCAAAATGTTCAATTAGACCAAAATTAATCTTAATCACTAACATCATAATCCTTAAAAATAAATAAATTCTGCAAACAAGTGCAGCTAAAATGCTAAATTCTCTTCTCGTTTAAGTTAATAAAATTGTATCTTAAACTTTGGTCAAAGCTTTGGCAATCTATGAAGCACAGGTGCATTTCCAGATTCGGGTGCAGGTGCGACAAGGTACAGCGATTAAAAAATTATTAAAAATATTTTTATTTTTATTTTCTATATATTTTTACTATTAAAATTTTCTTAAAAAACACATTATATGTTCTTGGTTCACAAAACAAAGAAAGAAGAAGGCAAGAAATACAAAACAAAACACAAAACAAAAAAGAAAACACAAAAGAAGTCACAAATATTCAAAATAAAATTGAGGAATGACAGATTTATGATATTTGGGCCTCATTCAAAGCCGATTTCGGCTGTTCCAGCATGATTCAAGGCCGATTTCTGCCTGTTTCGGCTGCCGGCCGTTACAACCTGATTCTGGCCGAATCGATCAGGTTCGGCGGAAATCAGCCCAAATCGGAGCCAAGTCGGACCAAATCCGTAAAAAAAAAAATAAAAAAAAAAAACTCAGACGCAGCACTGACGCACGGGCAGCGGCATCGCTCGCGCGTCGCCGTGTCGAACGCGGGTGCGGTGCCCATTTTGCCACATCCGTGCATCATAGTTGGCAATACTAAATTTATCAAGAAAAATCAAAGAAAGAAAGAAAGAAAATAGATGGCAATGAGTGTTGAATTCTTCGGAACTTGGTGTTGGCATTTACAATGTTTCCAACCACACTTTATGGATCACAAGAAACTCAATTGTTATTCGTTAATGTGGGTCAAGAAAGGAATATCTCATACATGTCAGGTTCTGACTTTTTTTTTTTTTTTTTCCCCCAAAAATAGGGTTCGAACCATAGCAAGCTGGTTGAGACCTGATAAAAATTATTTTGGTTCTCCTTATTTATGTTTCTTGCCAAATTCTTGTTATTGCAGTGGGATGTCAAGAAGCTTTGCTTTGAATATGACACAGAGCCATACTATCAAGCTTTAGATATTAAAGTTAAGGTATTTTTTTTTTAACAAGTCAGGAAACATCAAAGTAGGCATCTTTTGATAACCAAGTTCCAATTTTTAGAGATCATCGTCAGTGAGTTTTTGCTTTGATATTATATAAATATATATAAAAACAGGACTATGCATCTATTGCTGGAATTGAGGTTTTCTCTCCTGTGAGTCATACACTCTTCAATCCCGCTGATGTTATACAGAAGGTGAGTTCAAACTTTGGATTTTCATTTTTCAATTGCATTTGAGCTTTGAAGTATTTATGCCTATGTTAGTTCCTTTAGTGAATCTCTCCCTCTGTATTAATTGATGGTCACTTCAATGACTAATATTTGGAAAAGAATGGGGGAAGGCCACCTTTGAGCTATCAATCATTTGTGAAGCTTGCTGGACAACCCTCATGGGCATCATCCCCGCTTTCAGTCACAATTTCTTCACTTCCTCCTGTTGGGGATGTTGGAGGTTGTGAGATTTCAGAAGTTCCTACGATCAAAGAACTTGGCTATGGAGACATTGAACAGGTTTGGAACAAATGTAATTTTATAAAGTGGTTTTTCTTAGAATTCTTTGTAAGAAGAAGTTCCATGCAGGACGAGTTTTCTCCTTTCAGAGGGGGTGAATCTGAAGCCTTGAAGAGGTTGAAAGAATCAATTAATAACAAGGTGCTCATAGTCAATTTATCTTTGTAATTGTACTTAATAACTAATAAACTACTACTTGTCTCAAAAGCTTAAACTGGTAGGAAATCGTGAATTTAATTATTTAACCATCATTCTACCCATCCACCTCACATGTGGACCCTAACTCCCCCTTAGTAGGTGAATCCCAACATGTAGGATAGAGTGAATTTAATTATTTAAGGATTATTAACAGCTACCCTAATGTTTGGGCCTAGCCTCTCCCTTAATAAGTGAAGTTTAATATGTGAGATTTTAAAAATTTTTAATGGAAGGTGGAGTGGAGACAATGTTTGAACTTTGATATCATGATAAATTACCACTTTTTCATGCTTAAACTTCTAGGAAATTGTAAATTTAATCATTTAACCGTTACTCTAATAATAACAAAGGAAAATGATTTCTGCTTTCCTACTAAGAATTTATTTATTTGTAAGGAATATCTAAACTAATGTCTCTTTAAAATGCTTGTGGTCCTTTATCCTCTTGATTAATGTTCTGTTTATTTACTTTTGTACAAGATTTGATCTATAGATCATTTGTCACATGCATTGAGTCACTCTGCTGCTGTCTGAGTTGTGTCTGTTTCAGAAATAAAATCTGTGTACGTAACTATGTATACTGACATTGCAACTTTGCTTATTTAATATATTGAATTTATTTCTCTGAGGTTCCTAGACTTACCAATATATCATCTTGAATATGAAGAATTTTCAAGCTCCTAGTGGTGGAATGCAGTAAATAAGCTTTGGCATGGGATTAACTTTTTACTGATGCAATAGATCTTGTTCCTCATAGAATTAATAGAAGAAATTTCACTCTAATATATCTAAAGCACGTCCACTTAACCAAACCATTTACCTCATTTTACCTTGTTATTCTACTTTGATGATTTCATGAATTTAGGTGCTGTGAGATCCAAAGTTGAATTTACGCCTACTTCAAGGCACTTTTCACTTTTGAATTTTTAGATGCAAATTTAATTTTTTTTTAATTTGATATAAAGATTTTCATGAGGCAGATTGTCTGGTTGAATGTATCTTGAAGTTTGTTTACAAACAAACAAGCTTGAATTTAGTTTGTGTGGGTCTGCTATATTGTGTTTCACTCATGTAATTACATTCTTATGGCTACCCAAATGAAAATAAAATTGGCAGTGTTATACTTCCCTATGTTGATTTAATTTGGATTATTTGAATCCATTGTTTGTTGCTGTTAAGAATGTGCAAACTGATTTCATGGAATGCCTAATTTCTTAAATGATCTGAATTGTAATCAACATTGTCCCCATTTTCTATTGAGTAGCATGCCCTGGTGCTAATTGTCACTCTTTCTTTCAATTATGTTAGGAGTGGGTGGCAGCCTTCGAGAAGCCTAAGGGTGACCCGTCTGCTTTTTTAAAACCAGCAACAACTACTCTATCACCTTACCTGAAAGTGGGTTTTGAACGGGAAGAGCTACGTTTTTTAACATTTTCTATTGTTGTTGTTTAGACTTAATTTGCTGACCTTGAAAATTTTGAAGAAACATTACATTTACACTTGTGTTTCTTTTAATGCTCTAATCCCATTTTTTATCTCTTTGGCAGTTTGGATGTCTCTCTTCCCGGTACTTCTACCAATGTCTTCAAGATGTATATAGGAATGTTAAAAGACATACATCACCTCCGGTTTCTCTTGTTGGACAGGTCATCCCACTTCTAGCAGTTATAATTTTTGGTATTCCTGATCCATATTCAGAAAACTGAAATTTACTGTTGTCCTGTGTAGTTGTTATGGCGAGACTTTTTCTACACTGTAGCTTTTGGCACTCCCAATTTTGATCGGATGACGGGTAACAGAATATGTAAGCAGGTAACTACAAATGATCAGTCATTACAAGTGTGCCTCAGATAAGTTCGATCTACTTTCTATTTCCTTTGTAGAATATCTTAGTTGCATTTACCTTCAATAGATTACATAAACCCTTGTTATGATTTTTCTTGTAATTGCATTGCCATTGTATGAAGTTTGTTTCCAATATTGGAGGTGTTTGTTGCGTATGTCTGAGAGTACACTTGAATTACTGGATAAGCTATTTTCTAGTTCCAAATCTGTTTCCTAAGTATTGGATACACTTAGGGGAACATTGGAGAAGAATTCATATCTTATATAGAGATAACATCAACATGGCTTCCTTGTATATAAATCCATTCTACTCAGGTTTGGATTAATATATATTATAATTACTTCCTCTTATAGATTTGAATCCAGCTTCTATTGCCTTACATTTTTCCATTGCTTATGAGCAAGTTGCAAGTCTAAGTCAGCCAGCTTCAGTCTGGCTTCAAAGAGAATCTGAGTCCATTACCTCTCTAAATAAAAAGAAAATGTATTATTACCTTTATTTAATAGATATAGATATAATTTTTTTCAAGAGTCTATAAATTTTTTACGTATATGTTGTCAACTTTCACTAAATGTTTTAGGGAGGCAAATCTTATTATGCCAGTAGAAGTGGTAACTTGAAGCTTGCTCATAGATCTAATATACTGGATGAGTAGCATGAGTCGATATTAGCTCAAGTTATTCGTAAGTTTGCATGCAACTTTATATGCACACACGTGTGCTGGTATTTTTTTAGATTAATGTAGATGACATATTGGTGCAGATACCTTGGAATGACAATAATGAATTGCTGGTGGCTTGGAGAGACGCTAGGACAGGGTACCCTTGGATTGATGCTGTCATGATTCAGGTTAGGTCTGTGGTACCTCTTTCTGCATAGAAATATTGATACCAATCTTGATGCTGCATTCCTGTCCAGCTGAGCCATTCGCCTTCTTTTATTTTTATATCATCATATTTAGGTAGTATAGTTGAAATCCTTACATATTTGCTATTGTAGCTCCACAAGTGGGGTTGGATGCATCATCTAGCACGACATTCCGTTGCATGTTTTTTGACTCGTGGTGATCTGGTAACATGACTTTGATACTCCTAGCAAATTAGTTTTCCAGCATTTTTTCTTTTTGTAACTTTCCTGACATTAATTGATTTTGCCGGTAGTTTGTCCATTGGGAAAAAGGACGTGATGTTTTTGAAAGGCTTCTAATTGATTCAGATTGGGCAATCAACAATGGGAACTGGCTATGGCTTTCTTGTTCATCGTTTTTTTACCAGGTATGAAACATATATGTTTTCTGCCATCTGTATGTTTTCATATTGGTGTCTCCTATTATCTGGAAGTGACTAGCATCTCAGCTTCAATCCATAAATAGAATCTTTATAATTATAACTAGATGAGTGCTTCATGTTTGCAGTGCAAGTCAACTGCAAAATGGACCTATTATTATGTGGCTATCAGGCTATCAATGCCAGAAAACATTATGATTGATTTCGATAATTGGATCATCTTTTCTGGCTTTTCATGGCTTCATGTGAATGTTTTTAAGTGAATTATAATAAGCAGTATAATTATATAGTTCAAAATTTATGTTTATTTCATTCATTGAACATTTTGAAGGCCAGTGTAGTTTATGACTTAATCTTGTATTTCATTAGTAGTGTGTGTAACTAGCTTTCTTAGATCTCTTTTATGGTTCAGGCTTGTATTTTATTACTGGTGTGCATAAGCAGGTTGCTTGGAGAGATCCGAGTTCTTGAATTTAGTACTTTGAATTTTCGAATTTATAAGCAATTGAATTGAGTGACCCTGATCTGAAGGTTTTTTTACATGTTGATAATGTCAATGTTGACCAGTACAACCGTATCTACTCCCCGATCTCATTTGGGAAGAAGTATGACCCCAATGGTGACTATATCAAGCATTTTCTGCCCATACTGAAAGGTTTGTTAAGGTTCCTCTCACTTCCATCCTTTGCTTTCGGCCAGTTGTATTCTCTCTTTAACTTTTCCAATCAAACATCAATGGCCAGATATGCCAAAGGAGTACATTTATGAGCCATGGACAGCTCCTCTAAGTGTTCAGACAAAAGCAAAGTGCATAATTGGAAAAGATTATCCAAAGCCAGGTCAGTTCTGTTACTGTGGTTGTTTTAGTTGTTCACACTGCCTTTCAATTAGTGCTCACACAGTAGGTCACACATGTTCTTCAATTCTGTAAAATGCAGTTTGTAAAATCCTGCCTTTTTCTCTTGATCTAATCAAAGGATGTGTTAGAATTTGAGATTTTTATTTTGATGGTCTTCAGCCTTTGGGGGGATACAATTAAGAATTTCTCTTAGCAGATGGTATGGATAATTTCCTGAATATTTTGTCAGATCTGACTTGAGAGATTGGGCACTTTTCATTGGGTCATTGGACTTTCCTATCCAACCCCTAAGAATAATTTCCGCTTCTTAAGTTGGAGGTGGTCCTTGGCATGCCATTTAAATTTATATTCATAAAGACTATGGAACTTTGGGTTGGCTTGTAAAGGGTGTTTAACATAATGAAGATGATAGATTCCCCTGGAAATTGTTTGACTGGATCAATTCTTGCTTCAATTCTCCTAGATTTGTGACTTCGCATGGCTCAATTGCACTGTGAATCCTTAGCCTTTCTTTATCTTGTGGAAACTTTTCTGCTTGTATGAGAAAATTCCTAGGGGCTCAACAATAAGGCATGATCCCAAGTGCACTTTGCAAAAATTAATGGACCTATTGTTGGCATATGACCAGTTACTATCTGTACTGGTGGATAAGATGCAGTGATATCTATTTCATGCGCTTCGCAAATTATCGGGAACTACAGATGTTTGGAAGCCAACAACTCCGGTGTTTCTTTCTGGTTTGTCATGGAGACTCAGAGATTTTAGAAAACTAAGTTATCATGTTTGCTCTTGACTGAAATGGAAGCATTGCCTTGATCAAATAATCTCTTACGTTCAGAGTTCAACTAGCAGAGATGCCTTTCACGTGAGAATTACTTAAAGGGTTTCTCTTGTGCAAGTATATCTTTATGCATCCAAAGAGAGTTTGGAAAGAAGCTAAGAGGCTTTCGAAAAACCTTTTTTGGGGTTACTTAGATGAAATTAAGTGTATAAGTGACTTGAATTGCAGTTTGTGAAAGGAGGAGGACAACTAGGTTTAAGAAGACATGGTGATTGAAATACAACTTTATAAGGCATATATGGGTTTTCCTATGATGAGTAGTCTGTTTTGTAGGCAATATTACTGTTCTGGTGAGGGAGCAAACTTTGGGCCGTAGACATTCTTGCCTTGTGTTGGTCTTGGAGAAGATGGCCATAAGTAACAAAGGTAGCAAGTATCGCTTAAAATGGTTTGATAACTTGCCCTGCATGGGGATTTCTTGTTTGCTGTACAGGATGTGATTTTTACATGACGTTGGATTCTCCAAGATGACTAGGCGGTAGTAGTTATTAATGTGGTTAGGTGGGCTGCCAGTGGTGAGTTCTTAGGAGGTGCTGAGAACTCAAGAGTAACCATGCCTTTGAGATCATGTTTTTGTAACAAAGTGTAAGAGTGATCATCAATTGTTTCTCTAATATTATGTGAAAGGTCCTTGAAATTGTGCTATGGCCCCAAGTGTGGAGTAGGTAAACAGGTTACTTGACAAAGTTAGGTAGGATGGACTGCTTGGTTTTCCAGGAAATATTTATATTTGATCCCCCTCAGTCAGGAAGGTTGTTTTTGCTGCTTTCATGTATCCTAGAGAGAAAGGAATTGGCGATGTTTCCTAATGGCAGGTGGCAGCACGGAAGAGGTGGTATTTAGCATTCTATTTGATATCAGATTCTTATTTCCTGGAAGTGTCTTATTGATGAATCAGCATTTCATGGAAATCTTTGTGAGTGTGGCATACTTTGTAAGGCTGTGGGTCCAAAAATCTGGAATTGTGTTATGGTAGTTGTAATTTTTTTCTTTTTTGAATGTTTAAGAGATAAGAGAGCTTGCGTAGTTCTTTTTTAAGCATCCTCATATGGAGTGTTTTGCCATTCTTGTTGTGGTAAGTTTTCTTTGGAATAAAATTTACTTACAGTACTACTTTGTCAATCATTTTTTCTTCCTTCGTTGTTGGCATTCTTGCATCACTTTATTTTGGTGCTTTTGAAAGATAGAAAATAAGAAAACACAAAAGAGAGAGGGGTTGTCTATGTTTCCACTGTAGTTCATAGCTTTATTTTTAACCTTCCTTCATTAAGGACAATGGTCAGCAATCGTACATGCTAAATCCTTTAATAAGTGAGCTCCCCAACACCCTCCACACCCCCCCCCCCCCCCCAAACAAAAAAAAAAAAAAGATATTTACTTTTTGTTCCACTAATTTTGTGGATTTACTCTATGCTTGCTTATTTTCCGTTTCTCATTTTTTTGGTTCAGTGGTTCCCCATGATTCTGCAAGCAAAGAAAGCAGAAGGAAGATGGCCGAAGCATATTCATTGAACCAAAAACTGAATGGTAAAGTGAGTGAAGAAGATCTGAAAAAATTAAGGAGAAAATTGGAGGAAGATTCAGAAGATACAAAACAGGAAGTTAAAACTAAAAGGATGAGACAAAAGCTGATTTGCTAAGTGCAAAATTTCTTCTGATTTTGTTGTCTAGTGCCTATGTTGTATTTTAACAATCAAAGGGATGGGATGGCTGGCAACCATCTATTTCTTAACTTAAACAAGGGACATACTAATTTAGGCATGATTGTTCTGTTGATAAAAAATGGTAGAGCTTATTCTCACTCGTTTTTTGTTTTAGATGTTCTTCATAAGAACTGGCTTTGTAAATATTTATTGACTGCCTTCCTCTATTACTTTTTCTTTTCTTTTCTTTTCTTTTCTTTTTAAACAAAAGTTAGAAAGTTTATTCATAAACTCTTACACTCCAAAGGAATTAATTAAGTTGCAAACTTGCAATTAAGGCTCATCGTAATTTTTTTTTTTTTAAACAAGCTATAAATTCTACTCTAGGCTAATTTAAGTGTATATATGTGTGAATTTCCCTTCTGAAAATTTGAATCCCGGCCTTTACTTCTTACATCCCACAAGCACTTATACTTATGAAGTGACTATCGCACCAAGAGTATGCGATGGTAAGTTCATCGTAATTACTTTTAGACCCCATATGACGTTTCAAATCCCTCCAAAATAGGCTTAAAGGTGGGTCATGTCACTGAAATGGACCTCATTGGAGACACTGGTGGTGCCTGGAAGAGGTTTATAAGAGTAAGAGTTGATATCAATATTGATAACCCCATTATCCCAGGCTTTTTCTTGCCCCATCTAAATAAAAGAGACCTTTGGATTGGCATCAAATACAAAGGGTTGGCCGATGTCTGCTACAACTGCGGCACGGTGGGACATGACCAAAAAGGATGCCAGTCCGGAACGTTCCTTCTACCCAGCCCTACGGGATCCATGTTCAAAGCCTCTGGACCTTGGCTCAGAGCAGAAAATGATGAATGTCCACTAGGCTTGGGTTTGGACGAACCCCCTATCTCGCCCAACCAATGTCCATGTCTGCCGAACTCGACGACAACAACGACTCTCAGCGAGGCGGACTCACCACCCAAAGAGACCCGCAAGGGCACAACTAACCACATCCAAGTCACGTGGAAAGAGAATGCCAGCACAGGCAAGGACAAAGTACACAGTACAACCAAGGTTGTGGAACAGAGCAAGACAGTGGGCACAACAGACAATTTTTTTGAATCAGCTGACCTGGAGGCCCTGTCCGCAGCCCCTGATTCGTCACCCATTATCCAAAACAGTTAGGTGACCTCATCAAACCTTAACCATCGTGATTTATTCCTTATTTCACCTGTCCAATTAAAATGAGGGCCCAATGTCTCAAATACTATTAAAAGCCCACCCCAACTTGAAGAGGACCAAACACCAAGTCCAAGCCCGAAGATCATAACACCTCATCCCTGCACCAACCCACCTAGCTCTGATCTAAATCCCCAAATCAACGCTGCTACACCTACTTCTCCTTCATCCTTACCTCATCAGAACTTACTTCACTCTTCCTCATCTCTAACCAACCCTCTGAAGAGAAAAGTAACAAAACAAGAAGTCGAGCTTTTTGCAAAAAGACTAAGGAAAGCTGTCACAGGGCCTGAACCGATATATTATGATCCAGAGACAACCACCATCATCCCTAGGTCTCGGCTTAAGCATTTTATCCTTCGACAAGGACACACTCCAGGTACCTCTGAGTATTATAGTGGTCATGCTCCAGTTAATTTTGTCCCTAACTCCCCATCTCCAACATCCCCACACACCCACACATCATTTGAAAATGTTTCAGCTCTTATCTCCAGTTCGATGGTTGAGGAGGCAGCCTTAACATGCCCCCAACCTCCCCATGAGGATACTAGGTTGGAACTGTCGGGGCATCTGCAATGCCTCGACAATCAGAGCCCTTAAGGCTCAAATAAAGGGCGTTAGGCCTGATCTTTTATTTTTGTCTGAAACTAAAGCTAAAGAATTTCGCATGGATTTTGTTAAAAGAGCCCTTCAGTTTGATTACAAAATTGTTGTGGAAGCAAAGGGCAAGGCAGGTGGGCTGTGCATTATGTGGAAAGAGGGAATCTCTGCGTCTTTTGTTGAATTTGAGAAAAACTTAATCGCTGTTAAGATTTCGGATGCTATCAATGAGTGGCTTTTTGTGGGTTTTTATGCCCTCCATATTACTCAAAGAAAAAAAGAGCTTGGGTAAATTTAACAGGCCTGCTGGAGACTTACCAAGGACCTTGGGTTTGCATGAGGGACTTCAACTTCACTGTCAATGAAGAAGAGAAAAAGGGAGGAAGAAAAGGTAGCTCATCATCCCTTAATTTTCTCAAGGAGCTCATGTTTGAATTTGGAGCTATTGATTTGGGATACTCAGGAAGCAAATTTACTTGGGCAAAAGGTCGGTGGGGTAATGCAGCTATTAAAAGAAGATTAGACAGGGGTATAGCTAATATTTCGTGGAGGCTGGCTTTCCCAAAGACTGCCATCTCCCATCTCGGCGCCATCAAATCGGATCACACTCCTATTCTGTTGGACACCAACCTGAATGAGGAATTGGCGCATAGACCTTTTAGATTTGAGGCAGCGTGGTTAAGAGACAATAGTTGTGTTCCAGTGATTGAAAAGGCCTGGAATTCAAAGGTTAGAGGTTCAGAGTTCAGAAAGCTATATAAGAAACAAGCAGCTACCAGGGATGCTCTCCGAAAGTGGAATAAGGAAGTTTTTGGCCGCTGTCAGGACAAGATCAACTCCCTAATTCTTAAAATCAAAGAGGCTCAAATCCAACAATCGTCACAGGAAAATGATGTTCTAGAATGCTCTTTACAAGCAGAACTGTCGGAATGGCTTTTTCGGAGTGAAACTCTATGGCGTCAAAAATCAAGAGAAATCTGGCTAAAGCTGGGCGATAAGAACTCAAAATTTTTCCACCTGTCCACCATTATTCGAAGAAGGCGTAACAATATTGACGCGATCAAAAAAGAGGATGGATCTTGGATTTCAGACCCAAAACACATCAGACAGCTCTTCTTAGAAAATTTCAAATTACAATATACACACGAAGAAGTCAACTTCCCTTCCCTTTTAGAGCATCTGCTGCTTCCTTGCATCACTGAAGATGAGAATAAGAACCTGCTAGCCATTCCATCCCCCGAGGACATTAAAGCCACCCTTTTCCAAATGCAGGATTTGAAAACACCTGGACCTGACGGCTTCCCAACCCTGTTTTATAAGCAACTCTGGACAACTATTGGCAATGATGTGATAGAAGCAGTGACCTCTTTCTTTCGGCTAGGCTCAATGCCTAGAGAGGTAAATAGATCCTTAATTGTCCTTATCCCCAAAGTTTCTAATCCTTCTTCTGTTAATCATTTCAGGCCAATTAGTCTTTGTAACGTTGTCTACAAAATTATTTCAAAACTCCTAACCTCCAAGCTGAGACCATTACTGGATAAAATTATTTCACTTGCTCAGTCAGCATTCATTCCCAATAGATGAATAGCGGAGAACCAAGTAATTGTTCAAGAGCTCCTGTATGGTTTCAAGACCCGTAAGCCAAAGTCAGGGCTAATGGCCATTAAGCTTGATCTCCAAAAGGCTTATGACAGAGTGAATTGGAGCTTCATTCGAGCTGTACTGCTACATTTGGGTTTTAATGAAAGGTTCACCAATTGGATCATGGCTCGTGTGTCCTCAATTTCGTTTGAGGTTATGGTGAATGGTGGCAAATCTGAGAGCTTCATCCCTAGTAGGGGTCTATGACGAGGCGACCCATTATCCCCATATCTCTTCATCCTAGGACAGGAGGTCCTATCTAGGCTACTGGACCAAGAGTTGAATTGCCAGAATATTTGCGGGATCAAAGCTAGTTCCAATGGCCCAGCTATTACTCATGTCATGTATGCAGATGACATTGTGCTTTTCTCAAAGGCTAGCCCTAAAGATGCAGACAACATAGTCAATGTCCTGGATAAGTACTGCAGCTGGTCAGGGCAGTGCATCAACAACAAGAAGTCTGGTATTATTTTTTCAAAGCACACCCCCAACCAACACCACAAAGCCATCAAAGACATCCTGCAGGTCAAGGAACTAAAAAAGGACTCTGTCTACCTTGATGCCCCCATCTTCCTATCTAGATCCCCCTCTTCAGATTTTGCCTACCTTCAAAAGAAACTTGAAGCTAAACTCATGGGATGGAGAAGTAAATGCCTGTCCTGGGCTGGTAGGAGCACCCTCATCACTTCTGTTTCTCAATCCTTACCTACATACACTATGTCCACATTCAATGTTCCTAACAAAGTTTGTGATAAACTTGACTCCATCACTGGGAGGTTCTGGTGGAAGCCCAAGGAACAGGAGGGCAAGTTCCTTGCTTGGAGAGCCTGGGACAAACTCTTTTTTCCAAAGCGAGTGGGCGGTCTTGGGTTTAAGAAAGCCAAGGATATAAACAATGCCTTACTTGCAAAGCTTGCTTGGATGATAGCTTCGAAACGAGATAGCCTATGCATGCAAATTTTGCGAGCAAGGTACAAAGTGAAGCATGACTGGTTGAGGTCTGATCCTCCTAAATCAGCCTCTCCAATCTGGAAGGCCATTGAAAAGGTAAAACATATTGTCATCAAACGTGCTTGTTATGCAATTGGAGATGGGTCTTCAGTGGATGTTTGGCAAGACCCCTGGGTCCCTTGGATACATGGGTTCATTCCGAGCCCAAGGGATGAAGCTGTACCCCAAATCCCTTTGAAGGTCTCCCAGCTCATTCACAACAGGCTGCATTGCTGGAAGGCCAAGCTGATATGCCAGATGTTTGACAAACCTTCTGCTCAAGCTATCCTAGCTATCCCGATTCCTCTTACGTCCAAGGCAGATGAGTTAGTTTGGGTGTTAGACTCAAAGGGGGTTTTCTCAGTGAAATCAGCTTACCTTGCTTCAAACCCTCAGTTCAACACGCCAGTGAGCCCAACGGTAAAATGGAAGAAGCTTTGGAGCCTAAAAGCCCTAGAAAGGTTAAAAATGTTCCTTTGGAGGTTATGTGTCAATACCCTTCCCACCAGAGATAATCTAATCAAGCGCATGAACATTGCGGACACATCTTGCGTGCTATGTAACGAGTTTGAAGAGAACCCTTGCCACCTTTTCCTTCGCTGCCCTGTTGCCAAAGCCCTATGGTTTTCAGCATGTTGGGGTTTTAAAGCAGAGGAAATCACTGCAGTGTCCACAGAAGACGTTGTAAACTTGGTACTCAACCCCCCTAATGCTCTATGCAATTCCTAGGATCTTTGGAAGGTCTCTCTAACCACGGCTTCAACATTAGAGGAAATCTGGTATCTCAGAAACTCTGTACTACACTCAAAATCTCTGCTGGAACTGCATGTTTCTGTTCAGCTGATTCAGAGAAGATGTCAAGGATATATGGCTACGTGCCCAATATCCCCTACCCAACCGGTGCCTTATAATCCGACACGCTGGGCTCCCCCCCCCCCCCCCCCACCTGGCTGCATTAAACTCAACGTTGATGCGGCCTTATCTAGCTCCAAGGCAGCTGTAGCAGTTGTTGCAAGGGAGTGCTCCGGTTCCGTCTGTGGTGTTTGGGCCAAAACCATCTCCCTCCGTTCACCACTCCAAGCTGAAGCTGAAGCGATCCTTTGGGCTGTCCAAATTGCTTTAAATGAAGGGTGGAGCTATGTTTCAATCAAAGGGGATTCTAAGACCTGTATGGACTACCTGTCTCCTCTTAAGACTGATTTGGAGTGGTCAATCCGAACCATCATCATTAACGTGGCTGAGTTAGCAAAGTCTTTGGTTAGCTGTTCTTTTGTTTGGGTTAGGAGGTGTTGTAATTCTGCAGCACATGTAGCTGCCAAATTTGCTTTAAGCTCCCTTTTGTCTTTTCTTTTCTTTAAGGACTCTCTTCCCCCAGCAATTTTAGCTTTTTGTAAGGAAGAATCCCAGCTTTGTTCTTCGTTCTTTTTCCAGCAATAGATTGAAGCTTATCAAAAAAAAAAAAAAAGGTCCAAATATGATATATTGAAAAAATTCATATACTATAATATATTATTATATATTAAAAAATTCAAAATGCCAGGGGGCCCTGGCCACTGGCCCATACGTGGTTCCATCTACGAGGGAGAGAAGAGATATTACTTATATTGTGTTTGAGAGTCAAAATACAAAAACCAAATAGAATCCCATTTTACAATCTAATCGAAAACATGATGAACAGACAATCCTAATGATAATTCAAGAATATGATCTAAAATTAGTACTTTAGATATTGTAATAAAGTGGTGTATTAAGGTTTTTTTTTTTTTTTTTCACTTCAAAAAAAAAAAAAGCTTCTTTTTTTTTTTTTTTTTTGGTAACACACACATTCAAACCAACACGCCAATTGAGTTTGGAGATTGTCAAGATGAGTTGCGTATGAAGAAACGAACAAAAGCAACAGACTAGAAGCTTTTGTTCCAAACCTACACAGATATTAATTATGCTCAAGCAAATTTCTTTTTTATCCTTCAAATTTAAGTATTGGATATAATTTGGCAACAAACTTAGTAACAGTCAAAAGCTACAACTTCGGTTAATAATCTTTTTTATTGGCTGTGAATTTTGATTAATCAACTATTGTATTATATGTTCCTCAAAAAAAAAAAAAAAACTATTGTATTATATATTTTTTTTAATTTGTATATACTTGTAAAAATATTTAGAATATCAAATATAAAAAATTATGTTATTAATTAAATGTTTAAATTCAAGTTTTTAGAGTATAAAATTATTCACAAAAAATAAGTTTGTAAATTAAATAGTAAATAACATCTAATTCACACAAAATTTAGCTTATGTATTAAAAATATTTAAAAAGAATATATAATTCTATAATTAAAATTTTAAAATATCTACTCCTGTTATTTTTGTGTGGACAAATTTATAGTCAAACTTGGTACAATTACAAGCTCATCAGTTATCTTGCCTAACTTTTCCTCCGAGAATAGAAAGTTGTCTTGCCAAACTGTACGAAAACAACGTTAACGTTTCCGGGACCCAACTAAAAAAGAAGAATACATTCAAAACTGGAAAAGCCCTTTAAATCCAGAAATGTTTCACTTTCACACCCAAATCGAATCAATTCCATTTGTAAATTATTGCAGTATAGTATTTCTTTTGCCAAAAACGCGAAATAATTAAGCGATTCCATTCCTCTATATTTAACATCATTTCATTTTCACCACAAAATCGCAAATATATAAACCCTGACCTTATAAAACAAACCATAAATTTAAAACACAAACAAAAAAATATAAAAAAAAAAAAAAAAACAATGAATTCTCTCCATCATTGTCTGAACCATCCGATTACTCCGGCGACAAATCTATGCCGTCCATCAGGTAAACACGTTCGAGTGAGAGCGTGCGCAAACGTGGGAGTGCACGCGCCGGGTTCGTTGAAGGTAGGAGTGAGCAAGGAGGTGATGGAGGCGGAAGGGAGGGTTATGGTGGGGACGTATGCCAGGGCTCCGGTGGTGCTCTCCAGTGGCACAGGTTGTAAATTGTATGATCCCGAGGGGCGAGAGTACCTGGACTTGTCGTCTGGAATTGCCGTTAACGCGCTTGGACATGGTGATCCCGATTGGCTGCGGGCAGTTACACAGCAGGCTAATACGCTCACCCACGTCAGCAATGTTTACTATTCCATCCCTCAGGTAACCTCTTTTCCTTTTTTTTTTTTTTTTCTTTTTTTCCCCCCTTTTTCTACATGTGTTAAATGACTGTCGTGCCCTTGAACTTCCTGCTGTGGCCTCTGTCGCTAGAACAATTTGAAAAATCCAATAAACTTCTTATATATTTTTATATTGTGCCTAAATTTTGAAAATCTAATCATCGAATTGTATATTATTATTATTATTATTATTATATCTTTTATATTTGCAAAATTTCAAGAATATTTGAGATTAATTGCAACGTCATTAAACAAATGTCAAAATTTCAAGTTTTTATGATGTAAAATTATGTAAATAAAATATGTTTATTGATCAAATAGTAAATAATATCTAACTTTAATGAAATTTGGTATGCATGTTTAGAATATAAAAAACATGAAATTTAATAATTAGATTTTCAAATTTCACCCAAAAAAAAAAGATATGATAAGTTACTTTATTCCCTTTACTGGGGCTTTCACAATAAGTTAATAAAGAGATTCATTACTAATTATCCCCCAAAAAAAAAAATTAATTAATAAGTTGCGAAAAAAAAAAAAAAAAAAGTTGTATCATAGACTTATTCAAACAATGTAATTCCTAATAATAATTAACTAAAAAAAAGATATGTAATTGATATTAGCCACTGCACTCATGTGTTTAATCTATTTCGCTTTATTTTTTAAATTTTATGGTGTACAACTTTTTTTTCATTTCAAAATAATTAACTATTATAATGTGAAAGAGTTTTAAAAGTTTAGATAGTTACTATTATGGTAAAAAGACAAAATGTGCCAATGAACTCTAGCACAATGGAGTAAGTAAATATCAAAGTCTTATCGCAATTATATATACAGATGAACAGTAAACTATATCATATAGAGTTTATTTATGTACACAGTTTCTCCAAAAAAAAGTTTCAAGTAACACTTTTATTCATGGATAAGGACTTATCAAATATAGAAATATTAGGCTCTCTTTGTTTCGAAATACAATGTTTTCCTTTCAGGAATATTTAAAATGGATTTGTCTTCCATTTTTTTGGCTGCAAGCTGAAAATTAACTTTTTAGGATTTAGTTGCAACCAAAATTTTCAATGACAGAGATGGTTGGGGGGATGAAGGTTTGTGTTGGTGGCAACAGTGACAAATGATTGGTGATGGCAGCGAGAGAGGGCTGACAGTGATCAATGACCAATGACGGACAATTGGTTGCCAATGATCAGAAATGGGGTGGGCGGTGGTGGCCAGGCAGAGGATTGGCGAGTGGCAGTCAGTGACTGGAAGCTGGTAGTCGTTAGCAATATGTGGGGTGGGGGGAGAGGGGGAAGATGGTAGTTACTGTTTAAAGGAGTTGAAAATGCTTCAATATTTCCGTCATATTAATATTTTGGTTTACCACAAGAAATGTTTTCTATTGATTAATTAACATTTTCAATCGCACCAAACACCAAAAAACTGGGCCAAGTTGTAACTATTACCAGTGAAAAGTCTCACTTTTCAATCGCAAGTGGTACTTATTAACAGGTCAGAATCATATTGTGAAGTTTTTAAGTTTTGCCTACTGACCAATGAAGCCAGAAAGACCCCAAATGAATTATCATTAAAAAAATGGGAAATGAAACGTGAATATGAGCAGAAAGAGATCCTAATGTTGTTCATTGCAAATAGAACATCTGCCAATCACAAAAATTGGCCTATTGTGATTGTATTTGCATTAGCTGCTTGAGTACTTTAACAAAATTTGCTAACCATAAAGCAATGTCTTGTTGCTGTAGGTGGAGCTTGCAAAACGCCTTGTGGCATGTTCTTTTGCTGATCGTGTCTTTTTCTCAAACTCTGGGACAGAAGCTAACGAAGCTGCTATCAAATTTGCAAGAAAGTTTCAAAGATTTTCACATCCTGATGAGAAACAGCTAGCAACACAGTTCATTTCTTTTACTAACAGCTTCCATGGGAGAACTATGGGGGCCGTTGCTTTGACAAGCAAAGAGCATTACCGGTCACCCTTTGAGCCCGTCATGCCTGGAGTCACATTCTTGGAGTATGGTAATATACAAGCTGCAACGGAACTGATTCAGTGTGGAAATACTGCTGCTGTATTTGTAGAACCTATCCAGGGTGAAGGTGGCATATATAGTGCAACAAAGGAATTTTTATATTCCTTGCGTAGAGCTTGTGATGATTTTGGTTCTCTCCTGGTTTTTGACGAGGTAAGCAGCTGTTCATTTTGGAAAGATACTCTATTATAGATGCTAGTTTATGTGGTCCAAATCTATAGGCCAGATTTTATTATGAGGATGATATTATGCACGTAGGAACTGCACTTCCAGGACTCATACCTCCTCCTGTCCAACCCACACTACCACCGGCTTAAACCATAATATATTTTTCCAATTCACGAAACGTGATTTATATAACAAGTTGCCGTCATTACATGGCATTTTGAGTTAAGGAGAAAGGTTACACATTGGACTTCAATTAAGATTGTCTACAAAAGTAAGTGCTGCACTAACCCAGTACTAGCACAGGGGTGTTCTGCTTTAGTGGATAAGAATTTAGGCTTTTCATGTTGGTTCCTAAATAGCCCAAAATGACTATTTCAACAGTAAATAGTAGCTTCAGTGGTTCACTTCTGTTTGGTTCTCTCCTCAAACCGTCCTTAAATGTGCTGTTGAATTGCTTCATCTACTTGTTTTTTCTTCTTTCTTTTTTCTCCAAAATTTGAGAAGTATCCATGTTAACACATTTGATATTACTATGCCATAAGATGCTCTAAAATGTCTCACATGCCTATTTTTGGACTGCAGATCATAGGTGTTGAGAGGGAGAGAAGCTACTATTACCTTAAAATTGTTACTTAAGTAATTTGTTTCTTTGTCACATATAGTTTATAATTGAGGGGTACATATATGCTTAGCCTAGGTTCTTGAATAAAGAATTATCATAAAAGTAGTTTTGGCCTCTTTTCCTAAGATTTCGAGGTTTGATGATTCCAACACCTAAACATACACTTGCACACAAGACTCATACAAAGAGCAATGTCCTTGTAATCATAAGATAATGATTTTTACATGCTTTAAAAGACACTGGGTTTATCAAGTTTGCATTAGTGTGCAAGTCTGTTTTAATTGAAATTGTTTTCCTTTTTGAGAAATGGCCAAATCTTTGTAAGAAAAATGAGTGCTTTTTATTTTGGTAACTTTTTAAAGCTTACTTACCACAACAGTACTTCACAAATCTTGTTCCTGCCCGTTCTATTAAAGCCGAATTGTGTAAAAAGAGATAAAGAAAGCTGCAATGAGGCTACATTGTTAAGATTATTTTTTATATCAAAGTGAGAGTTGATCAGATAGTGGATAATTTTGATGTTGACTTATTATTTAAAGTTTTAAACCAATGACCCCATAGATATGTTTTACATATTTGTTCTTTTTCTTCTTCTTCTTCTTTTTTTTTTTTTTTTTTTTTTTTGTTTTGTTATAAAGTATTTCCATATGAGCATTAGAAAAGCTAGAGAGAAATTCATATGGTAGTTAAGGTGATCTCATTTTCTATTTTACATGGAGTATAGGAACCTAGGGATGGTGCAAATCTCAAATCTTGGTTATAAACTTAAGTCAAAGTCTTGGTCCCATATTTTTTAATTCACTTCCAAAGTTTGATCTTGATTATAGCTTGTGCCTTTGGATATCATTACTTTGTTTAAATCTTGGCTACTATAATAGGAAGGCTTCAACCAAAATCAAAAAGACGATGGGAAACAATTTTCTAGTAGGATTAATGCTTCTCTATCATTCCCATCTTTCTAGTAGGATTTAATGCTTCTCTATCATTCCGTAGAAAGAGAATTGAGACAATATTCATGAAAGTAGATGTGAAGAGAGAACGCATTTAAAAATTTAAAAATTTAAAAAATTAAATTAAAGGATGAATGAGTTGTTTTGGTAAACAGGCCTTCACTGTCTACAGATGTTATCTTAGTTATTGGGACAAATTCAGGTCATCACTCATCATCAATGAAGTTGCTTTCTGCTAAGGTACAAATAAATTGCACATAGGCAAATAAAAGTCTCTGTATATAGGGCTAAAAACCTAATAATTGGATGAAACAGATTCTTATGCAAGTCTGGGAGTGGGGGTAGGGACGATTAGCCTTCTTTTTTCAGTGTATTTTATAATTTTATACATCATGTCTTACCAAAAAAAAAATGCATTGTAGGGAGATGCAGTTCTTTGATAGATCTTGCTCTGACCACTATTTTATTCCTTCTATTTTGTTTTTTTTTTTCTTTTTTGGTTTCTTGTTGTCTAGGCACCCATTCCACAATTCAACTTATTGTCAAAAAATGTTTATTTTGTAGGTTCAATGTGGCTTGGGCCGTACTGGCTATCTTTGGGCACATGAAGCATATGGTGTAGTCCCAGATATAATGACACTTGCCAAGCCTCTTGCTGGAGGTCTGCCAATAGGAGCTGTGCTAGTGACTGAAAGAGTTGCCACTGCCATAAGTTTTGGAGATCATGGAAGCACTTTTGCTGGTGGCCCACTTGTCTGCAATGCTGCCCTTGCTGTTTTGGACAAAATCTCAAGACCTGGTTTTTTGGCCAGTGTCTCAAAGAAAGGTCTGTACTTTAAAGAACTGCTGATTAAAAAGCTAGGAGGGAACTCTCATGTGAGAGAAGTAAGAGGTATCGGGCTTATCATCGGGGTAGAACTGGATGTATCTGCTTCACCACTTGTCAATGCTTGTCGAAATTCTGGTCTTTTAATATTAACTGCAGGGAAAGGAAATGTTCTTAGGCTTGTGCCACCATTGATTATTACAGAGCAGGAATTGGAGCATGCAGCTGAGATTCTGTTTAAATGTTTGCCGGCACTTGACGAGGGTAACTTAGACTAGAGTAGTTTAATTTCATGCGTTAAGTGAGATTTGTAATGGGTTCATACTGATAATATAATGTGTTTGTGGTTGTTATCAGTATGGTTTAAATTTTGTTACAGTTGTATGGAAGCAAAGCTATCCGCTGATATCAAGATATCCAAATCAAACACAATAAAAGATAAGATTAGATCAATTCAGAGGTAGCAAAATAACTTGAGCATTCCCCTATCTCATTTGTAACTGTTATTTGAATGTATTCTGCTCTATTCAAATCTCTTATCTATTGTAATCTTGTACATGATTTATAACACTGAGTCTATTTAGCGAAAGCAAACCACAAGTTTTAGGTGTGGAGCACAAAATTATTCAATTTATATTTCGTTCTTTTATGGTACCAATTACCAAATCAATTCTTGACTGACGTCATGGACTTCATCTTCTTCCTCCAGCTCCTCCACAAATCTACTAATGTTAATTCTTCCACTGTCACTATTCTTTCTCTTCCCATGCAAACATTACCCAACCATCCAATAAGTTTTGTTATCACCAAGGATAATTATCTCCTTTGAAAATATCAAGTTGTTAGTTGTTACCCATCTCAATGCTCAAAATTTCCTTGGCTATGTCAAGGGAACCAAACTATTCCTCCCTCCACTATTCGTAATACAGCCAAATGATCAAATCAACTTGCCAATATTCCGAACATTGCATATGTTACTTGTTCTCAACAAGATAACTTATCCTCAATACACTTATTTCATATCTCTGCATCAATTTTGTCTCAAATTCTCAGCTGCAGTACTTCTCGTTCTTAATGGATGGCTCTTGAACACACGTTCACCTCCCAATCTTGGGCTCGAGGGTGCAAATTCAATATCAATTAGCTACCACAAACAAAGGTAACTCAAGTATGACTGTTTACTTTCCCAAAATGCGTAGTCGTGGAGACGCGCTAGTTGCAGTTGGATAGCCTCTCTGTGACACTAAGGAGATATCATATATTCTTGCTGGCCTATGGACTAAATATGATCCCTTTGTCAAAACTGTCACCACCTTAGTAGACCCTCTCTCCATTGATGAATTGTATGGGCACCCTCTTGTCCATGAGCAGCATCAATCAGCTGCTAAATTAGCTTTCTCGTCTACTAATAGGGTAGCCAACAATACCAAGGTTTTTGAGGTCGAACCGAGGTCGAACCGTGATGACTTCATAATTAATTTAATAATTAATTAAAGCCTAAATATAGATATTAAATTTATAAAACTAGCAAAATTGACTAATATATCTATATATGTAATGGAAATTTAATGATTTTCAAGAATATATTTAATAATTAAATAAGAAAGTTAACAAAATAAAATAATAACCATGAAAACATTAAAATTTATGATTAATTTTGGAAGTAAAGTTGAATATCTTTGAAGGATTTTAATTATAATTTTTTTTTTATTCCTTGTAAGAGATGGATAATTTAATTAAGTAAAATAAAATTGTATTAAGTTGTTTTTATAAAAAAAAAAAAAAAAAAAAATTGCTAAGGGGTTGGACCGCACAGTTCTCATCGGTTCATGCGATCCAACCCCGGTTTTAGCGCTTCACGGAATTAACAAAAAATCCGATTCTTTAGGCTTAAAAAACCAGTTTTCATTACGGTTTTCGATTCTCACGGTCCGACCTCCCGGTCCGGTCCGGTTCTGAGAACCATGAACAATACCACAAATCTTGGTTGTGGTGGTCTGTTAGGGTTTGTGCCCTAAAATCCAATATATTAGCATGTTATAAATAATTAAATTGTTTAATTATATAAGACTATTTATAAATGAACTAATGGGACATTATCATAGTCCTTAAGATGCATTATATGTGATTTATGTGATTTAGTTACAGAATATATAAATCACAAGTTCCTTGTAAACTTAAAATATAGTTCCTAGTCAGTGATGAAATTAAGCGTTTCATCTGTGAAGATTATAACACATCAACTAAGATGGTTTGTCTTGATCATAGAAGTGGAGACTTCTAATTGATGTATTGATATGTCTTAAACGTGTAAGACATATTGAACTGGACCGCTGTGAGATTAATTATTCAATTAAAAACCGTCACATGAATAATTAATCTCACGACTTCTAATTTCATAAACTCTCAATTCTGAGAGGATAGTGAACCCGATCATGAAACGTAAGTTACTTTGATATATCAGGAGTGAGATCTAGTTTAACGGTCAAAACCTCAATTTGTTAGGTAACCACACGAAGTGTTGAGGGAACACATATTCTTAAGATGGAATCCATAATCTCTTTCTATAGAGACACGAAATATCCCCTTGAGATAAGTTTAATGAGAACTGGTTATTTAGGGCTAGCCACTTTAGTAAAGAGTTACTAAAATTTATATTTATTGAAATTAGATTTCATAAATATGAATAACTAAAAGATTAAACTCAAAATATAGTTCGTAGTCAGTGATAAAATTGGGCGTTTCATCTTCGAAGACTATAACACATCAACTAAGATGATTTGTCTTGATCATGGAAGTGGAGACTTCTAGTTGATGTGTTAATATGTCTTAAGCGTGTAAGACATATTGAACTGGACCGCTGTGAGATTAATTATTCAATTAAAAATCGTCACATGAATAATTAATCTCACGACTTCTAATTTCATAGACTCTCAATCTTGAGAGGATAGTGAACCCGATCATGAAATGTAAGTTAATTTGATATATCAGGAGTGAGATCTAGTTTAACGGTCAAAACCTCAGTATGTTGGGTAACCACACGTAGTGTTGAGGGAACACATATTCTCAAGATGAAATTCATAATCTCTTTCTATAGAGACACGAAATATCCCATTGAGATAAGTTTAATGAAAACTAGTTATTTAGGGCTAGCCACTTTAGTAAAGAGTTACTAAACTTTATATTTATTGAAATTAGATTTTATAGATATGAATAACTAAAAGATTAAATCAGGTACTCAATGAATAAAATAGTTGTTTATAAAGTGACAGTTTATTATGACTTTGTTCACTATGGATATTTCATGGAGGGGTCAAATGATATCATATTAGATTTTTTGGAAATAATTTATTAATAAGGCCTAGAATGCAATTATATTTCCATAGTGGTACTTATTACATAATTAATGGTAATTTTTGGCTTGTCAAGAGTTGACAGATAAATCTGAAGCCCATTAGAGCTAGAGCCTTATTAGTCCCTTTGGTCCCATCCCAACCCACACACTTAAGTCCAATTGGGCTGGCCTAAAAGGCTAACCCAATTAGATAATAAGTTTTTATTTAATAAAAGTTATTAAATAAAGTAACTGCCAAGGTATTTAAAACATACGTATGATTAAAAGAAGAGAAAACAGTTTTTCTCCACAAGGTTTTTTGGAATACACTTTTGTAAAGGAAAATTAACATACGTAAGAACTGATTGAGAGATCACTCATCTCTTGAGCACCATGTGGAATTGGGATAAAGATTGAAGGTATTCTCAAGTTTTGTTTTTAAATTGATACGCTTTCTTTTCTTTGTTCTAAAATTCAAGATTATATGTTATCTCTCATGAATAAAGTAGATTCTTTTGTTGCTTTTGCTGTGGGTTTTGTATGAGATGCAAAACCAGTTTTTCTAACATGGTCTTGGTTCCCATGGGCGCAGATCCCCTTACATTCAAATGGCAGGAGAGCAAGAGGACTTGGACATGGTTCTCCTTCCATTGCTTCCAAAAATTCTTTTTCATCATCTGTAGCACCTAGGATTAGGAGTAACTGTCAAATGAGATTGTAAAAGCATTCTTTTAGTTCAAGAACATTTGCCCAAGAAGTAGCTCAAGAGAAAACAGTTTGTGAATATTTCAACACTGCCATTAGTTCGATTGAAATCTCAAAGTTTGAAAGCCTTTCATCGCAGCTCGATCGATCAAAAAATGATTTTCTACTGACTTTTGATATTACATATAAAAGGCATTGGTTCAAAGGTTTCAATAGAGGCTAGAGATGCTATTGTTGTGAGCCCTATAAAGATAAAATCAAACCTTATTATTCTCCACAACTCATGACTCGTGAGTCCAGATTGAAAACATACACAAATGATCAAAGCTTGAAATTACAGAACTCAATGTGTCACTTACCTAAAGCAAATCTTCAAGAGGTTCTTATGGTCATTTAGAGGTTTTGGTTGAACAAGAATGCGTCATTTATGATGACGTTCATATATCAGAAATTTCAAAAGTTTTAGAGCTATAGAGGGTCTCTATTGTAATTTCATCTACCGGTAGAGTTTAGGTATAAAGTTTTTATACTAGATTCCAAAATTTCTCTAGATATAGTGGATTGCTTTGTTGAGTTAGGCCAACCTCATAATGGTTTTTCTTTTGAAAACAGTTTTAATTGATTTTTTCATTTCACCACCATATTGTGCATCTATTAATTTAATTGTCGTATTGCTTTACGATTTGCTGACCACTAATTGCTAGAACTTTTTTTTTGAGATATGCTAATTGCTAAAACTTAATCATATAATTAGCATAATTGGACATTAATGAAATAATCCGCCCCATAATTGTTTTGGGGTCAAAATTGCCTTTCACAAGTAATGACACTAGGATTGTAATTTTTCAAGTAAAAAAAAAAAAAAAAAAAGATAAAGAAAGAAAGGACTGTAATTCTAGCGCCTACCCAACTCAACTTCAGGCCCAAAAACACAGATGTTGAGCTTTATATATATGGGCCACACCAGCTCCAATCTGGCCAGCCCAATGCTCTCCACTCCCTATTTGCCTATTACAATTACACAACAGGTTTGTTGCAACTGTTGCTGTGAAACAAGTGGAAGGCTCAATAAAAGACGCTGAATCATAAACTTTTTTTTTCATACCCTGTCATATATATGGGTGGATGTAATTTTTTGTTGCTTTTTTTAATGAACAATCTTCTACAAATTCTAATTCTAATTATAGTAATGTTCAAAAATTAATCTATTAACAATCACATTAGAAGCAACAACCAAAAAAAAATTTTGATTGATATTTATGGAATACTAGCCTCTGAGCACGCGCGCACTGTGTGCTCAAATGCTCTTCTATTTTTTGGGTAATGATTAATTTAGAGCATTTATTATAATTTGGGATTACTACATTTTCCAATCACAAAAAAAAAAAAAACAAAAAAAACAAAAAACAAACAAAGGGGTGTGATGAAAATTTATTTCACCGCACATAATACTCATCACACCCCTAGGTTTTTTTGGTGATTGGAAAATGTAGTAATCCCAAATTATAAAAAAAATGCTCTAAATTAACCCTTATCCAAAAAATAGAAGAGCCTCTAAGCACGCGCAGCACTTTATTCGATTGGAAATACCAGTTAAAGTAACTATTAAAGTAAGGACACTATTGGGTGTTTGGTAGAGTAATTTGAGTAATGTTATTTGTAGTTTCTTAAATACATGTGGGTGAAAAAGTGTATAAAAATGTGTTTAATATTATTTAAAATGTAAAAATGTAAATTTGAGATGGTGTACCAAACTGACCCTATATTTTAGACTACTGAGAACTGAATTTCTACTACTAGTCTATTATTCATCTCTGCCTTCTCATTACCATTCTCGTGTAAAGTAAGAAAAGGTATGAAAGAACATTAATTAAAAGTGGCCCAACAAATTGACCCAAAAAAGTGAACACACAAAAAGGTTTCTGCAGTATTTGGACAATTTCACATTTCCCACAAGCCATGAAACTTGCAACGAGGGGATGGAAACTTGCACAAATGCACACAACACCAAAGTACAAGAATCATAAAGCTATCATGATAACATACTTTCTTTGTCTTCTTTCTTCTTGGGATTTTCCCACCAATTTTCTCTCTCTCTGTCTTTCTCAAAACCCCAAATGAAATTTTGGTGCTTTTCTCTCTTAGCAAGAGAAAGTCTCTCGGTCCGAAGAATGTGTAGAACACTAAAAACTTCGCGTGCTTTACTCCTCTCAGATCTCTCTTGGGAACACCATCTCTCACTCTCTCTCTCTCTCTCTCTTTGAATGTGTTTAGGGTCTACTAGACCGACATTCTTTTCTGATCCTACCGAATGTTTCTTCAAATATCAAAATAAGAGTTGGCCACTTACACCACGACCTTGAAGTATGATCAAAACAAGCCAACACCACGGTTTCCCCTCGTGTGTGTGCGTGTGTTTGAGAGATTTTTGAGGCTTGTGCACGGACTATTGTGAAGATTGACTTTCAAGTTTTAAATAATGATAGGTTTCATGGTTCAATTAGTAAAGTTTATAATAGTTGAATAAAAGATTTGAGATTCAATTACAGCCTTCACCAAAAATTTATTAGTGTCTTAGTCTAATGATAAAAGAGCTATCATTAGAAGTAGACGTCATAAGTTAAAATTCTCTATAAAATAAATAAATAAAAGTTCTAAATGATAGTAAAGGATATGGACCGCCGATCAGGGTAGTTTTTTTTTTTTTTAAATTTCGTTTGCATTAACAAAGTAAATTACATAGTTTTGATAACAATTCCAAAGCTTGGTTTTTCTAGGCCTTTAAAGGGAATTTCACTCGGAGTAATTCCTAGGTCCTTTCAAAGCACAAAAAATGGTACTTCTTCCTCTTATATTTATAGTGAGATCCACTCGTTAAATTCATAGTGAGGTCTACTATAAATGTGAGAAAATAAAGCACCATTTTTCTGTGCTCCAAAAATACCTAAGAATTTTCCCTTTCATGTGTCTCTTATGCACAAATATTGGAATAAGTTGTAGTTAATAAATTTAAATTTAGTATCACAAAAATTTTCAGAAACTTTTTTTTTTTACAAGTATTGATATGTTATTTTTTTGACTAGTTAGTAAATAAAAGTAAAATTAGTGAAGTCTACATAAAAGTGGCATTTCAATTACAACTTATCATTTCAATGAATTAAAAATAAATAAAAGGGAAAGGTTAACGAGTGCCTTAAGGGCATTGATTTAGAAAATATTTTAAAAACTTTTTACGAGAAAAGAAAAAAGTAATTGATTTTTTTTATACATTTTTTTAATATTTCCCATAAGAGTAATTGCAAAATTTTCTTAAAATTGTTCATTAATGAATGTCCTAAGGGCATCCATTAACTGGACCCAAAAAATATATAATCCCTAACATTTGTCTACGAAAATTAATTATCATGATATGAGAAATCTTGTTCACATACTCAAACAAGCCTACCCAAATAAAGCTCTACCATACAAGCTATTGTTTTTGTTTTTGTTGTCTTGCTACACGTCAAACTTTAATTGGTGAATTCTTGGACTCAGCTTTGTGAAAGGGAGTCAAGTCTGGAATTTGTTCATCGGGTTGTCCAAGAAGGCTATTGTTTAGTTCCCTAATGAAAATACAATAATGTAAACAATAATTGTGGCTAAGAGCATCAGAACCCGGTCTCTCAAATGGCATATGTTGGTATATTTTAGTATCAAAGCACTAAAAAGGCCCATTACCCGGTCTTGCTATTCTAAAAAAATTTGCAATTGTGCTACAGTTCCATCCTAAATGTATGATGGTACTATAACGCAATTGTAAATCTAAATATTATATTTTATTCTCTTTTGACCTTTTGTTTTCTCTCTCTTCTGTCTCTCATCTCTTCTCTCTCTCACAAAGTTCATCTCACCGGTCACCATTTGCTCTCTCTTTCTCTCCCATGCCTCTGCTGATGACCCTTTCTCTCCCCATGCCGCTCAACCCAGCACTCTATCCATTGTCCCTCTACCCATTTTCTCATCACTCTCTCTCTCTCTCACAGTGTGGTTGTGGGTTTGCAAATAGGATTTTCTAGGCAAGATTGGAGTGGTCAAGGATCTGGTGATTGTTGCGACGGCGAGATCAGCATGGTTATAAGTTTGCAAATTGGATTTGGTCATGGGTGGTGATAGGTTTGCTAATCGACTTTGGCTGTAGGTCTAGGGCTGAGTTTCGATGGCGGCTCTGGTGGGTCGTGGTGGGTCTAGGGCTAAGGATCGTGGTGGATCGGTATGGTGGGCCATAGGTTGTTGTGGCATGGTGGGTATGGGGCTGAGTTTCAGCGATGGCTCTGGTGTTTGGTGGGCTTGCTTGGTGTTTCCGGCGATGGCACTATGATGTGGTGGTTGTTGGTTGTGTTATTGATGGTAGGTGGTTGTTATTGGTTGTGTTGTTAATGGTGGGTGGTGGTTGTGTTGTTAATGGTGGATCAGTGGGTGGTGATTGGAAATTTTTGGGTGGATAGGTGGGTGGTTGTGTTGTTGATGGTTAGGTTGAGTTTCTATGGTGGGTTTGTTTGGGATTTGGGATGAGTTTCTGTGTTGGGGGTTTTGGGTCTTCATAGTAGTGATGGAGGTGATGAGTGGTTGAAAGAGAGAGAGAGAAGGGGGGGGGAAGAGAGACAGAAATTAGAAAGAGACAGAAATATATTTTATTGTGTAAATATATTATTTTAATGTGTTGTACAGAAAAATAAAAGTTGGGAAGTTAGGTGTGTTATAAAATGGTATGATGTAACAGATAAAGTAACTTTTGATAAGCATGTTCAAATATTTACTGGCGCCTGCAAAACTACCCGGAGCCACACCGATCAAACTGCTAGAAACCCCACCGAAGGTTCCCAGCGCAGTGGTCGGCAAGCTTTTTCCGTTACCAAAGTCAATCGGTACGGTGATCAATGGCAAGATCTGCAAACCGAAGAGAAATTGAACCGAACTCCATAAATATATATATATATATATATATATTAACATATACATATATAATATACAATCATACTTTAGTTTTAAAATACAAGAAAATGAGAGAGAGAGAGAGAGAGAGAGAGAGAGAGAGAGAATACCAAGTAGCGTGAAAGGAAAAGGCATGCGTGAAAGTGAGAGAGGAGAGGAAGAAGAAAAAAAAATAGGGTTTAAGTTAGGTAATAAAAACTAAGTCGTTTCATTTAAGTTTTTTTATTTATTAAAATCTGATACAAAACGACGTCATTTTGGACCCATTATAAATTTTGATATCAAGTTCAAAACGGCGTCGTTTTAGGATTAGAATTAAAAGAGAGAGAGAGAGAGAGAGAAGAAAGTGGAACGACGTCATTTAGTTGGAGCCTAGGTTAAATCTGAGAAATCTTTTACATCAACGATTTGTCTCTCTGCTCTCTCTCTCTCTCTCTCTCTCTCTCTCTTCGCCACTCGGCACCACTCACCACCACCGTCTTCTGCAGCCGATGCCACCGTTTTGCAAGTTTTACCCTCTCTTCTCTCCTCTGTCATGTCTATTATCTAGAAATTTTTAGAGTATATTTTGATGCTCAATTGCAAGTATGTGAATTTGTATAATGCTTAATACCTAGGCTACTATGCTTTCTAGAAATATAGAGAATTTGTTTGAAAAGTGTGTGGGTATTAGAGAAATATTCAGAACATGTTTTCTGGTTTTTTTTTTTTTTTTTTTTTTTTTTATGAGTGGTTTTTTTGTTTAATTTATATATTTTTTTAATTTTTGCACCGAACTAACCACATCACATTGCTAGGGTGAACAGAACCTGATGTAGACCAGTTCCTACCCCTTCACATGTGAGGGGCGGTCAAGCATAAGGGAAACCGTACCCTATAGGTGCGGTGCAAAAAATCCTCCCATAACTAGCCACACCACACCGCACTGTATACAACCCTAACTTTTGAGATGGTAAAATAAAATAGTTTGAAGATAATAGATGCTAATGCTCTAAGTAAAATACGAAAAGTTGTATAAAACACCTACGGAAAGATGTCGGGACGGTAATAAAGTCAGAAGATTGAAGTGGTTGAAATAGTATAAGAAAAATTTATAGTATAAGAAAAATAATAATATACAAAAAGAGTAGTATAAGAGAAGTAATAAAGTATTGCCTGGGTGACTTCAAGGTTTGGTGTACATGCCCCGAAAACTTAAGGGTTCCTCCGCAAGGTTCATACATGGAGGGCGAATCAAGGCCTAAGATCAAGCTAAAAGGTGTAGTCGATGGATAACAGGTGAATATTCCTATATTGCCCCTGTTGGTTAATCTTTCACTAAGATTTCTAACAACTATCTCGAATTCAAGTTAATTATGTTTCGCAACATTGGACCTAGTGCCCAAGTGGTTTGGCATGGGCCAAGAAATATTGAATGGGGTCAAAAAGCCAAAAAAAATTATTTTAGCCCTTACCAGGGCTTGGGTCTCTTTCTTGGGCAGTATCTAACGACTCATGGTAGGTCATTTAGCTATGGTCTTTAGTAATTTAGAGAAAGCTTATTTTAGCAGTGAAGTGACCTATTTAGGAACAACAAAAGTCTCCCAATAGTAATTGTCTTGGATGTTTAGCAGTAACTTTACCCATTCATGATTAAGGGTGAGTAGAACTTTACCGAAAGGATGAGGTGACCTATTTAGGAACAACAAAAGTCTCCCAATAGCAATTGTCTTGGATGTTTAGTAGTAACTTTACCCATTAATGACTAAGGGTGAGTAGAACTTTACTGAAACCGACCAACGCTGACGTAACCATACTGCCGTTAGGGCCGACCTATTGAGCCAAGGCCAGCAAGTGGATGGCAAAGCCAGTTTCGATGCCGATGTGGTGCAACCACCAGAAATGATGTCTGAAACCGAAAGTTAATATTGAATCAGTAACATCATTTTACTAGGTTTTATTTAAATAAATAAATAACAGAAGCATGAAAACGTCAAAGTTTTTACTTGGTTATTAAAAATAAGCATCAAAATGTAGTCATTTTGTGCTAGGTTTACTAATTTTAACCCAAAGTATAAATTCATTATTTTCTCACCTCTCAGCCTTAACTCACACACACACACCCTCTCTCTCTCTCTCTCTCTCTCTCTCTCTCTCTCTCTCTCTCTAAGAGTCCACTCAGTTTGATAAAATGTTAGGTGCATGGGTTTGTTTCATGACAGATGGGATCTCAGATGATTGCTAGCTGTAGAATGGTATTTTCCTTAATTTGTGCTAAGTTAGTTTTAATTTCATATTAATTTGAATGTTATGTCAATAGTGGTATATATCTTAAAGTTCGAGGATTTGTTATTTTGCTCTAGTTTTTAGGAGTTGGAGTCTTGTTGTTATTTGGTTCTAATTTTTAGGAGTTGGAGTCCCAGAGGATCACGTTGTGTTTAGTGGTCTGGATTTTATGTTTTGGAACATTGCTATCTGTAGACACCATATTTTGTCCACCCTCAATTTGAGTGCCAGCCCCAAAAAATTCCAAAAATATTATCTTTTCTCCATGGGATCACAGAAACATCTAGATTAATGTGGCACAACCTGTTCAGGCATCGGAGCACTCAAAGTGCCATTTCAGGTCAAATTGACCAAAATGCCCCTGGTCAACCTACCAACAGTCAAAGTTGGTAAAAATCAACCCAAAATAACATTTTTCATATTTCTACGTCAAACCTGAGCTACTCTGTAATTTTTGTCAACTTTGACTGAGTTTGGCCAAGTTTAACCCGAGGTTGACTCCTAGGGGCACCAGAAATTCTAATTTTGATCCAACCCTTCAGAACAGTTTGGGACCAGCGCCATTGCGAAGATTATCAAATTTCCTTTCCAAAAACTATTCATGGGTTGAAATCGGAGTTAAAACGGTTGAGATATCTAGAAAACCGTGTGAAGTGCATCAGCACACTTCCCGAGGCCATAACTTTTGATCTAACCATCAATTTTCAATTTCTTTAGTGTTCTGGAAACTATACATCCAAAGCTTTCCAGGGACACCAAGATCAGTTCAATTCGAGTCTGGAAATACCTTTAAATATGCGTTCAAAGTGGGACCAAAAAAAGCCTGAACTGCTGATGTCAGCAGGGGTGGCCGGCGGCCATACAAGATGCGCTAGATGCCGAAGGGTCAGTTTTCCACTATTAAAGCTTCCAGACCCCTCATTTTGCCAAAAAAAAAATTGGCAATTTCTAGGGTAGATTCTCTCTTTCCTCTCTCTAATTTTTCTCCCAAACACATCTAAACACATCCAAACACCTTTGATTCTTCTCTTTTCTCCACAATCACAAGGTAGTATTCCTGCACCCAATCTTCTTCTCCTTGGTTCCATACCTTGGATTTGAGGTTTAGAGGTGTGGATGTAACTTTTTAGCTACAATCCACACCCTTTTCTTCTCTTAGCTTTTCCTAGCTTTTTCTTGTTCAATAATATGCTTTATTGCTTTTCCTAGCATATTTTATGTTTTCTCTAGCATGTTTTCTTGCTTTTGCCATGATTTGATGTTGTTGTCCTAGCCTTCTTGGGCTAGGATATGTCTAAATTTAATGTTTGTGCTTAGATCTACATGCCTATGTGTTCTTTGCAATGTTTACGCTTAGATCTACATGTTTATGTTTAGATCTACATGTCTATTCCTAAATCTATGTGCTTATGTGCTCCATGCCATGCTTGTGTGCTTAGATCTATATGTTGGTTGCTATGCTATGTGCTTTTAAAGCCTTTCTCTCCCTTGATATCTCTCTTTCTTGTGTTTTGGCCCCTTTGGTAGGATTTAGATCTAGATCCTGTGGTCTATGCCTACATCTATACACCTAGGCCTATATCAAAGGGTTTGGATCATTTCCTTATACGTTTATGATTTCTTGCTTACTTCTATGCTTCTTGTCAATGTTAGCCTCTCTAGATCTTGGCTTTGCCATGCTTTGTGTCCCCCATTGGTTTGTTCTTGTGTGGTTACATCCAACCCTCTCGTGGCCTAATAAGGTATAACCACTCGTGAGATACACCTCCGCTGTGTTGGTGTGCTTGATACACACCTTTCTTCGCTCCGTGAGATGTTGATATGCTTGTCTTGCTTGCTTTATGCCACCCATTTGGCTTTCTTCAATTCTTCGCATCTTTGCACGCTTGCCTACATGTTCATGCATGAGTCTATGTGTCGTCTATACTCCAATCCAATGGATCTATGGACACTCGATCCAAACCTACATTTGTCTTCCTAGGACACCCTCTATTGCTTGATAACATACTTGTTTTCCCTTTCATATGCTTAGTATGCTTTGTTTGCCCCCATTTGGCTCTCTTTGTTAGTATGTTCTTTGCATGCTCTCTCTGTCTCCTTTGTTTCTTTCTTTGCTTGTCTGCTGCCGTGTTTCTTTTGTCTTTGCATGTACACACATGGTGCATGGACATTTGGAGCAAGGGTGCGACCTCCTAGGTGCAGGCAAAAAAGGCAAGGATGCAAGCCCATAAAGGGCAATGTTCAGTAGATTAGGGGGCCTAGCCCCTCCAGAGTGGTTTCTCTTTCTCTCTCTCTCCAAGCCTCTTCTCTAGAGCATGTATTAAGGTTTCCCCTCTCCTTGTACCCTTTACTTTTTCTGCTCTTTGTTTGGGCCGCGTTCCCTAGGTATGGCAATGTCTGTTTTGCATTTCCTGTACCTTGCTGGGCCATACCTTTGGAACGTTGGCAATGTCTATTTTACTTTCTTGCTCTATGTGATAGCATTGTGCATGATGTATGTACACACACACACATATATATATGCCTGCGTGTGTGTGGGTGATTATGCACTTTGTATGATGGACTCTTGTAGTTATGCGAGTGACCCTCATTAATCACGAGTGCTCTTAACCTTGTAGTGTGGGTATGCGCTCAAGGCGACTGTTGTAGGTGCATATTCATGCTATTTTGTGTGCACGATCATCGCGGTGTGATTGTCTTAATCCATGTCACCTGAGTGACATTGGTTTCCCTGTGTATGCAACACGCATCAACATGCTTGATGCTTTGAAGGGCTTCGGCTCGTCACAGTACAAGCATGTCGATACTTGCCATATACACAAACGCCCTGTCAGTGCGCCATAGTGCGCCAAATGCAAAACTCTGCCGGATTTTCGCTGTGAAAATGGGGTATCCCTGTTACCGTATTCTCACATCAAAAGCTTGGTGAGAATAGCATTTTGTGTGCTATGACGCATCTGAGGCGAAGTGCTGCCGGATTTTTGCCACGAAAATAAGGCGAATGCTGCCAGATTTTCACCGTGGAAATTTGGCATCGACTCCAAATGCACTAGGAAAATATCGATCAAGACCACCCCCATTCCAAAACCAAACCTCAAAGCTCAATACGTTTAATGGCCCAAAAGCTAATGCCAATAGCTCATTTTCAACTGCTAATGTCCTTAAGTTATGATTTTACCAAAACAAAGGATTGTCTACGAACAGGCGTTATGGGGTGCCTAACACATTCCCCATACGTAACCAGACTTTCGAACTCAAGAATCAAGATTTTTTTTATCTATCCACATTAGATTAGGAAAAATGCTATTTTTTCTTAACCTAAGATTGGTAATAAAATCAAATAGAGTCAGGTGACCAATTACACCTTAGAAAAACTCAATGATTGGTGGCGACTTCACTTACCCTTTGTAATTTCCTTAAAATTGACTCAGATTCCAGTCACACACCCGAGGTACGACACACCTCCATACCGTCATTCTCGCACCGAGATAAAGAGGCGCGCGAGCATTGCCGCGATGGGTGGTCGAGCAGCTGTGAGGCGTCAACACTATCTGCTTGTATAAATTCAATGTTTATTGGAATAAAAGATATAAAAAATTATTATCCAAATAATAATTTTTAAGGAGGACGAAATACCTCAAACTAATCCATAAATTATCATTTGTTCTCTATTTAAATTTCTTCAGATAAGGCACAATAGGTAACGATAAAGAACTGTATGTACCATAAACTTGGATGCGTCATATAGTTAAGTGGAGAAGAATATCACATTCAGTGTATATTTTTGTAACAATTGTGTCTATTCAGTAAGGAAGACGGGCTGCACTTGATTGAGTGTTGATTTTATTAAGCTAAGTCTACTTTAATCAAGTTCAGCTTGTGAGTAATTTGGTAAAGCTCAAGACTGCCTCAATTTGGGTCATTTTGTTATAGGACTTTTATTTTTTATTTTTTTTTTTTTTAAATACTTCAAAGTTCAAACCGATGAAACTGATTGCAAAAAATCACACCGCTATAATTTGAAAAACTGACCCTTAGCAGTGTGCATCGGTAGAAGATTATGAGAAAACTAATTCCTATCGATTCGGTGATAAATTTGGAAAAAAAAAATCACACCAACCAAACCGCTCACACTCACAACAACCTTGTATGTCCAACGATAACGCAACATTTATGAGAACTCGAAAACACAAGAGAAAGCTTCTCTATTGAAAATAAGTTTTTTTCACAATGCCACGTGGAATTCCTAGGTTGAAAAGGACTTCTTTTTTTTTTTTTTTTTTTTTTTTTTTGGATAAGTTGAAAAGGAAATTTAGATCTTCACTTTGTTGAGTATTGGTCGGATGACATTCTAGTTAGTTTGGGTCAATCTTGAGCAATTGGGCTTTTGGGCAATTTTTTGGGCCCAAATAAATGAACTTTATTTTGCTGTGCTGTTTTATTGGTTGGATTTCCATGTGAACCTCTGCAAAAAATGCCCCTCAACACAAACCTAACCTTTTTTTGATAATGAACACAAAACCTGATATCGTTTTTTCTTTTCCTTTTTTTATATAATAAATATGAAATGATTTTATAGGTGCTAGATTTTGTTAATGAAAATATTTGGTTACTTGTGGTTTGGGGTTTTGAGAGGGTAAACTTGAAAAATCAAAGAGTGGATTGAGGATTTCAAGGGTACAGAGTATAGTTTCGTTAATGAATTGAAAAAAAAAAAACAAACTTGGGGTTAAAGCAGAATTCGCTAACAATTTTACAACAAAATGGGTCATTTAAAAGGTTAAAATTATAATCTGTGGTAGGCCAAATGGCCAATGGCAGATACATTAAATTTTGTGAATTTTTTTTTTTTTTAGAGAGTTTCAACTTATGGCGTTCGCTCCTGATGATAGCTCCTTATCGTTAGACCAAGACACTAATCAGTTTTTAATGTAGGTAGGGATTGGACCTCAGATCTCTTATACAATTATCAGAGACTTTACCAGTTGAGTTAACTGGTAAAAGAACCTATGTAAATTTCTAGTAAATGAACATTTACACTCCAATGTGTGACCTATGTACAAACATTTTTTTTAATATAAATTATGTAAATTATATAAAGACATTTTTAGGTCACATTTATATTTCAAACATGATACAAATAAAATTATAGCTATAAGATATATTTGTAAGAGTAATTTTAGAAACCTCACATTCGACCCATTTTACACTAAAAGAATTACTTATAATTATCTACTTAATAAATAAATAAATAAACACTACCAATATTTTAGACTGTTTATACAAAAGGTTTTTATTTTTTTATTTTTTTGGAGAAGAAGACAAAAGATAAATGTGAAGAGCTTCTTAAAAGTTAAATCTACATCTACGTTTGAAGATGAACAAAAGAAGGCACGCATAGTGTGGCTGAAGATGTTTTTATTATTATTATTATTATTATTATTATTATCTCACTACTTTTCTTAAAGTCAATGCATATTGAGTGTCATTTTGAAAAATATGTATAGACATTTATATCGAATCTTTAATTCTAATTTAAAATTTAAAAAAATCATTAAAAAGTTTTATGGTCCCTTTAAATTAAAAGGGAGTAAAGTATGTTAAGACATATGTGATTCATGTTAGGAACATATGTCAACATTTTATATAATTGGCTAATCCTTTGACAAAACGCACTTTACTTGTAATTGGGTGGATCTAGGATGTGTTTAATACTTCAAGAAACAAGATTTCAAGTTCAAGTGCTAAAGCCATACAAGTCAATCCAAGAATCAAGGAATGAAGTGCAGGATTTTAAAACTCAACAGCTAATATCTATCGAGGTTTAAAAGCTGCTGAAGCCCGTGGCTCGACAGCTTGCTCAATAGATAGGGTATCTGTCGAGATTTATGAAACTTAGTTTTGCAGAACTGTTTTTCATCCAATCCGTGAGTATGTGTTTAGGCTTTCTTTTCTCACAATTCTAAACATATATAAGGATTATTTTGAGAGCCGTAAAAGGTTGCACAGTTGCACAAGTGTGAAGCAAAATCTTGTTCATGCAAATTGTGACCGGAGACAGAATTTGCTATAGTTCATCTTTTTCTTGAAGAAATTGTTGTGTTTGTACACCATAGGGTTTTGTGACCAAGCAACTCCATGATTTTTATCGTCGGGATGAACTAAAGAACTTTGCAGCCACTCTCCACAATATTTATTATTATTTTTCATTTGTTATGTGCAAATGGCTTAGGCGGTCACTCTCCAGAATACAACGACAACTCTGTTAATGTGCACTCACAAATAGAGTTCGAACTCATCTCAAATACCCAAGAGAAAGTTTTTAGTAAAAGACAAAAGAGAAAGTATCAAAAGTAATTTTTTATCTTTAGCAACTAATCTTCTATATAAAATTTGAAACTCTTAAGCTCTTAAAAAGGAAGCAATCGTGTGAATATATATATATATATATATATAGTCTTTTTCTTCCTTTCAATACAAATAAGAGAACAAATAACAATATATTCAAAAATAAAATTTAAATAAAAAATAAATTCTTAAGTTTACATAATCCATAGAACTCACTAAACAATATTATTATCATAAACAAATGAAAAATAATAATAAATATTGTGGACCATAAATTTTTTTTTTAATTCCAATATATCATCACTATAAATGCTAAATAAATGTCATGGACCAATGCTAAAAGTTGATTAAGAAGCAATTATGGTTATAAATATGTATATATATATATATATGCATATTTTTTAGATAATTTCAACATACTACTAATCTCGCAGCTCGAATCTTTTACTCTATAAAATTTATCAAAGTACAGCCTACTTAAAAAGCTCTCTAGGCCTTTAATTGGAAACATAATACCATACCATACGACCCGTTAATCTCATCTATAAAAAACTCAAATTCCACTTGTTCTTAAATAATGATTTAATATTGTGCTAATTGAACAAAATGTTACTAATAAAGATATTTAGATAGACTATATATAATTAAAAGTTAAAGCACAAGAGAAAAGGAAAAACAAGTAGCTTGTATAATTTTTATGATTTCTTTCGGATTGATTTCATACACATCACATGTACCCCTGGTTGAAGTCTTTTGTTGAGCACTTGAGCCAATCTTAGAACAATTTTTTTTTTTTTTTAATAATGTGAATCTTAGAACAATTTGAGGTTTACCTTGAAGACTTCCTACAATAAGATAGAGAGGATAAGAGCATTCCCATTAAGCCTTGCTTATGCTAAAAGATACTTTTTTTTAGCATTTTTAACCCAAAAGCTTGCTCCATCAAGTGTTTTAAATGCTATAATTTTTGGCATTGATGAACAGTGCAATCTCATATTTAAGACCGCACTATTCACCAATTGTAAAACTTATATTATTTTTTATTCAGGTGGTGCCCACTTTCTTTTCTTCTTTGTCTTTCTCATTTCCATTTCTTCCCTGTCTCACCATTTCTCTTCTCTCTCTCTCCCTCTACTCGACGTCTCTGCCTCCCTCTTCGACGAAACCTAAGCCAGAGCATCAAGCTAAGCCGATTTTTTTTTTTTTAATTCACTCAACGCTCTCTCTCTCTCTGCTCTATCTTTCTCTTTCCTCTCTCACTTCTTTCTTCTCTCTTCTCTCTCTGTGCTTCGCTGATGATTGTGTTCCGTCAATTGTGGGATGCCGATGGCTGTGGTTCGGTGATTGTGGTCATGGATTGTGGGTCCGATGGCTATGGTCTAGTGGCGGCAATTGAGGTTTCTTCTTTTTCTCTTTTTTTTTTTTTTGTTCTACATGGTTCTTCTTGGGTCCGATTGGGCTCTGATCATGTGAGGCCGACACAAAACGAGATGCTATCAAATCTTTGATTTGATTTTGGGTCTTGATTTGGTTTTGGGATTTTGGGTCTTGATTTGGTTGTGGTGGGTCTTGATTTGATTTATAGGTGCGAAGGAGGACGTCAAGCGGCGTCGTGGAAGAAGATGACGACAGGGAGGGAAGTCGTGTCCGTGTCCTGTGGGTTTTGGTTTGGCATGATGGGTCTGCTGGTGGGGGTTTCTTTTTTTTTTCTTTTTTTCTTTTTTTTGATGTGGTTGGTTGTGGTGAGTGGATGTGGTGGTTGTGGGTGGATGTGGAGGTTTCTTTCTGCTATGATTTTTTTTTTTCTTTTTTTGTTAGGGGTGGTTGTGGTATGGGTGGTGGGTGGTTGGTAGTGTGGTGCTGGCAGTGCTGTGAGAAAGAGAGAGACAGAGGAGAAAAAATTGCTAAGTTTTGATATGGTAAAAAAAATATACGTTTTGATATAGGTTGTATTGTAAAGTGGTATGTTATATGTTATAAAATTGAATTTTGAGATAATAAATACTAAATTTTTTAGAATTGTTGATGGAAATGCTCTAAGAAGTTGCATTAGAATTGGATAGAGTACTCATCATTTGCTATATCTAAAGCAGCTAAACCTAAGCTAGCACATTTACAAAAAGATTTTGCCCTCTGCACCTTAAGGGCCTTTAAATCACCCAAAAGATTACATCAACAATTTCTCAAAGATTTTGCCCCCCAAAACTAAAAAGAAACTCTCAGTGATTGACAAGATCAGGACCTTTCATGTGTCACCAAATTACTCACTCCTAACATCACCATGATCAGATTCAGAGCATGTTCTTAATATTGAAGGTAAGGGGTCCTTCTTACGATTCCACAGGGTTACTCCCATGTACCTATCAAACACCCAAACCTCCCTCTTGGCTAAACGCAAGCAACCCAAATAATTGTAGTATTAAATAGAGAGCCCATTTAGCTTAGCTATATCAGTATCAGTATCAGTATCACTAATAAGCTAAGTAGTCAAACTGAAACAATCTTTTCCTTGACGACACCGTGACGCCCTCACCGTAATCCAACGGCTACTATTTGCCAATCAAATCCTCGAGATCTTGTATGCCCTTAATACCCATCAAATCATCTTGTGTCCTGATTGCCCTCCACTTTTTTCTTAACCCATTGATTCTTTCACAAGGGCTAATGTAAATTTCAAAAACCAATACGGCATTTTGGGCATTAAAGAAGGTATATGTATGTAATGTATGTATCCCTCTTGCCAAGGAAAGACAAACGTGTAAAAAAACAAGGGATTACGGTCTCATCGATATTGACAGGAATATCTTTAATAAAATCTTTTTAGAAAAATAGTTTTATTATTAATACTAAATTTTAACATTTTTATTATATTAGTATTATATAAACTGTTACATGCAAATTCATCATTCTCCATCAGACTGTTTTGTTTCCTCTTTCCTTCAAAACGGAGAAAAACAGTGACACCATGTACAACAACCACCACCATGCCTTGCAATTCCAAACCGTTCCGTTCTTCCCTAAGTCCGAACCGATTTTCTCGCCCGATACGTTCATGTTTCTCACCGAAACTTCATGCTTTTATGGGTCTTTCTGGGATACCCAATTCTCAATTCCTTCAGTTTCGGCCTCAAATCACCTCAAATTCCTGAACCCACTTCCCATTTCGGCCGATATTTCGGCTGACCTTTCTCTTTGTGAAATTAACAACCATGAAGCCAAACCCGAAACGGAAATGGAAATGGAAATTCCTCCTGTTCTTGATGGAATCGCTGCTGTTGTAGGCCAACACGTCCTTTTCGGAGGTAATAACACAAAGAAAAGCGAAAACAACAACAATAACAAGACCGAAAACTCGGGTTTGGTTTCCATTTCGGAGCGTTTCGGTGCCGAGAAGAAAAACTTATCGGGGGGTCCTCAGAAGAGCTATAGAGGAGTGAGGAAGAGGCCATGGGGGAGGTGGTCAGCGGAGATACGTGACAGAATTGGGAGATGTAGGCACTGGCTGGGAACTTTCGACACGGCGGAGGAGGCGGCGCGTGCGTACGACGCGGCGGCGAGGAGGCTGAGGGGTTCGAAAGCAAGGACCAACTTTGAAATCCCATCAGTACTGCCACTAGTAGTGGCTTCATCATCAACCTCAACATCTTCATGTTCATCCTCGGACGCTAATAAGAGAGCTAAAAAGAAGGCTAATAATAAGAAAGGAGCTGGGAAGAATGGAAGGAAGTGCTCAGTGGTGACCTCTGTGGCTCAGTTGTTCAGTTCAAATAGTGCTATTGCTGGTAGAGATGGGAATAATGTGGAGCTTGAGTTGAAGCTGGGTGTGAATTTTGGTAATAGAAGCAGTACTAGTACCAGTACTCCATCTATGGTTGCTTAAATAATTATTAGTTATGCATGTTTTACCCTTGTGTTAGTATAGTTAATTAGTAAGAGTAAGGTCTTTTTGTGTTTTGGTAATAGAAGCAGTAATAGTACTTTGTAGCTCATGCATGTCTGAGCTGGAATCTGGATATATCTGTAATGCATGTGCATGAAAGTACTTGGATGAAGATTTCATTGCAAGCCCACTCTCTTGAGATCTAGCTAGGGCTATGAAGATGAATATATTATATATAGATACTTCAAACTAGTAATTTACTAAGCCTTGCCTTTTTCTCAGCTTGCTTGTGAATGCATTTGCGTATGTGTGTTGGGTAGTTTTGAGTATATAATCATAACTATATATACATCTCTCTAGATCTGTGTTTTGGTTTGTTGTTTTTTTTTTTTTTTTTTTTTTTTTTCCAGCTGGGTTTTGGTTTTTGATATCATGACAGTCTTCCAATAACTTTCATGGAGTATGCTAGAATTTCAAGAATTTGTAGGGTAATGTTTTAGTATATATGATTATTCTCTGCAGAAAGTTTCTGAGAACTAGTTGGAGTACGTGTGGGTGGCTTCATTGTCTTGTGTTGTAGCTGCAGAGACATCCGGCAAAAAATAAAATTTTTTAAAATTATTATTATTATTTTTTTATAAAATGTTGCAGAGACAATGAAGATCAGTCCCCCTAAGATGAAAATGGACCGTCTGATACAAAGAAGTACCAAGTATCTAAAAACATGTACCACAGGATTCATGAAATCCAATTTTAGTCAACCTTTTTCTCAATAAGCACTGCAAATTAATCTGACGCACGGTTGGATCTTTCGCAAGAACTAATGACAGGTACAACCTGGTCTTCCTTTTGGGATTTTTTGCTATGCATTAATTTATTTACTATAGTTGCAGACTTTTAAATTTTGCCAGTTTCAGATTGGACAAGTACAATTTCTTTTTCTTTATTTATAAATCAAAGTACTGATGAGTACAGCTTTACATGTAATAAGAAGTGTACTTACTAGAGAGAGTTATAGAGGGACCCTCTTCCTAGGTCGCCCATGAAAGGTGGGGTGGGAGAGTGAGAAACGTAGAGAGTGGAGGGTTTTCTGGCATGAACAACGAGAAGAGAAGCTTTGCTTAGCTGATAGAGATGGATTGATACCCTTTTTTCTCGAGTCTGTACCGAGTGCTGACGACTGAGACTGAGACTGAGACTGAGTAATATATACTATAATATAATGATGGTGTTGGTGGGATTGTGATAAATTGATGAGGCAGATGTGAAAAGTACACTCCCATTGAAGATTTTCTGCGTACTTCGTGTTGAAAATATAAAACAAATCATCTCGCTCTTATTACAGTGTGCGTCAGTGACAGTAATCTAGCTAGACAGATGGATGAACAATGGGGTATCTTTGTATGTGATAGATTGATGGCAAATAATACAATATGCTTTTATATTAGTAATAGACAGCCCGCTGATTAGGTCATAGGAAAAGAAAAACCAAAACATGATCAACTCTTATCCAAAAAAAAAAACATGATCAACTGTGGTAGTTATTAAAGAGAGCAACTTCGTAAGTTTTAGATCCTGATCATGTTGATTTAATAAGAGCAAAAATAGGAGCAAGTTCCTCCCTACATTAAATGACGGTTAAATTTTGCTTAGGCATGAACAAGATCCTGATCATGATGATTAAGGGCAATCCACAAAAATCCAATGAAATAACGTTTTCAAAGTAAAAACTAAGATCTTCTTGAAATTTTCATCATAATAGTGAATTTGTGGTATGCACTATATGCTTCAGCTTCTTACCAACATACCGTTAGATTTACTTGAATTCTTCGGTAGGGTGAATTTGAGATAAACTTGGTTACACAACCCTAGTAGCACAAATAAAGTTTTTTCTCTCTTTTAAAAAATCTCTCTAGGGATGACTATAATTTTTCTTTTATATCCCAATAAGTAAAGCTCAAATTGGACTTGAAATTGACAAGTTATCGGGCTTTTTGCATTGATATTTTTTTATCATTTGCACAATCTCGATTGATTGACCTAAAGGCAAGGCTGCTATCGAGGTAGCTCGATCAATCAACATGGTCTTGAGCTTGCTATCGAGGAAATATAAACTTTGTTGTTCTAAGCTTGATCGATTGACTGGTATCAAGGGTAGAGTCAAGATTATTATCGACTGCTATCAAGCTTGATATCAAGAATGTAGAAATATCAGCTTTCTTGAATAGTTCTTGATCATTTTTTGTTTCTTCAACTTAATTTTCAATTACCACTATATGAAACAACAACTTATAACACAACTCGCAATTTGACATGCATTTGACACATTTGATATGGTTTGCCAACACAGACCAAACAATTTCTTCAATGTGTTTAAGACACAATAAAATTGTTGAGTTGACAAGTTATGATTAGTGTATAATATGTGAGAAAGCTAATTTCATTTACAGTTTTCATTATTAAATTAAATACAATATTAAAAAAAAGTAACATCAATAATAATCCCATTTCCAATGACAGATGTTGATGCTTTAGGGCCACCCAAAATTTTTTTTAAAAAAAAAAAAAAACATTTGTATTTTTAAAGTTTTTACACTTTGGTCTCTCAAAATTTTGCCTTGGTTCCTCCTTAAAATATCTAAAATAATCCAATGACTCCTTTTAAACAAAATGGTCAATTGAATTAGTGGCCTTCTATTAAAAAAAAAAACGTGTAACCCCCCAAAAAAAATATGCCACTTGTGGTATTTTTTTTTTCCCCGACTTGAGGTCTATTTAATTTATCTTGTTGCCCTATTTGTTGTAAATAGTTTGCAATTTTGATATGATATTCTAGACATTTGGAATGTCTTGTATTGGGCATAACAATTAATATAGTTAGAAATTTTGTTATTGTATTATATTAATTTGATTGTTTGATTATTGTGGGGGTCTATATTGCGCACGTAAACTAAATCCAGTCCAACATCTAATATTGATTTTTGTTTAGCTAGCAGTAGGTCATGAAAGCAAAATGTAGAGAAAATTTTTGTGCCTAAAAGAAAAAAAAATCTATAGCGGCGGATTTGAAACCGCTAGTATATGCTATATTGGAAAATTATAAAAAATTCCAATAGTGGCGGTTTTGAAACCGCAGGTATAGACCACTCCTATTATACAACAATTTAAAGTTTCGAACAAAACGCTTGTATAGGGTTGAAAAATTGCCGGTAAAGGATATATTAGAAACATATATAAATGCCCATAGTAGCAATTTAAAACTGTTGGAATAAGTTCAACCTACTACGGGGTTTTCAATTTCTAAAAAGCGTAGGTATAGGGTTACAAAACTGCCAGTATAGGTTATTTCGACAGTTTTTAAAAAGCGTCAGGATAGGGTTTCAAAACCACCGGGACATATACCGGCGGTTTTAAAACGCTAATGTAGGTTAGCCTGACCTATTGTCACCCTCGTTAGGCAGTGCTAGGAAGCTCCGAGAAAAAAAGCGCCGAGATAGCCATTTGGACTTATACCAACAGTTTTTGAGGCTGTAGCCATAGTTTAAAAACGCTGCTATAACCCCAGTTTTTTTGTAGTGTTCCATTTTTTTTAATTAATTATTCCTTTTATCATATTGTTATTATCTTTTTGTGCACAATAATCATACATTTTATGTTGTGATTTATCAAAAATTGATAATCATTTCTTTTTTGGATCTATATTATGTGTTCAAAGCAAACTAAACAACTTTTGTATATCCTAGGAGTTAAGAAAGATGATAAATTATTTTTAATAGTTTATAAAATATATAATATTTATAATCGAGTAATGACTTACATATTAGAAATTAAGATTTTTTTACTTCATACACATGTTTGTATATGCAGTTGTAATTGTGTATATAACTACTTTTAGTTTATATTGATCGTTTATAATTCGACCCTACCCCGAGCAAAAAAAATTAGCTTTATTACTGCTCATGTGAAAGATCCTACACTAAATATAGTTTAACACCACAATAAATTATGAAAAGTTGTAAAATTTGTTGTGTATAGTATTGTTATTTCTTGAGTTTAACAGTGTATAAAGTGCCACGTTATTTAAAATTTTAAATAATGTGACACTTAATATAACTTTAGTTTTGTACTTTTCTATTTGAGGCACAAAATAGATGCATTTTAAGAGGAGATGATCCTCATACACAAAAATAAAGACCATGATCAAGATGATAGTCAACCAAAACGTCATGAACAAAGTGATTGAGAGTTATAGTTTTAAGACCAAACTGTTGTTGGGAATACATTTATGGGTGTAATTCCCATAGAGAAAAAAAAAAGTTGAAGAATTAATATAAATATGGTTGGCCCAAACTTGTAGACTTTGATTTTGAAGTAAGTGGTGTCCTCTCTCTCTCTCTCTCTCTCTCTCTCTATATATATATATATATATATTAAGGTTTCTATCTGTGTCTCTACAAATTGCTATCTCCTCAACAACTACATCTTTACTTTGGTCCTCCAATGACAAAGGAGATAATTTTAATTCAATTAATCATGTCAACTTCATCCTCATATAAAATTTGTTTAATTTTGAAAGTTGAGTGAAATAATTGACACAGTTAAAAGACGAAAGAATTTTAATTTTGAAAGTTGAAAAATGAAATTGATGCACTTAAATGCATGAATTCTTCCTAGTTTAGGACAAAATTTTACAACTTTTTCATAATAAGCTAAAATGTCAACCCAACCAAAGTCAAAATACAATAAAACAAAATAAGATTTTACTGGGATTCATAACAACTCAAAACTAGCTTGTTGTGAACATGTTAGATTTTTTTGTGCTTATAAACTTTCATTTATAAGGATGAAAATTGAAACCCTGAAAGATACAAAAATTATGATTTCCCCATTTTCCTAATAGCTGAAAGCTTGAAACTACACTATCAGGTAGGATGCTAGTTTTTCAGTTGGCCATTACATTTCCAAGTCTATCTATTAAGTTTGTTGCTTTCACATACAATTTATCACAGCATTTGGAAGCTAACATATATATGCCAGTGCCAGACTAATTCTGATTCAGACCAAATTCAAAACGCATCATTTATATGTAGTTACATACTTACAATTAGATCCGCCAGTGTAGACTCCAATGACCAGGCAGCTCCCCCAATATGTATCATTCATGAAATTGCAAAGCGATTACCTAATTTCAAAGATATTAAAGCAATTTCAACAGATGGCGTTATGCTTGTTTGGACTCTACAAGTCATCTGTTTCCATGGCTGATGTTTTCCAAGACACTAAACACTGACATTTAAAGTTTCTTTAATTTCTACAACAGAAATTGCTATCAATTAAAACTACCAATAGTTTGGGAAAAACGTTGCTAGGGAAGGGCCGGCCCAAGCCCCACCCCCAAAAAAAAAAAATTACCTGAGGGAAAAAGGCCTCATTTCCTATGTTAAACCACCCAAAAATTTTATAAAATTATATATATTTTTAATGGTTGTGCACTTTTTTTTTATATTAATGATGCTAAAATACCACAAATTTTATTAAAGACTTACAAATTGACATATTATCAATCATAAAAAAGTAATTTAAACATTCATTAATTAGATAGTTGAAGTTCATCGATCATAGTCATTGTCACATTATATTGTGAACATTTTGTAGTACTTTAGTGCATTTTCCCTTTTCATTTTTATCGTGACTTTCAAAGTATAAGACCAATAGAAATTTAACCCAATTAAAACCTAAAATGTTTCAAAAAAAAATGTTGCAAATGTGTGAAATCATCAATTATAGATTAATCTCCCCTAATTGTTTGAGACTTTAATTTTTATAAACCAATACTATAAAGCCACACACCAAATAATATCTATCTCTCTCTTTTAAAAACAAGATATATAATTAAAAATTAGATTACAACTTTATTTAATTATGCATCATCATATATCCAAAATAAAGTATCTTTTTATCATAATATATTTTAATTAAAATTCATAGATCAACTATGATATTCAGTTTTCTATATGAAATTAACATTAGTTTAGTTGGTATTAATGGTTATCAGGATCGAGATCTTACACGAGATCGATGAGAGGGTTTGGGGATCAGATTGTAGGGTCGGCACGAGGATTGTAAGATCCTACTTTTCAATTAAAAAAATATGAAAAAATACCCATAATTATAATTCATAATATATATTAAAGAAACTTTGAAAAAATAAAAGTAATTTTTGACACGAAGTAGTGAAATACAAATAAAAAGTAAAGTATACCAAATTATAAATACATAAAAAAAAGTTCAAAATTCAAAAGTTACAACTCACAAATACCAAGTACTAAGTTAAACAACTCAAAGCATACATAATGTCTCAATAAACAAAATATAGCAAATAACAATACTTCAAATAATTCCATAAACATACTCAATCACCAAGATCAAAGTTTTGGTTAACTTGGATGGGTTCCACAAAGTACAGTTAATCATTGTAAACAACATTATCTTCATTGCTAGAAGTCACAAGGCCCACATCATCCATTGGATAATCATGAAAATCTCTTAATGTTGCATTTGGAGGTTCATTCACTTCATCTTCATTGGCATCACCAAACTCATATTTATCACTAATAGTATGAACTTCTTTATCATTGTCACCTAGCCAAAAAAAAAAAATGGAAGTTTATATTTAAAGTTTTATCAATTTGGGCTAGGGCCACTAGGCTAATCTGTTTATTACATTTTTTTAATTATCAATTTAGGGCATTTGGACTCCATTAGGAGGCGTAAAAAAAGAAGATTTTTTTTTTTTTTTTGAATTTTTCTTTGTATCACAGGATCTTTAGTATCATTATGGAATTAGGATCCTACAAGATTCTAAGATTCGGATCGGGATTCCACACGGATTTAACCTTAATAGAAATCCTAGTGAGATCCAGGACTGTTAAAGGATGTCAAATCTTAGGATTGTAAGATCTGGATCGAGATATTGATAACCATATTCATCAAATTATGTATTTAATGTATCAAATAAACCTTGATTTGATTAGTATTTAATAATTTTATTTAATTAATATTTACGTATAAAATATCTCACGTGAATTTTTTGCGTTTGGCCCCAAATTATGTTAGGCCGCCCTTAGGATCTCCACATGGTTGGATTGTAGCCTTGGGTCCTAATTATGAAACTCACCTTGAACACCTTGATAGAAAAGTGAGGATTGCTCTTCCACCACTAAAAAAATTCGAAGAGTGGTTTCTCCTTGGTCACAAATTCATTCTTTTCAAGGGCCTTGAGTTATCGTTCCCGGTGATTGCAATTTTTGGCCCCATGAATTGCTTGGTTTTTGCTAGAGTAACTTCCAATAGAGAAGAAGGGGCTTTGAAAATAAGAGGACAAGATGAGTGTGTTATTATTACCAATCCAACCAATATGAAATTCAAAGATGTTGCATGGTTTAGAGGCAAAATATTCAGACTTTACGTTAACGGCACGCTTATGCGCTGTGAACGTGATGAATTTGAGTCAGATAAGATCCAACCACAAGATGTTATGCAACCCCAGAACGTGTACTTGGTAAAGTCATCGGAAAATCTTTATGGGGTTTTTCGTTATAGAAATTATATTCCTTCCAAGTTGAGGCACAAGACTCAGTGGTGACTTCAGAAATTTTTTTTCAAGTGGTTATTTAGTTATTCTGAAAATTAAATTATACAAAATCTAATAAAAAAATAATTTCATATATTGACAAAAAAAAAACACACACACACACAAATATATATATATATATATATATAATCTTACAATTTCCTTCTATGAAGTTTCTTATTTTGAAATTGTTGTCTAATAATGTCATTATCAGTGCTACGAGCTATATCCCTTTCAAAACTTTAGTTCAATAAAAATTTTCTTAAGCTTTTCCTTTATGTTTGTAATGACCTAATATATTGTTAAGGGGATTAAAATTTGACTACAAACTTAGTTGTAATTTAAGGCTACAACTCTCACTATACAAATTAACATGGCTACATATTTTGAAAATTTAACAGTTACATTGGAAGCTCTTTATGTTTTTAAAATACATGTCAAATTTCATGCCAAATGGATATTATTTATCATTCGATCCATAAACTTATTTTTTATGTATTATTTTATGCTACAAAAATTCAAATTCTAAACATTTTATTGGTGACAAAGTTATTGATATTCGATTTTATTGATATTTTAAAGCATGGGTAATATAAGAAGAAAATATAATCCAACGGTGGATTTGTCAAAATTCACATTTAATAAAAAAATATTATTGCAAATTACAGTAAATCCACACGTGGTTTGGCCCGTTTGCACTTTGCCTACCCGTGGTTTAAAACTTAACACTTTCTACTCACCTGTGTTTAACTCTGTTTAGACTCCGTTACCCACCTCCATTAAAATTAGGGATAAAAATGTATTTTATCTTCCCTTTTATGTCTCTCTCCTCCAAAAACAAAAAATAATATAAAAAACACAAACAAACAATATCAAAGAGGGGATTTTGCAGGGAAACAAGTTATGTCTCAAAACAATATCAAATTGACAGGCCAACTCATTTACTTCATCATTTCTCTCTCTCTCTCTCTCTCTCTCTCTCTCTCTCTCTCTCTCTCTCTCTCAAAATCAAGCTTTTTATGTGATTTACTTCATCAAAACAAGATCAAATTGATAGGCTAACTCATTTCTCTCTCTCTCTCTCTCTCTCTCTCTCAAGCTTTTGATATGATTATAAGTAAATTGAAAGAGGTGTTGTATATTTGTGTTCCTATACTGTAGGACCTATGGCTAAGGACATGTTCCATTGGCAAGCCACCATCATGGGACCTGCTGATAGTCCTTATGCTGGAGGTGTATTTCTAGATATTATTCATTTTCCTCCTGATTATCCATTCAAGCCTCCAAAGGTAGTTTTTATTATCATTATTATTTATTCCTTGTTGTTTATTGCATTTAATGGTCCTCTTTGTACAGTATTATGTTCAATTGCTTGCAATATATGAAATTAGGGGTCTTGGCTTGCTTCGAAATTGAATGCATATCAAGTGATTATTGTAGTACAATTAAGTTCCCTTTACATTGAATAATTACTTAAAGTTGTTGTTTTTGTTGTTGTTGTTATAAGCTTTGGTACTTAATAAGTTTGCTTCCTGCAGTGAAGCTGAACCTCGAGGTTCATTTCATTTGAGAGATTCTATTCTTTTGTATGTTGTTGTCGTTGGAAGTCATTATCTTGTAGCTGTGTACTAGTTTTGCTGGGTTTAAAGTGTGAAGATGATGGGAAAGTGAATAATCTAGATCTTGTGTTCTGGGTTTGAAATTTTTTTTATTTGAGCCATGTTTTAAGAGATGCATATTCTTGGGTTTGAAATAGCCCATTTTGATCTTATTTATTTGTGTTTTTTATGTTATTTTTTGTTTTTGGATGAGATAGACATAAAAGGGAAGAGAAAATACATTTTTATATATCCCTGATTTTAATGAAGGTGGGTAACAGAAACTAAAAAAAGTTAAACATAGGTAGACAAAATGTTAAATTTTAAACCATGGATAGGCAAGGTGCAAATAGGCCAAATCACAGGTGTGTTTACTGTAATTTGCCCAAAATATTAATTGGAGTTATAACCTTAATCTACAACCAAATTTATTATCAAATTATGTCCAAAGTTTATTTATGTTAGGCCTAAAAAAGTTTAGGGTGGTCACAATTTTTTTTTTTAAAGTAAAAAATCATAAAATTTTTAAAATTTATATATAATAATTTTTTTGCAGGCTTGGTCCTATGACCACCCTAGCATCAATGTAGAGTCGCCGCTGATGAGACTATATATTTTCTGATGTACAAGTTCAACCTCAGTGTCTCGCAATGGGAGGAAGTAACAAACTTGGAAGATTGTGCCCTTTTTGTAGGTGATGGTAATTCATGGTGCGTTCCTACAAGCTCCATCAATAGCAAAAGTAATAGCATCGACAGTTGGGAGTTGCAAATGCGCCTAGGAGTAGCATATGGAAGCCGGGATGTGGGAGTGTTTGAGATTGTAAAGTAGGGATATCCAACCCTTCCATTAGGTAAGGACACCCCTCTTTATTATTCTCGACTAATTTTAATTACACCTAGCTTACGTAAGTAGTTCACTTTGTTTTCTCCAATACCATTTGCATAATGAGTTGGAAGTGGTTTTGAAATTCCACTACCTGACTTCTTTTGTGGCCAGATAGAACTTGATCGTATATTAATTTTTAGAATATTTGTGGTCATGATATTTTGTGTTTTCAGGGGTGGCAAAATCTGACACAACCCACGAACCTAACATGACTAATCTATTTATAAACAGATCATGAATTGAGACTAAACGAGTTCGGGTCACATTCGAGTTAACACAACTAGCCCGTTTAATAAACGGATTGTGTTCGTGTTCAATATGTGAACCCGTCTAACTTGTTTAACTCATTTAACTTATAAAAGTAATTGTTGCTTAATTTTTTGTTATAATTATATGTTTATTGCCACATTTATAGTTGTGATTGTATATTAATTTCAGATATATGAGATTTGATAATAGGTTATTCACGTCAGGTATGACCTATTAATCAAACAAGTTATTAAACAGGTTATTTGTATTGACTTTTACATGACTTATTAATTAAACATGTTGTGTTAGGGTTGAGGATTCTTGACACGTTTACTAAACGGGTCGGGTTCGGGTCAACCCACGTAGTCAAATACTCATAGCTTGATACAACACGAACCCAACCCTCAAACACGATTTGCCACCCCCAGGTTTTCATGTTTAAGTTACAATGTATCTATGGTTACCCAAAATTAGGGTTATATCCATAAGGTTTGTAGATACCTTATTTTGCAATTATTATTTAACCTAAAATCAAGGGTAAAAGGCACACAATTTAACATAAGAGTAGAAACTTCATTTGGACCATTAGATGTGTGAGAACTTAATTTCACACACACACACACACACATGGTTACCCAAAATTAGGGTTATATCCACATGGTTTGTAGATAACTTATTTTGCAATTATTATTTAACCTAAAATTAAGGGTAAAAAGACACGCAATTTAACATAAGAATAGAAACATCATTTGGACCATTAGATGCGTGAGAACTTAATTTTATATATATATATATATATATATATATCAGAGGACAAAACTTAGGTACAGTATTTAAATACTGTTCCTTAGGTTTCTCTCTTAAAATTCAGTCATATGGTTTTTTTCACATGAGATGAAAGTATGTTTTTAGTTAAGTTCAGCCACATGGCTGAATTTTAAGATGATAACCTAAAAAACAACATCTAAGTATTGTATTTAAGTTTTGCCCTATATCATAAATCCTGACAAACAAAATTTGACTTCTGGTCAAAGTCAACAAAAAAGTCAACTATTAGAAAGTCAAAGTCAACAAGCGAAAGACGTGTAGACACCGCATTTTATACCCCTTATGACTCCGGCCTCCATTCCCCAATGACTGATTTCTAAGACTCAAGGTGGTTTAGGGCCCTATCAAATGATTAAACTGACTTGAGAAATGTTAAATGAAAAATATAACTTTTAATGAGCAAATAAATATATTTTTGTAAAAATAAAGCCAAGAAAACTCTCGCTATGCACACACAAGAATTGGCCTGCGCATGCACGCAGCTTTCTGCATGCGTACACAGACATGATCTTGCGCACGCATAGCAAATTCCAAAAACCTAAACAAGGCAAGTTTTCTACATTAATGTTGAGGTTTGGAACGAATTCCACATTGTCTGGGAGTCGTTTCGAACCCTTATTTTCACACTATAAGTAGCCTTAGATTGTATATTTTCAAAACACACAGAAATCTCATGGGAAAACATTAAGATTCACTAGAAATAGTGAATCAAAGAGAATGTTTTTCACAAAACATCCTCAAGTCAATTTTCTTTTAATTAGGGCATTTTCTAGCCTTGATCTTTGAGTTTAAGATTACTAATCACTCTTTTATTGAATTGTGAATAGATTTGACTTAGGGGAACGGTCAAAAATCAAGCTTAAAGGGCTTTTGTTTAAGGTATTAGTTTCAAACTTTTCTCTTCTTTTTCCTTTCTTTTTTGCTCTTTAGTCTTTCTGTTTGCTTTATTTTCTTGTTATAATGTGTTATAATATGTTTATGTAGTCTAGGTTTACGTTTTTGTATGTATAGAAAACATGTTAGGATGTTAGATTTAGTGTTCTAGGTTGTTGCTGTGTTTCTAGGGTTTTTGGGTAGGAACCTACATACATATAATCTTGCCTGTGCACGCAAGCTTGATTATGCGCTCATAGGGTTGTTCATGTATGCGCATGAACTTTCCCAAAAACCCTAATTTTTATTTATATGTTTTTGCTTCTGCTTTCACATGTATACTTCTGTTTAGCCCTTTTTCTGTATTTTTATGCTTTCAAAGCTTCTGTTTCACATGTTTAATTGTTGGTTTGCCTCTCACATGTTAGAATTTGGGCTTATCTTATGTTGTTTTATTTTGATGCCATGAACATGCATTCACATGCTCATGCCTAATGCCATAGGTACTAAGTTGTTGTAAGGTAAGCGAGGAAAGTCATGAATTCATATGTACATGCATGTATTTGTTTATAAGCTTTACCTTTCTTTAATGAATATGTGTATGCAATGCTTTTAATGATGTGCTTGCTGCCTATATCCTTGCTTTGATTTGATGATACATGTTGTTGCTTTGCTTGAGATGATATGTTATGCTATGATTAGATGAATGCTAGGATGAGGTGACATGTATGCTAGATGTATGTTAAGGTCTATGATGTGATGTTATGCCATGATTAGATGTATGTTAGGCTTTGTTTGACACGCATGATAGATGTATGGCTAGGGATGATTGATGCCATGTTGATTGTTAGATAACAATATTGAGTATGTCTTTAATAGGGTTAAGACATAAGATACAATGATGGGAAGCCAACCTTAAGGTTAGGCGGTTTTGGGTTCCTAACACCTTCCCAAAACTATACCTTAACTCTGAACTCATATCTCTAGTAGTAAGATCAAAAGGTCCTTCCTCGAGAGGACACTATATATATGGTTCCAAGACCATTGCAAAAAACTAGGTGGTGACTCCCCCTTTGTGCCCACAAGGCGACAAGCGATCAACGCTTGAGATCAGCTAGGGCTGATTTGGCGTGCTGATTGGACAAGTAAGTTGACATGGCCTAGATGTGCTGACTCGGCACAATGACATCAGTAGGGACAAATCATGCATGGGAAGCACGTGCGTAGAATGACCAGGGCGTGATTGCATGTAAGTGACCAAATTGGCGCATGAAAGACATTAACGACAAGTTGAGGTGCATGAAGCAACTACTGAAAACTCTAAACCACATGTGGCGACGTGTGTGACAGTGGATGGAGGCTGGATTTTTACGTTTTGCTCATCAGAGGCCATTGAACTTATCTGCATGGTTGGTTTCTTCAAAATGAGGCCAAAACCACATAAATCTGAGAAGAAGGCACAACTTTGCTTGGATTTTGTTATTTGAGGCTACAATGCAGTGGCTGGGAGCTGTCGACAACAAGGTAACAATGAGAAGCATCATGAGGGAGGCCTTGTGTTAGGTGAAGGCAATTGGAGATCTGGGAAAAGCATAACAAATTTAGGAGCAAGTTTGACATAGAGAGATTTTGTTAGGGATATAGAATCTTTCGCTCTGATACCATGTTAATTGTGCTAAAATAGATGCGAAAACAGAAGTGGAAGCATAAAATAGAGAAACACAAAAATATGAGTGTTACGTGGTACAGCCTGATAGTCTACGTTCATAGAGGAAACTCTTAAAAGCTATATGAGTGAAGTTCAAATCTCATGTTACAATGAACTTAACCCAACCCTCAAACACGATTTGCCACCCCCAGGTTTTCATGTTTAAGTTACAATGTATCTATGGTTACCCAAAATTAGGGTTATATCCACAAGGTTTGTAGATACCTTATTTTGCGATTATTATTTAACCTAAAATCAAGGGTAAAAGGCACACAATTTAACATAAGAGTAGAAACTTCATTTGGACCATTAGATGTGTGAGAACTTAATTTCACACACACACACACACACATGGTTACCCAAAATTAGGGTTATATCCACATGGTTTGTAGATACCTTATTTTGCAATTATTATTTAACCTAAAATTAAGGGTAAAAAGGCACGCAATTTAACATAAGAATAGAAACATCATTTGGACCATTAGATGTGTGAGAACTTAATTATATATATATATATATATATCAGTGGACAAAACTTAGGTACAGTATATAAATATTGTTCCTTAGGTTTCCCTATTAAAATTTAGTCATGTGATTTTTTTCTCATAAGATGAAAGTATGTTTTTAGTTAAGTTCAGCCACATGGTTGAATTTTAATATGAGAACCTAAAAAACCGCACCTAAGTATTGTATTTAAGTTTTTCCCTATATCATAACTCCTAACAAAAAAAATTTGACTTTTGGTCAAAATTCAACAAAAAAAGTCAACTATTAGAAAGTCAAAGTCAACAAACAAAATACGTGTAGACACCGCATTTTGTACCCCTTACGACTCGGGCCCTTGTTCCCCAATGACTGATTTCTAAGACTCAAGGTTGGTTTAGGGCCCTATCAAATGATTAAATTGACTTGAGAAATATTAAATGAAAAATATAACTTTTAATGAGCAAATAAATATATTTTTGTAAAAACAAAACCAAGAAAACTCTCGCTATGCACACATAAGAATTGGCTTGCACATGCACGCAGCTTTCTACATGCGTACGCAGACATGATCTTGCGCACGCATAGCGAATTCCAAAAACCTAAACAAGGCAAGTTTTCTACATTAATGTTGAGGTTTGGAATGAATCCCACATCGTTTGGGAGTCGTTCCGAACCCCTATTTTCACACTATAAGTAGCCTTACATGGTATATTTTCAAAACATACAGAAATCCCATGGGAAAACATTAAGATTCACTAGAAATAATGAATCAAAGAGAGAGTTTTTCACAAAACATTCTCAAGTCAATTTTCTTTTAATTAAGGCCTTTTCTAGCTTTGATCTTTGGGTTTAAGATTACTAATTACTCTTTTATTGAATTGTGAATAGATTTGACTTAGGGGAACGGTCAAAAATCAAGCTTGAAAGGCTTTTGTTTGAGGTATTAGTATAAAAACAGAATACTTGTATTATATTTTCTACATCTTTACAAGAGAATTTACATCAATATGTAGCTATATAAGAAGTGGAATTATAGGAGTGGTTAATTACAAAATATAGAGATTTTAGGAAGAGAGATTATAGGAGTAATTACATATTCAAATTCAAATTTGAATTGAAGAGAGATTTGTGCAACGGTCACTATTACAACTCAAATATGTGAGCTAGACTTGTAAGCTGTGATAGGCCCCCTCAAGCTCAACGGTCTTGGTGAGATGGTGAGCTTGTTGCGAAGAAGCATGTGTCGTGCTATGCCAAGAGGTTTAGTCATGATGTCTGCAATTTGATCTCAAGATGAGATGAAGCGAATATCAATGTCCTTATTGGCTACTTTTTCACGTATAAAGTGAAAATCAACTTCAATATGTTTCATGCGGGCATGAAAAATGGGGTTGGCAATGAGATAAGTGGCACCAAGATTGTCACACTATAAGATTGGTGGCTTGGCAAGAGAAACTTGGAGTTGTTTATAGAGAGATTGTATCCATGTGACTTCAGCAGTAGCATAAGCAATACCACGATATTCAGATTCAGTGCTAGACTTTGAAACAGTGGCTTGCTTTTTGGAGCTCCAAGAAATAAGATTTGGAACAAGGTAGAGACAATGGCCACTTTGAGAGCGGCAATCATCTGGACAACTAGCCCAATCGGCATCTGTGAATGCATAAAGTTGGATGTTGGTAGAAGGCTTAATGAGGATTCCATGATCAATAGTGAACTTTAAATATCGAAGGATTCGTTTGATTGCCGTCCAATGAACATCAGTTGGCTGCTGCATATATTGACAAACTTTATTGACTGAAAAACTAATATCAGGTCTTGCGAATGTGAGGTATTGGAGGGTGCCAACTGTGCTTCGGTATAAAGTGACATCTTGGAAAGGATCACCAACGTTCTTGGACAATTTAAGATTACTTGCCATGGGTGTGCGACATGGTTTGGCTTGGTCCATTTTGGTTTTGAGGAGCAGGTCAAGAACGTACTTTTGTTGAGATAAGAAGAGCCCGTGGGGTCCTCTAGTGGCTTCTATTCCTATGAAGTAATTAAGTGAGCCAAGGTCTTTGATAGAGAAGGCTTGATGAAGAGCTTGAATCATTTGTTGAATGAGCACAATAGAAGATCCTGTAAGTATAATATCATCTACATATACCAGTAGATAAAGAATACCACTAGATGATGCTTTGATGAAAAGAGATGTATCAAATTTAGCTCCATAAAATCCTTACTGAACCAAAAAGGTGTGTAACTTATACATAATTAGGAGCATTGGGATCTACAAAGCCAGGTGGTTGCTGCATGTAAACTTTTTCATTTAGTGTTCCATGAAGAAATGCATTTTGAACATCTAGTTGATGTATGTGCCAACCATTTGAGATTGCCAATGATAGAACAAGGCGAATAGTGCAAGATTTGATAACCGGACTGAAGGTTTCTTGAAAATCAATACCTTCCCTTTGATGAAATCCTTTTGCAACAAGACGAGCTTTGTACCTCTCTATGGTTCCATTAGCCTTACGTTTGATACAAAAGACCCGTTTGCATCTAACAATATTCTAATGAGAGCGGGATGGTACCAATGACCAGGTCTTATTTTTTAACAATGCATTTATTTCTTCAACCATTGCGTTCCTCCATTTTGGATCTTTGTTAGCAGTGGTGAAGCATGTAGGCTCAATGTCTTGAGGTGGAAAAGGATGTTTGGTTGAGAAGAGTGCTTTGGGTTTGGAAATTCCATTTTAGGAACGGGTAATCATAGGATGAACGAAAGTTGTTGTAGGTGGGTGATAAGGATTAGGTTTAGACACATTTGGTGGAGAAGTTGTAGGAGGAGGGGTTTGGCTTGGAGGGGTTTGAGGTGCTGGTTGAAGGATAGGCTGAGGTGGAGGAAGAGGAATTGGTGTAGGTAATAAGCCAGGTTCTTGTGAGGGTGGTAGAAGATGGTTAGTGAGAATAGGCTGGGAAGAAGGGACAGATGGTGTAGATGTGGTGGCTTGTGTATTTTGGTGGAAGGAAAATTTGTTCTCATTACATGTCGAGAAATGTAAATGCAACCTGTGGGAATGTGAAGGCATCTATACCCCTTGTGAGCTGCACTATAGCCAAGAAACACACATGAAAGTGAGCGATAAACAAGCTTATGAGCATTATAAGCACGAAGGTGAGGAAAACATTCACATCCAAACACTTTAAGAAACGTATAATCTGGCTTTGTTTTGAAAAGAATTTCATGTGGGCTTTTGTTTTGAAGAACATGAGTTGGTAACCTATTGAGGAGATACACAGCTGTATGAAAGGCATCATCCCAATAAGAAAGTGGGACAGAGGCTGTGGCTATGAGTGTAAGTCCAGTTTCAACTATATGATGGTGGCATCTTTCAGCAAGTCCATTTTTTTCTTGTGTGTGTGGGCATGAAATGCGGTGTTCAATGCCATAATTTTCAAGTATGGATTTGAGTTTTTGGTATTCACCACTACCATCAGTTTGGAGTCTTTTAATTTTATGGCCAAGAAGATTCTCAACTTTGGATTTAAAGTGAAGAAAAACCTTTTGAACATCTGATTTTAATTTAAGAGGAAAAATCCAAATGAAACGATTGTAAACATCAAGAAAATGAAAGTAATATCGAAATTGATTATTAAAAATGACAGGAGATGGACCCCAAATATCACTAACAACTAGTTCCAATGGGGTTTTGTAAACGGTAGAGCTAGATGGAAAAGATAACTTATGACTCTTTCCTAAGGGACAAAAAGAACAAAAAGACTCTTTTTTATTTTTAAGAGGTAGAGAATTGCGAGAGATAACTTGATGAACAGTACGCATCATGGGATGACCAAGTCTTCTATGCCAAGTATCAAAGGAAGAACTTGTTCCAATGAACACAGAGGGAGTGGAGTGGCTATTAGTGTGCTTCATGTAGTATAGTCTGCCTTTATTCGGTCCGCGCAAAAGTTGCTTCCCCGACTGTATATCCTTAACAACAAAAAAACTTGGGTGAAATTCAAAATAAACATTGTTATCGCAAGTAAATTGAAAGATAAAGAGTAAATTTTGAGTAATAGATGGCACATGTAGAATTTTGTTTAGGAGAAGAGATTTATGAGGATTTGGATTGAGGAAGAACCAGTATGGAGGATACGCAAACCTGTCCCATTGCCTACTTTAATTGTGTCTGGTCCTTGATACTCACAATGAGAATTCAAGTTTTGGAGGTCAGCAGTCACATGATTGGTAGCGCCAGAGTCTGGGCACCAATTTGGATCATAAAGGTGCTCTGTTGTGGCTGCAAGGGCTGATGGTGTAGTGAAATTATTGTTGTTGTAAGAGTGATCAAACCGATACTAGCATTAAGCAGCTTAGTGATTGGATCGATTGCAAAGCTAACATATGACTGATGAACGTGCACCTGATTGATTTGCAACAGGTTGATTTGGGCTCCTTGTGAATCCAACACGACCTCGTCCACGTCCACGGCCATGTCCCTTACCACGTCCATTAAAACAAGAAGAGGAGTTGGCAATGTTAGCTTAAGTCTCAGGAGAAAAGGAGGTCTATGCATTGTTGGTTGAGAAGCATGGCATTAAGATCTTCCAAAGACAAATCATCTGATCTGGTTGTTACTGAAGTAACAAACGACTCATACTCGGGAGATAGACCACCAAGAATGTGAAGAATGAGATCAGGTTCTAGTATTGGCTGAGCAGCGGCAGCTAAACTATCAGCTAAGGATTTGATTTTTTGAAGATAGGCTGTCATGGTCAGATTACCTTTCTTGGCAATTTGTAATTCAAGCTTGAGTTTCATGATGCGAGCTCAAGATTTTGAGGCAAACATACGGTCTAAAGCTTGCCATACAGAGGCTGAGGTTGAGAGACCAGCAACTTGAGCAAGTAATAGTTCAGTGAGGGATGAAAGGATCCATCCAAGAAGAATGTCATCTTGTTTTTCCAAGTAATGTAGTTGGGATTGATGGTGGTATCCGTTGATGAAAGGAATTTTGGAGGGCAAGGGAGTGCACCACTTACATATCCTTCCAATTCATAGCCTCTGAGAAATGGAAGAAATTGGGCCTGCCAAAGAAGAAAATTTTGTCGGTCAAGTTTTAAAGAGACAAAATGATTGATATTGATAGGAGTGGAAGAATTTGTTGAGAAGGTATTGTTGGAAGAAGTGGCCATTGTACCGCTGGGTATACAAGGCTCTGATACCATATAAAAACAGAATACCTGTATTATGTTTTCTACATCTTTACAAGAGAATTTACATCAATATATAGCTATACAAGAAGAGGAATTATAGGAGTGGTTAATTACAGAATAGAGAGATTTTAGGAAGAGAGATTATAGGAGTAATTACATATTCAAATTCAAATTTGAATTGAAGAGAGATTTGAGGGAGATATTTGTGCAACGGTTACTATTACAGCTCAAGTATGTGAGCTGGACTTGTGAGCTATGATAATTTGTTTCAGACTTTTCTTTTCCTTTTCCTTTCTTTTCTGCTCTTTAATCTTTCTGTTTGCTTTATTTTCTTGTTATAATATGTTATAATATGTTTATGTAGTCTAGGTTTACATTTTTGTATGTATAGAAAACATGTTAAGATGTTAGATTTAGCGTTCTAGGTCTTTGCTGTATTTCTAGGGTTTCTGGGTAGGAACCTGCGTACATATAATATTGCCTGCGCACGCAGGCTTGATTATGCAAATGTAGGGTTGTTCATATGTGCGCATGAACTTTCCCAGAAACCCAAATTTTTATTTATATGTTTTTGCTTCTGCTTTCACATGTGTACTTTTGTTTAGCCCTTTTTCTGTATTTTTATGCTTTCAAAGCTTCTGTTTCACATGTTTAATTGTTGGTTTGCCTCTCACATGTTAGAATTAGGGTTTATCTTATGTTGTTTTATTTTGATGCCATGAACATGCATTCACATGCTCATGCCTAATGCTATAGTTACTGAGTTGCTGCAAAGTAAGCGAGGTAAGTCATGCATTCATATGTACATGCATGTATTTGTTTATAAGCTTTACCTTTCTTTGATGAATATGTGTGTGCAATGCTTTTAATGATGTGCTTGCTGTCAATATCCTTACTTTGATTTGATGATACATGTTGTTGCTATGCTTGAGATGATATGTTATGCTATGATTAGATGAATGCTAGGATGAGGTGATGTTCATGCTAGATGTATGTTAGGGTCTATGATGTGATGTTATGCCATGATTAGATGTATGTTAGGCTTTGTTTGACATGCATGATAGATGTATGGTTAGGGATAATTGATGCCATGTTGATTGTTAGATGTATGCAGTGTGTGTGTGTGTGTGTGTGAGTTAGATAACAATATTGAGTATGCCTTTAATAGGGTTAAGACATAAGATACAATGATGGGAAGCCAACCTTAAGGTTAGGCGGTTTTTGGTGCCTAACACCTTCCCAAGACTCCTTAACTCCGAACTTATATCTCTTGTAGTAAGATCAAAAGGTCCTTTTTCGAGAGGACACTATATATATGGTTCCTAGACCATTACAAAAAACTAGGTGTGACTCCCCCTTTATGCCCACAAGGCGGCACGCAATCAACGCTTGAGATTAGCTAGGGCTGACATGGCATGCTGATTGGACAAGCAAGTTGACATGGCCTAGATGCCCTGACTCGGCACGATGATATTAGTAAGGACAAATCGTACATGGGAAGCACGTGCGTAGAATGACCAAGGCGTGATTGCATGTAAGTGACCAAATTCGCGCATGAAAGACATTGACGACAAGTTGAGGCGCATGAAGCAATTATTGAAAACTCTAAACCACATGTGGTGATGCGTGTGACAGTGGATGAAGGCTGGATTTTACGTTTTGCTCGTGAGAGGCCATTGAACTTATCTGCATGGTTGGTTTCTTCAAAATGAGACCAAAACCACATAAATTTGATAAGAAGGCACAACTTTGCTTGGATTTTGTTATTTGACGCTGCAATGCAGTGGCTGGGAGTTGTCGACAACAAGGTAACAATGAGAAGCGGCATGAGGGAGGCCTTGTGTTAGGTGAAGGCAATTGGAGATATGTGAAAAGCATAACAAATTTAGGAGCAAGTTTGACATAGAGAGATTTTGTTAGGGATCTAGAATCTTTCGCTTTGATACCATGTTAATTGTGCTAAAAACGTGAGTGTTACGTGGTTAAGCTTGATAGTCTACGTTCACAGAGGAAACTCATAAAAGCTATATGAGTGAAGTTCAAATCTCGTGTTACAATGAACTTAACAAAGGTATTTATAATAGGTTAAACTCTAGACTAACTATGATTAATAAGCTTGTGGTACAAGTAGAAAACTTGGCTTGCACACAAAGTAAAAGTGACCTTGCCCTATACTATTGTGTTAATATATCTCTAACATGAAGGAAACTAATAAAAATTGTAAAAACATCTAAACAGATATTTTTCTCAAATTTTGGTCTTTGCAACGTCTAATTTTGGTGAACTTTTGTGATGATTTGCTAGACTTTTCTGCATTACTAATGCTAATGTTGTCTAAGTATTTGTAGGGTTGTCCAACCCACCCAAAGACTTAACCCACCTAAAGAAACCGATCGAGTCAGTTGGCAGTGAGTCTTTACCTCTAGAAACTGACTCCAGTGAGTCGGTTTCGATTCTCCTACACCAAAACCCAAAAAACTGAACCGACCAACTTACTACACAATTTCTGGCGAAAATTTCCATATCTTGACAAGATCTCAACTAGATTCGATGAGATTGCAACCGGATTTGGTGAAATCTTATTGAATCTGGTGAGATTTCTGCTGTTTTCTCACAGTTTTTTGTTGTTTTCTCACCGTTTTTTGTTGTTTTCTTGCCATTTCTCAGATCTCTAACTTCAGCTGACCCACTGGCCACTCATTGGAGGTCTGATCTATCCAATCTAATCATCCTCTCTATCAACGACAGATTGAGGGCTGCTCCATTCGATCAGGTCAGTCGGATGCGAGTTGAGTCCAAACCTGATCAAACCTAACTCGTGGACAACCCTAAGTTTTTGTACTTTTGAGGCATGGTGTACTATTTTAACATGCTTGAGACATTTGTTTATGTGGAAACCCTCAAGCCTAAATTGATTAATCCTATGACCACAATTTTTAAAATTTAAAAAAAAAAATCCAAAACCATAAGTTTTTTTTTTTTTTTCCAAAGAAGAAAAGCAGAGAAATCAAAAGGCAATATATTCTTACAAGGAACGGAGCCTAGAGATTGAAAACCATAATAAATCAAACCCAAAGCAATCTTTTGGCTCGATGTGAGTTTTAAAAATAAAATCAAACTATTAGGAAATGGCCGGTAATAATTTACATGTTTCACGGTGAACAAAATTGAAGAAGAAAGCATCAAGATTGACTTCAGTTTTGGAAGAATAAATTGAATAATACTTTTGAATTTTGACTTTCTCTCCTAGGCTGATGCCATCCAACTGCTTTTCAACTAATTTGTATAAAGCTGCTGCTTTTGATCTCCATATACCCCAGAATTGATAGAAATTTCAAACTACGACTGTTATGTTTATATAAATAATTTCATGAAGTCTCATCAGCTAATGAAACTTTTCTCCTTTTTACAGGGTGGGGTTACGTTGTGATAAGTCAATTAAGATTTACCCCCATTGGAAGAGACAAGTTCTTTGGTCTCTTTTAGGCTAAGAAGCACGGGTGCATTTCGGGATTCGGGTGCGGGTGCGGGTGCGGGTACGGGTGCGGGACTCGGCAATTTTTGAAAAAGGTGGGTACGGGTGCGGCGGGACTCAGCGATTAAAAAATTATTAAAAATATTTTTATTTATATTTTTAATATATTGCTAAGCATAATTTTTCACATTATATAAACATATACCAAATTTAATAACTAAAACATGATGTTCATAAATTAAATACAACCCACAAGATTAAAACTAAAAGTCTAAAACATTCCATGATGTTCGGAAATTAGAATACAACTCACAAGTTTGAAACTAAAACAAAATAAAAGATAATCAACAAGATAATCAAATACCAACATCATCATCCTCAATATCAATTGCTTCACTTTGAACTTCACTTTCACTAGTAGTAGCACTAGTGCTAGCATTCCCAATAACCACGGCCTCCAACTCTGGCTCATCGAGTGTAAGGACTGCATTCTCAAGAATTCCTGCTCCTCCATGCATGTCGCTCTCATTCCAAGAGTCTCTAGCAATATCCCACATCTGTGTTGCTGAATATACATACTCCTCATTGCGCCTTGACAAGAGTCGAAGATTAGAATGCACATATACCAAATTCTCAGCGCGTGCAGGAGTCATTTTGTTTCTTTTTAAGGAATGAATAAATTTGTATGTGCTCCAATCCCTTTCAGTGCATGAGGATGAACAAGGTTGTCCAAGAAGTTTAAGGGCAAAGGTTTGAAGAGTTGGAAATGCGGAGCCATGGTATTGCCACCAAATCAAAGGTTGTAAGGTCCACCTATCTGTCAAGCCTTCTGGTGAAGGAAACCTCCCTCCTGAAAATGTAGCAAACTCAGACTTCACCACCGGCTTTAATTCATTCTCATCTTGAAAGTATTGATCCAAACACTTGCTCCTTTCCATAAAAATTTCATGATCCCGATGTGGAGGGATGCGTTTTGAATTCTCCGAAAGCCATTCAATGGAGTAATACCTAGTTAAACATTAAAAAACAAATATAGATGAAACATGGGTTTTACTAGAAGGGTGAAGTAAGGAAAATAGAAAATAAATGTACTTACTTAGGATTTAAGGAATGAGCCAAGCAATGTAGTGGCATACAATTTTTAGTCCATTGATCAATGAGTATATCATACACCACACCCCAAAATGAGCTATACTAATCATCTTCCAAGCCTTCGTGCTGATATATTACTACCTTCACCTTCTCTATCATTGAATCCCACATCTCATACACAAGATGAAGACAAGGCTTATCTGTGTCGGCTATGCATAGCATATCATAAATGGGTGCTGTGAATTCAAGGATATAATCAATATTATCCCACCAAAGATCACTTAGAATCAAATCTTTCACCTTTTGAGCTTTTCCAACATCATCCTCCCTATAAGAAGCCCATTGGTCACTAATAGCCATGTAGCCATGGCTTGAAGGCATCTTTTTATCAACTTCAACCTTTTCAGCATTACAACAACTGAAGCAAATCTAGTATTAGCAACTTGGAGCAATTTTAATGGACAAAATTCATTAAATATTGCCAATCTCATTGAATGATTCATGATAAAAACACGTATGAAGGATACATCATCAGCAATACGTGTAATCCAACTACATTTCTCATATGTAACTTCATTCTTTTCAGTGTTTTTTGCTGTACAAATATTCTTCAAAGCTAGATTGAGAGTGTGGACAACACAGGGTGTCCAAAATATTTTAGAATACTCACCTTCAATAAGAGCTCCAGCAGACTTCATCACACTAGCATTATCAGTGATGACTTGGACAACTTTTTCATGTCCAATCTCTTTTATAGCATCCTTCAACACCCCAGCAATATAATGTTAATCTTTGAACTCACCTGACCCATCAATTGCCTTTATAAACACTAGACCCCCATCTGATACAGCCATAATATTAATAAGAGGCCTCCTTTGTGAATCTGACCATCCATCAAAAACTATACTTACACCATTTTCAAGCCAAGAGTCCTTAATTGGTTTCAAAAGTCTTTCAACATGAGCTCTTTCTTTTTGCAAAAGTGTTGTTCTCAAGGCATTGTATCCAGGAGGAACATAACCCGGAATGTTACGGGTAGCAGCATATGCATAGGAACTACGATAATATGGGTTTCTTGCAAAATGAAAGGAAAGCCCACCGGTGTAAAACATCCTAGAAATTCTGCTATCTAAATCATGTCTAGCATTATTTTGGAATGCTTTCTCCAAAGTAGAATTCATCACCTTTCTCCTCTTACCATCACCCGAATTTGTACTATCACTCCCTTTATATCTCCAAAATGGGGAAATAGGTGCAGGCCCACGGCCTGGGGGAGGTGGGGGTAAGGGAATTTGACTTCTCCGATTCCTCTCTAACTTATCATTCTCAACTTGGTCATGCATTCGCTACATTTCCAGCCTATAGCTCGATGTCACCTTAGGGCATGCTCTAATTTCTTTGCCAGAAATTTTTAATAAATGAGCCTTAACCCTAGAATAGGATCCTACATAAACACTATCACAATAGTTACACTTAAAGTATGTGTTTCCACCTGATTTAACAGAAGCACCAGGTGGTTTTTCTACTTTAGTCACATACTGCCAAAGAGGAGATTCGTCATTTGGCACTTCTTGATTAGATGAAGGTGAGGTTTCTGTGCTAGCAACTTCGTCCATTGCAAATTCAATAGATTTAATTTAACCTACAAATAATAACTATTAAGTATTAATTAAATAAATTAGTAATAAATCAAACCCAGTTCACAGAACACAAATTACAAACCACAACTCACAAATCAAACTAACTAACAAATCACAAATCAAACTATTAACTAACAAATAATAACAAACAAATTTAGCCTACAAATAATAACTATTAACTAACAAATTACAAATCAAAATCAAACTAAGATTGAATGCAGTACCTGAGTTGAGAATGCATGAGAGAGAGCTGAAGTTTGAATGGCTGTGTGGCTGAGTGGCTGTGTTTAGACTCTAGAGTGGCTGGGATGCACGGACTGAGTGAGTCAGTGAAGCAGCCGAGCAACCAGAGAGCACAGAGAGAAGAGAGAGACGAGCAATGGAGATTGGAGTGAGGGAGGGAGTGAGTCAGTGAAGCAGCCGAGCAACCAGAGAGCACAGAGAGAAGAGAGAGACGAACAATGGAGATTGGAGTAAGGGAGGGAGTGAGCAGCCGAGCAACCAGAGAGCACAGAGAGAAGAGAGAGACGAGCAATGGAGAGCGATGGAGATTGGAGTGAGGGACGGAGGGTGTTTGGACGAAGTGATAGTGCGTGAGAGAGTTTTAGGTTTAGGTTAAGTCAAACAGTGCGTTTTGCACCTTTTTTTTTTTTTTTTTTTTTGAATTTCGGCCTGAACCGGCCATATCGGCGGTTTCAGCCGATACGGCCGAAACAGCCGAATCGGCCCAAGTCGACCTAATTTGAGCCGCGTCGGCGCGAGTCGGCTTCGCCATGTGGCCCGACGCGGCACGGACACGCGATCAGAGTGTCCAACGCGCGTCGTCGCGTCCTACGCGAGTGCGGCGCCTCTGGCGCCGCACCCGTGCTTTCCAACTTTTAAGAGGGGATATGGCCTGCAAAGAACTTGATTGAGTGCAAATAACTAAGATATCATAATCCATTTTCCAACAAGATAAGATAACACCACCTACTTGATAAGATAAATCCTAAGAGATAACAATCCTAAACTCACTTATAGATAACCAATGACATCTTTTTAAATAAATAATAACTAAATAAAACTTTTAAATCCTTGATCTCACCTAGAGACGTATGGCTTCCACTTTTTCCATCGGGTTCATCTCTTAATTAATAAATATATACTAGTAAACAAGAAAAGTCAGTGGGTACTTCGAAGAAGCAATATAAAGTTGAGACTAGGTATGTCTTTGCTCGCATTTGCTTATCATTCAACTCACCACTAGTTAGATTCTTTCTATGCCAAAGAAGCGGGGTGACCAAGAACGAGATTTTCTTGGGAACATGATATTTTGGATTATTTTTTATAAAAATAATATATTAAGTGGGAAAATCAGCATTTCATTGATGCCTTGCCTTATTCCCTTGTTAGACTTTATATATTTTTGGGTAAATTCCAGAAACCTCCCCCGAGGTTTGAGAAAATACCAAACACGTCCAAAAGTTGTTAAAAATGACCAATTTGCTCCTTAAAAACAGACAGCATGTAACGCAGTTTAAGCACCATATATCAAACCAAATTTTCTCTCTCTCTTCTTCACGAATCACACAAAAAATCTCTCTCCTTCACACCCAGAAAATCTCTCTCTCTTTTTCTTCACGCCAAAAAATATCTCTCTCTCAAGCTCAAGTCTAAAATTTCAGACTTGGGACCAACAACTGAAAGTTTTGCGAAAGCAATATAAAACAAAATTTTATATTTTCATTTAAAGATCATTGTACCACACAACCATGGATTCTAAATAGAACAAAATTGTGTACCTCTTTAGCAACCCAAGCATGTTGCCTCCCAAGGTATTCACTTCTTTCTCTCTATTTGTTTTTGAGTTTTCAAAAGACTGCAATATCACTTAGTAGTTCTGATGGCCAACCACTGATATGATATTTTAAAATCTTATTTTTATTTAAGACTTCTAAAACCTAAGAGAGAGATTGGACGTGGGATCCTTAGGAATCCTAATCTTCAGTTGTAGGATTCATCAATAATTTTTTGAACGTTATTGACTTATCTTGAAACTCTTTCAAAATTATTCCTTAATTTTCTCAACCATATTAAGAAAATATTTGAACTTCTACAGATTGCAATAATGTCCATCAACACATTGCAATTGACCCCTGAAGATTATAGAATTACAAATAAGGTCTAATTACTTACAATTTTATATCTATATCCTTCCACCATACTATATTCCCACAAGCCACTAGGACTAGATTAATATTATTGTCATGTCCCTAGCTTATGTAACCCTTAATTTCTTGATTTCATAATTTCTATTGGACTCCAAAATATTTTTGAAAAACTCTTTAAATATATATATACAATATTATATATATGAAAAACATTTTTGAAAAAATGTCACTGGCCAGTTTTATTTTGAGTCCAACTTCAATATGAAAATCAACTGAATATACTATCTTCTTTAGAGACTGGTGGATTCATTGTTAAGTATTTATATATTTTACTCATTACACACATAACACAACGTGTCTGTATATAGCCTTTAGAATTGGCATCACCAGTTGACATTGTCAAAGTTATGTGCATAATAAATAAATATACACCAACCCCTCATGTTTGAGGACAATAGAAAAATTGTGATAGAATAACTTTTTAATTAACAGTGATCACCCCATAAGGTGTCCTTGATTGGATCCAATTCAGTGTATGTACTTATTACATTACACCCACTTGTCTGCTAAAAGTCACTACCTCAATGATGGAGTAAATTATCCTATCATATAGCAGCACAACAAGCGTAAGCTTCAATGGTAATATTCAATTAATATCCACAGCCTAGAACAATTTTAATAATTTATGAAAAAGCATTACTCCCTGTCTTTGGTTCCTTTACCATTAACATGATTTTTCTATAGAGGTGACATCACATGCCACATTTAAACAACGAAACATTCCTATAAAAATTATGAATGTGAAAATAAAATTTTATTATCAAATAAAATGCATAATATTGTTTTTTGAGGGCACATAATTCTAACAACAACTCCTCCACCGGAATGGTTTCAAAGTCGGTTTAACCACAAATCTCACGCCATACTCCGCCGTTAAAAGCTTTGTGGTTGGGTTGCGAATCATGATGAATTGTAGATGGTGATTGCTGGGTCACAATGAGTGGAAACGGTAGTTGCAAGGTCAATTTGGTGGAGCTGCCATTGTGGGTATAGGTATTTTTTAAAATTTTTTGATTTGGGTTTTGTATGGGTCTGAAGTGTGATGTTTGATGGTTGGAACAGTTTGGGTTTGAGGAAGATGGGTGGGTAGTGATGGGTGGTGTCGTGGTGGACAATGGTTGTTGGGTCACACGATGCTCGACGGTGGGTCTTTTTTTTCTTTTTCTTTTTTTAAATAATTTGGGGTTTGTTTGGGTTTGAGGTGTGAATTATGTGATGTTTGATGGTGGAAGTGGTTTGGGTTTGAAATCGATAGGTGGTGCCATTGTGGCTGGCGGTTGCTGGGTCGCACGATGCTCACCAATGGGTCTGGGTTTTGTTTTGAATTTTATTTTATTTTTTTGGATCTGTTTAAGGTGTGATGTAAACGGATCTATTTGAGGTGAGATGTTGGATGGTTGATTGGTTGAGCTGATCTGTGTTTGATTGCCTTGTGTGATACTAGATCTAATTGGGTTATCTTGGTTTGATGGAGGGAGGATTTTTGTTTTTGGAATATAATGTAAATTTTTATTTTTCCAAATGAGAATGTATGGTTTTGATTTGAAAAATAGGTACTTGTTTAGTGATTTTTTTTTGGTAATCTTTCTCAAAATACATGTTTTGTGTATATCTTTTGGACTGGTTTGAGCTTCAGAGAGAAGCGTTTATGTCATGACGCGAAGAAGAAAGTGAACAAATAGAGAACATGTAAAAAAAATCGTTTGGAGAGAGTAACGGCAGTACACGCCGTCTACTTTTTAGGAGCAAATTGGTCATTTTCAACAACTTTTGGACATGTTTAGTATTTCCTCAAACCTCAGAGGAGGTTTATGGAATTTACCCTATATTTTTTATTTTTTACTTATTAAACGTTTTGAAAATTATAGTAATTGACACAGCTATATTATTGCATATCCATAACAGTTTGCTATTTGCTTTAATGGGAAAAGTTAAGGCATTTTGTATTTATGATTTTGTAAAGGAAAATATTTTGGTTGGAAAACACAACCGGCATATGTAATGGTATATAGCCGTTGGTTTCATACTAATGAGGCTTTATGTGTATGTTACTACTTTCTAGTGTAGAATATTTTCTATATTTTTTATTTTTTTTTAGGAAAGAATATTTTCTATAATTGATTTGCAATAATAGGCAAAGTAAATTAGCCTTTTATGGTAATAGTTCATTTTCATCAAAATTATTTAAAAGCTCTTTTGACCATATATAACTATAAGCCTATATTTCCTATCAACAAAATATATATATATATATATATATTTTTTTTTTTTGAAAGGAAAATATATATATATATATATATATTTAAAAGCTCTTTTGACTATATATGACTATAAGCCGATATTTATAAAAATAGAGAGGCATGTAAATATGTATGTACAGAGGAAATGTGGTTGATTTTATCTTCTGACCATTACATATAGTAACAAATATTTTGCATAATATTTTCCTATTCTTTTGTGAAAAAAAAAAAATATATATATATATATATATTGCATGATATTTTCCTATTCTTTTGTGAAAAAAAAATATATATATATATATATATTGCATGATATTTTCCTATTCTTTTGCGAAAAAAAATTTTATATATATATATATATATACATCCTCATACACCATATTTCTAGGTTAAATAGTACTATTGAGGGGTTCTCATCCTACAAACTGTGTTAATTTGTAAGAATTATAAAAAAAGTGATTGGACTGTTGTATCTTAGGGGCGACATGCATATTCTAAGACTATTATATCAAAAATTCCATAGACCGTCATGTCAAGTCTCAAGAGTAGACTTGGTCCTTGTCTCAACTAGGCCACCTAAAAACATTCATGAATTTATCCTAATTTTATTTCCGTTTTGTGGTGAAATCTAATTACCATGAAATAATATTATTTAAATCATATTTTGAAGATTATGAAATTTAATTTATTTATCAATTATTGCTCTTAGTAACAACATGATACTATTATTATTACTAAGGAATCTGCCACTGCTAAGCATTCGTTGAGAAATTTCTGCATTTTGCAGTGGTGGACCGACCCTTAGGTGGAGTGCTAAAAATATTACCAGACCACGTGGCCCATGGAAGCATTTCGAAGTTCTTCACACAAATGAAAAAATAGAGGCCGTTCATCTTGTAATAATAAGAAAACAAGAAAAATACTTTCAAACTAGATTCAAATTGTTCTACTAAAAGAAAACAAACATTAAATTGTCTATAGAATAGTTACACCTTATCGGTAAATATTTCCTAAAAGAGGAAACAGAAGGAATTGAGGGTTGGCCCCAAAAGAATTTTGGACTATTGTAGAAACCTGCGAAGAAAGAAGGTAACTGTAACTAATGGGTTAGGATCTCTACACTACCCTCGGTACCTTCCATGTATAAAATGACAAATCCGCACCTTCATGTCAAGAAGCGGTGAAGGTAATTGGTTTTTTTTGTTTTTTTTTTGTTTTACTTACAATTATGATAACTCAACCTACAACATGGTTAGACTGATTCAATTACTTATTAAGCATAAATGCAGTTAATGATCTTGATCCCGCTTAATTAGGAAAACAGAATATCGACGGTAACATCTGGTTCTTCTCAGCTCATTCTGGAGTCATCGTCAAAAGGAAGATTTAGATCAGGTAACACGAAGGACGTTTCAGACTCCTTGACCTCCTCTATTTTTAATTGACCTGGATGTGGTACAGCATCAACATCATTGCATGCGACACCTGTTGGAAAGATTGAAGCAGCAGGATCACAAACTTCTTCAATTTTCTGGGGTCGATCAGAGATGGCTGCCACAGATGCCATAGCACTGGCAGTTGTTGTTTTTTCGTGCTGAAACAAAATATAGACATATTTAGATATTGCCAAGCATCTTAATAACCATATAAAAGCACTATCTTTTATGTTGTCTCATTTAATGTCACATACTGTTATTAAATGACATCATTTATTTAAGCTGGTCACTCCCCCTTTTGGCCACATTGCAGTTTCAGGCTAATGTAATGTGGAACCACCAATGATAGAACGGAGTTTTAATTTTGAAAGGAAAATAACAAGCAGTTCCATGCAGGTGATCATTCCTAGTTGAAGCAACAATTCACCCAGACAATGTGGCCCACAAATGTGCAGATTATTTTGCATAATTTCTTAATAAAATAAAAAAAAGCCAGTGTAATATATATCGCAGGCAACAACATAGCATTAATATGGTGAAATGTTCCCTAAATTCTATTTCAAAGATGCATAATAATTGATTCACTAATGTGCAAAGTGGAAATTAATTGAGTAGCAGTTAGTGAAAAGTATTAATTTTCAGGGTAGGCTAATCTTGTACTGCTGAAACCCAGTACAAGTGCAAGCAAAATGTAATGAGCTTAATGATGTAAAAATAGTTTTTAAGATTTCAAACCAGCCAACTGGGTCTGTACTCCTTGCATACATAAAAGTAACTACACCAGAAAAGCTTGTCATACTAGAATCAGCAGGTTATTGGAAACAGATCAAGATCAGCAGAAGATAATGCACGCAACCTCATTTTTGCTTATAACAAACTTCACATCACCAACAAATGTTTTTGATGTCTAGTACCAGTTACTACCACATTGTAGTCAAGGTCCCAAGGATGTAGAGGAAGCCTAGAATAATCTAAAAGAACATAGATTAATTTACTATGAGCAAAGCGATTCATTGCTAACCAGCATGGCTTAATACAAGTCCGCTAGGTTTGATAAAATATTTACATAAACACAAGGGGGGTGGCAAAGGAAAAAGTGAATAGACAAAGAAATTAATTAGAGAGGCAAAGTAACCTTAATTCTCTTCAAACTGTCATTTGTAGCTCTCTGTTTCTCAAGAGTGAGACGCAAAGCTGCCAGTTCCTGCTCAATGAATTAGTAAATTATTAATATTTCAGTATTTAGGTATCTCCAATAAGACATATTTAGATTAAGGAAACAACATAGGAGAAACAAGAAAATATCCCAGGAAAAGAAGTCAAAGAAACATACATTTTTCAAATTTATCCTTTCCGTCAATAGCAAACTTTCCTCCTCTCTAAGTTCAGCTAGCGACTGCCCAAAAAGAAGAAAAATATAAGGGATACGAATACAACTTTTTATTTTACTCATCGCCCAAAAGCTAGATAAACAAAGGACCAATGCAAAGTTAAGGCAGTTTGTTCAAATAGAATCAACAACATTGGATGATGAATGAGAGAGTTCCTTTAAGTTTGGACAGAAAGCTTGAAAATAACTTCCACCTGATATTCCAAAAACATATTGCACAAAAAAATGTACAACTAAACAATTAAAAAGACAAGACTGGCTGTGACCACTGAATTGTAGAAGATCATTAATCAACATCCAATGCATCACACCTATCTTTCAAAATTTTCTTGTAATTACTAATTCATGCACAATGTCATAATTATTACAAACATTGGCACCTAGAATTGCTCCATTAAAATCTTCACTAATGGGTTCACAATCACAAAAGTTTAGAATTACTTTTTTCTTTCTTGACCTCTTGTTGGTGTTCGTTTCGCCATTAACAGCTACCTGAAAATTGAAATAGGACAGAATAATTAAGAGTTAATCATTTATCAGTCAATAATAACTGAAAAATAACATTAATGGTAACAAATTATAAAAATATTCACATCCAACAAACTCAAGGATCAAAATTTGGTATCTTATACATGCATCACAAGATGAAGATGGTTCAGTTTTTGTATATGTGAAAGTGTCTTTCTTGGTCCTTGTCTTGTACATGCAATTGCAAAGTCCTAAAGAGTATCTTACTATCATCTCAGGCTAAACAAAAAAGTCAAAGATCCACCAAATTGTCATGAACCTTCCACTACATTTTCTTCTGTTTGGAGTACCAAACTAAGCAGTACTTCTTTCCTTTTGTAACTTTCTTTTCATTCGCTGCCCATTCAAAAGCAACCATTATATGGAACACCCATTCCCACTGTACCATCTTGGTTTAATCGAAGGAAAATATATACTATATAAAATTAAAAATCTGTGTGGAATTCTCCTCTGCGTGGTCCACGTCGCCGCATGGTTTACAACCTATAGTTTCTCAACACATCAGAATTAAAAGAAAGGTCACGTGACATGACTTGTTCTCGTGACCCCCTATACGCGTTACATTAATTACACGTGTATTAATTCACACTTTGACCTTTTCTAAACTTGTCCAACTACATCCATACCACACCCAAATGTGACCCTCTTCCCAAACCATATACTTCGCCTTTCATAATGTTTTTCCACCAAAGTTATGTTTGTTTCGACAATAATAATTTTTAGAAAATAAATTATTTTTTATAAAATTATTTATTTTTTTATGTTTGATAATAAACTTAAACGAGTTAAAAAATATTTTTTTATTATTTTTTATTTAATTTGCTGTGAAAATAGAATCATTTTTCAACAAAAATATAATGCAAATCAATCTTTAAAAATAAGTTATACTTTTTCTCGACTAAAAATTGTTTTCTTCTAACTAATTGTTTTTCTCGGGCTCATTGTTTCCAGCTTTCACTCTAGAACTAGGACACAAAAATATACGTGAAAAGTGCAATATTAAATTTTGACCTAAAATGAAAATCCACCTTTAGTAGTGGACCCCAGTAAAGAAAAAGCAAAGAAGCCTGCTTAACAGGCTGTCATTCTAAGGAACCACGACCCAATCAAAGAGAACTTTCCACTTTTCGATTCGATCGAAAGGAAATTGTAAAAGACTTTGCAGTTTACATTTTGTCATAGCATTATTGACTGCTACATACGTACTATTTCTTTACTATTCGAATCAGAGGAGCCAAAGGTTGGCGTTGCGACCAAGCTGTCACGCAGACATTGGGTAACTGACATGCAGACATTTTGTCTTAAATACAAATACAAAAGACCACGTGTGAAAGGCGAGAAAACGTCGACGTTTGGTATTTAGGGGTTGAGTTTTGAGGTCAAGGAGGTGGGGTTTATGATTTGATTTGATTTTTACAGTGCGCCCACAGGAAAAGGAAAAGTGCGGCGACCAACATGGAATCATTTTTCCCATACCATTGAGCATAGCAAATGCAGCCAACATTATAAAGTGCATAAACCACTACCAACACTTCCCACCAAACTATACGCAGACCTATTTGCCACGATGACACGCCACCCATAGTAATAAAGCTAACCAGATTTAAATAACAATAAAAAATGACATATTCCACCATTATTTACCAAAATGCCCTTCCCAATTTTGACTCCAGTTTGGAAAAGGAAATTTTTACGGGCGAATTGATTGAGTATGGACTCCGACAAGGAACTTAACTTGTGGAATGACGAGAGTGCCCTTAAGTGGAACGGTGTTTTGGTAATTTTGACAAAAGGTGAAGAGCATGACACGGAGACAAAAAAGTGTGAAAGAAAATTAATTTTAAAAATAAAAATGTGAAGAGTGAGTCAATCAGGCCCGCCCTATGACTTCTCCATCTTCATGCGTTGAATGAAAGTCACCAATTTTCTCTGAAAGAATTGTTAAAAATATTTTTCAAAATAAATGGGAAAATAAAAATAAAAAAGCGGAAAGTCGAGGGCAATTTGGTCAACGGGATGTAAAAAAAAAAAAAATGAAGAAAGGAAAGAGGTCGGACGGCGAACATTCTGAATTTCCGATCCGGTGGCGAATGAAATGACGGAACTAGCCCCGGAAATCACGACGCGTCCCCATGCAAAGAGGGGTATAAGTGTAAATTGACAAAGAAAATAAAAGCAAAAAGAAGGTATAAAAAACCTGACAGGCGGTGATGACTGATGATGCCTTTGCCAGGTTCCATCACTCACCCCTGACTCTTCCTAAAACCAATAAAGGTAAAATATCCGACTTCCACAGGGGCATTTCCGTCAATAAAAAAAAAGCGTTAAACAAAACGAAATCCAAACGGAGTCACTAGTCGTCGTAAGTCGTAAGTCGTAACCGCGCTCACACGAACTCACTGAGTCAGAACAAAAAGGGGGAAAATCAGAGCAACAAACCTTAGATCTCGAGCTTTCAGTCGGTTTGGAAAGACGGCTTGACTCCTCAAAGCCATCGAGAGCGCCGCCGCTGGCAGAGGTGGCGCCGCTCCATGACAGCGGCGTGGTAGGACTAGCTCGCTCAGGCTCGGCCTTCTTCTTCGTGGTGGAGTCACCGTGTCTGGGCGCCGACTTGGAACGACGCTGGCGGACAGTCCAGCCGAGGCGGAGAACAGCCTGAACAGGCTTCGGCAGAGGAGGCTGAGCTTGGAAGAGCCTTAACAGCAAATCCACCACCACCGTGTCGTCGGTCATGGCCTCCTTGACCCACTCGTCGTCGCTCATATTCTCACTACGACGTCGTTCCAGGGAGAGAAAAAGAAGAAAAATGAAAATCTAGTTGGTGGTGTTGTATAGCGTGTGTTTGTGTTAAATAATGGAGAGAGAAAAAGAGAGAGAGAGGGAGGGAGGCTTTTATATATGGGTTTTGTTGTGTGAGGTATGGTGTTGACATGACAATCCTTTTTTTTTTTTTTTCTTTTTCAGTTTTGTGGATATTTTTATTTTTCTTTTTCTTCTTTTGCTGTATCTAGACCCGCTAGATGTACACGTGGCACAGATTCTTCCCCTATTTGTATGGTGTGTGTTTTTTTCGTTTCCAATTTTTAAAGTGATTGGGGCATAACGCGCCTTGTTTGAAGGTGGGTTGATGATGTAATGTATTATGTATGAGAGTCATGAATACTGTGATCGATGGTCTGTGGCAGTTACTATTAGCTGTGGCAACTGGCAATTGGGTCTGGAATATTTTTTTACATTAACTGTAGGTTTCGTAGGAGGAAAGTACACTTTTGTGAGTTTTGTCTAACAGAAAGTCTATTATTGCGCACAAAATTTTATAACAAATTTCAGAACTAGTAATTGTTAACTTAATTGTTGTCAATTTTTTCTTATCATTGCTCTTTGTTTATAGTTTGGGATATTTTTATCTGAAAAATGTTATATTTATAATATTTTTATAAAATATTTATAACAAATTTTAAGTGATAAATTTTTACAGGTTATTATTAATAAGTAAAAATAATAATTTCAATCAAGAATTCATATTATTTTATACTACTATTTAAAGGACTTATCCTTTTTGAAATTTTTTTTTTTTTTTAAATGTTCTTACGTTCCTATGTTTAAGTATAGACAAAACTAAAAGACACTGGTAAAAATACAACTCTAACTCCTACTAAAACATTACCTAAAAAATAAGGCTACTCTTTTGTTAATTTTCAAATTACTTTATCCATTTATATATTTTAAATGCATAATACTAATGAAAAAATGTGCAAGCTTTAAATTAGAATGAATGAAAAATTATTACACTAAAAAAAAAATTATTACACACGCGAAGCGCGTGTGATGAGGCTAGTAACTAATAATAACTTACTACTTAACATTTATTGTAAAAATATTATGCACTTAATACTTCTCTTTTATTTTGGTTCTTTGGATTTTAAAATTTTTATTTCGACTAGTTACGTTTTATTAATCTAATGGTAGCTAATATTAAATGGGTGAGAAAATGTTTTTTTAAGTGTGTTTGGTTAAATGGATTTTAAGAAGAAAAAATTGGTAAAATCTAGGTGTTTTATTCCTTGACCCACTAAAATGCTATCTCTTCAATTTGAGAAGAAAATAGAAAGGAAAGAGTTGTTACAGTCAAATGACTGAAGTATCCCTCCTCTCATATTTTGATTATTTTCTCATTTTTTTCCCTATTCCCTGGACGTGATTTTTTTTTTTTTTTAGTTAAAAAAAATGGGAGCGTTTATGATTGTATTAAACCCCCGGGCAGGGCGCCGCGTCGTGAGATACTCACTTATTTTTACGCGTGTGAGAGTCACCTCATTTCTGAGTACATCCCTCACCAAGGATGCCCACCAACAGAAGGCCGTTGGCAGGACTCGAACCCAAGCCTGACAATCAGGGAAGCAAAATCCTAACCAACTCCCCTAGACGTGATTCTTCTTCTTCTTCTTCTTTTTTGGTTTTTTTGAGTGTGATACAATATGCCTTTCTTCTTTTGGTTTTTTTAAGTGTGATACAATATGCATTTCTTCTTTGGTTTTTTTGAGCGTGATATAACATACACATTAGCACTACTTCTCTTCTTCTTTTTTCTTTTACCTTTTCTTTTTTTGGATTAACTAGACGTTGTTTTTTTTTTTTTTAAACCTTCGTCCTGAGGGTGACACACTCATTCGCACACTACTTCCCATTTTTCTTTCCTTTTTTTTTTTTTTTTTTTTTTTTTTTGGGGTTTAATCTAACTGTTTTTTTCCTTTTATACTGGGCATGAATTTTCTTTTTTAATTAACTTATGCGATTGCCTTTTTTTTGTTTTTTGTTGGTTGTTTGCCTTTTTTTTTTTTTTTAATTGGTATCATTTTTTAATAAGGACATATAAATAAATTTATAACAGCTCTAGTTTTTATTCTCTCTTTTTTTTCTCAACCAAACAAAAATTTTTTCCATCTCCCCACTTTTCTACCCTTCCAACCAAATACAAAAAATGGAAACTAAAATCTCTTCTATCCTCCCATTTTTTTTATTTTCTCCCAATTTTTTATTCTACTACTTTTCCATCCTCCCATCCAAACGGTTAACGATCAGATTACTAGAGGAAATGCATGGCAAATCAATATGAAAACAATATCAAACATAAAGGGCCTTAATAGAAATTTTAAATATAACCACAATTTTTATGGGCTTAAAGAATACTTTAGTCTTTTTGTAACTTTAAATTTAAAAAATTAAAAAATAAATAAAAATAAAAAAATAAAAAAAAAACTTGTTGCTGTGCTAACACCTGGATGTTCGTCATATTTTTCATTTCTTTTTTATGTTTTTCATTCGTAGCTTGATAACACTTTGAGATTTTTTTTTTTTTTTTTTTTTTTTTGGTTGTTTCTCAAAGAGTATAACTTTTTTAATTGGTTAAGTTTCTTTAGAATCTGACGTATACTATTAAATTAAATATCAAAATTTATCATAAAAGAGATTTCATTTAGAAAATATATATATTTTTTGATGATTATTGTAAAGTATATTTTGGGAAAGCATTGATAGATTTTTCAAAATGTTGTCATAGAAATAAAAGTAGATTAGCTTTTAACTCCATGCATACGCATGGATGCATTGAAAAATAAACATAATTAGAAGCATATTGAAATTCCAATAACTTAAGGTGAATACAATTTATGGACATTTTAATGTTTTTGTAAGCTCTTAAAAAAATTTGTAAGGATATTATTTTCTAGAGTATGCAAATTGTTTATTCATGATTATTTCATTTTAGAAAAAAATTTTATTTTGTTTTTTATTTACTTAATTTTTGTTATTGTGGTGTTATAAAATAATTTCATATGTATATTTTTCAAATAAGATATGATCAAAAACCCTTATATAACATGGTATACTTTTTCATTAAAATTTTTATTGAACTAAAATAAATTTTTGTAAGAAATATTGGATTAGTTGTAACTATACTTAAAATAGTTTTAAATAGGTTAAAAGTATTACTCATTCAAATTTTTACTTAGAAGTATAATAAATTCTTAATTGAATCTTTTTATGGTATTTAAGTTTAGATTTATGAATCTACATGTAAAGACACTTTAAATAAAATTGGAGATGGAATGACATTTGACATAAATTAAAGCCTATTTAAAATATAATTCAACTTGGAATCTAATTAGTGGGCAATTAGAATGACACATGGTATAAAATTAGAATGCAATTTGAATCCTATTTGAATTCTTGATTGAGCTTTCACTTTATATATATAGACACACACACTAGTCGCTAACCTATGCGATGCACGGGAACATATACTGGATGAGTTTCGGGGAAAAAAATCATTATTTTTTAGTTGATATACACACACCAAAAGGTGTCTATTGAAAGGTCATAATCCTTCATATTGGATATATCAAAAGTGTCTATTGAAATGTCATAATCATTTATATTAAAGGTGTCAATTAAACGAAAAAGTGTCTATTGATTGAAAATGTGCCTATTGAATGAAAAAGTGTCTGCTGATCGAAAATGTACCTATTGAATAAAAATGTGTTTATTGACTGAAACGGGGCATATTGAATGAAAATGTGTCTATTGAAGGGTCATAATCATTTGGGTATTAATAATGGTTCATATTCATTTGATAACTTCTTCTCAACTTCATTTCTTTCATCTATCTTAGAAATACAAGAAATCTAAGGGTCTTCTCCAAAATTTGCTATTTGTATAATCCAATAAATTTGGTTGTATCCTGGGGACAAATTTGTAATAACTCATTAGCAACTCTTGTATGGAGACAAATATTGTCTAATGATGATATTCAATTGTGCTTCTAAGTCAATCAAATTTTCTTTTTGTCTATTGGATCATTTTGTTATTTCATTATATTGCTCCTCTAAATTCCCAACAATTTGGGCAGTTGATTTTTTTTAAGTCAAATTTTTTTTGTTAAATAATGAAAAGGTCCAAGAATCAAGCCACACCAATGATAGCAACAATAATACTGAATGATTTCTTTAAACACCTCACATATGCTTTTCTTCTCAGATTTGTCATTCTCTTCCCTATGCCATACTGATGTTTTTCTTCTCAATGACAATTTTTTGTTTTAATATATACATCTTATATGAAACGGTGAGTAAATACTAAAACTTAACAGGCAAAATGAAAAGGCACAACTATTAGGTGCTTTTAAATATATATGTGGCACGTGGTGCAAAACAAAAAGTCAATTTACGATTCCTCTATCCAAGGTATTATGAACCAAAACTTTTGGAAAAGGAAAAGTATCACAAAATTATAAGTTCATCCATAAAATATGATACTAGTTCTCAAACTAAATTGTCCCAACTTCCACCTTAAAAAAAAATTATTAAAATCTAATTAGTGTTACCAAGAAAAAAAAACATCAAACTTTTAATTTTGGATCCCAAATAGCGAATATACAAAGTCAAACAACTTAACACACAAGTCATTTGAATAATAAAAAAAATCAATTAATTAACAAAAATGTTATGAAGTTCACAAAAAGTCATGCTCTTTGAAATTCATTCAATTCTTATTGGGTTCTTTTGACTAATTTTTAATTTTTTAAGGGAACAAGTATAATTATTTTGGATTTAAATTTTAAAACCTCATGTGTGTGCACACGTGTATATATATTTATTTGTGTGTATGTATATAAAATATTTATAAAATAAATAAATAAATAAAATGCAAAGGGCGTTAAAGCACTAACATCAAGTGTGCCAAATGACACCAAAAACCCACCATTATATCAAAGGTTTAAATCTCAAAAATTTTAGCATTGAAATACAGTCACATTCTAAATTTGAGACAGTACGAGCATATATGCTAAAAAAATTTATTTTTTTTATTCATCTCTCTCTCCTTCGTACTCTCTTTCTCTCTTCTCTGGCTTCTCTTATCTTCCTCGCCTGTGTTCTCTTTGTCTCTCTCAACCCACCTCCATAGCAACAACAATCAAAGACCCACCTTCAACAACACCTCCGCCAATCACCACCGATCACAGCAAATAAAATCACCAGCGAAAACCACCAAGCACCACTTTTTACCATAAAATCCACCAAACCCAATTACAGATGAAACCCACTGATCACAACATGCCCAATCACCAGCCAAACCCATTGATCCCAGCAAACCCAATCACCGAAAAACCTCACCGATCACATTAACAGAATCAGCAACCAAACCCACAAAGCCAAACCCAACACAGGCCAAACCCATAAAGCCAAACCCATCGCCTCTTTCTTCTCTTATTGAGATCGATCCTCGCTGTAGGAAGTGATCAACTGGTGGAGACCGGCATGGAGGAGATCAGCTTAATTTTTTTCCTCCGGTGGTGGTGAGTTTCAGACGTGTTCTAAGTTTTTTTTTTTTCCTCCCATGGCGGTCACCGGAGAGTTTTATACATATTGTGATTAGTTGTTGGTGGAAGTGGGTAGTGCGTTTGAGGTGGTGGTGGTGGTGATCAGGTTTTTTTTATTTGGTGGTGGTGACTGGTGAGTTTCAAAGAGAGAGAGAGAGAGAGAGAGAGAGAGACAGATTAGTGAAAAGGAGATAGAAAGAGAGAGCTTCAGAATTTTATTTTAGAGAAGCCGACAAAGAGCTGGAGAGACAAAGAGAGAAATAATTAATGTTATTTTAATATTTGCATACATTATTTTAATATATAAAATTAAAAAATAGAAGATTTTATGTACAGTGAATTGTACAATAGACGGTAAAATTATAGAGTAGCATTCTTGACCTGTTAAAATGATATAATTATAGAACATCTGATGTTGATGCTCTTAGAGCATTAGCATTTGAGCCAATAGCAGAATTGCATTGTAGTAGATGACAAATTTATTTGACATTTGAAACATTTGATGTGGGTTTTTGGTGTACTAAATACTAAATATTTAGCATTTAGCACACTTGATGTTAATGCTGTATAACTGTAGTGATGAAGTTCAATACAATGATAGAATCAATTTCCAATATGAGATCCTTGTTACCCAATTGCAAAGTCATATATAGTTCATGTCTTTATAACCCATAATTAGGTGGTTCTAGACTTTTGGATTACATATACTATTGCTTAAGCCATGTCAACCTCTAACCTCTTCTTTTCTTATTACAGTGGAAATATTCGAGTTTAAGTTCTTCTAGTGAGAACAATCGATAATTCTAGTAAGTTATAAGAGCATTCACATCCGCTATTGCAAATAGTATATGTAGGGAGATTTTAGCATCAAAGCACAAAACATGCCCACTACCCAATCTTGTACTTGTAAAAAATTTTACAATAGTGCTACAATACTGTCATATAAGTAAGACGGTATTGTAGCAAGCTTCTATAAGTTTAAATTATATTTTATTTCTTCTCTCTCTCTCTTTCTCTCTCTCTCTCTCTCTCTCATTTCTCTTTGTCTACCTTCTCTTCTCTCTCTTGTTTTTGTTATGCAGCTGCTCTCTCCTCTCACTAAACCCAAAACCCCTTTTTTTCTCAAATCCAAAACCCCGTGTGGTGGTGGTAGTGGCAGAGTTAGGCATGGGCATATGTGTTTCAGTGTGCGTCCTCCAATATGACATCATCTATCGTGTGGTGGCGGCGTGGGTTATGTGGCAGTGGTGGCGGACTGGATCTGGGTCGGTGGTTTTGGGGTGGTCTGTGATGGTGGGGTTGATCTGAGTTTGTGGTGTGGGTTGATCTAGGTTGTCGAGTGATTTGTGATGTGGCACGGTGGTGGCAGTGGAAGTGGGTATTCAGTGGCAGTGAGTAGTGGGATTTTGATTTGTGTAGGAGTGGGTTTTGGGTTAGTGGGTGGCGGCGGCATGGTGGGCTTGGGTCAGAGGAATGAATAGCGTATGGCCTCATGGCGGCAGCATGGTGGGTTTGAACTTTGAAGCAATTCCTTCCACAAAGACTTATTTCTAGTGGCAATTGCTATGGTGGTGGTGGTGTGGGGTTTGGTTTTTGGGTTTTGTTTTAGTTTGGGTTTTAGATTTGTTGTGATTTGCTGGGTTGATTTGGGTGATTTTGGTATGGATTTGTTGTGATTTTGCTGGGGTGACAGGTGATGCAGCAGTGGTGTTGTTGATGGTGGTGATGGCAGGTTGTGTTATTGATGATTATTAGTAGATGGTGGGGTTGTTGGACTTGGATGGTGGTTGTGTTGGGCTTTGGGTTTGTTCATGGTGGTATGAGAGGGAGGGGAAAAAAATTGGTTTGCAGAAAAGCAATTCTACAGGAAAAAAATAACACACACACACAAAATTCATGGCCATACAATACAAGAAGGAACAAAAAAACATGAGCAAAGCATTTAGTTGCTTGATTGAGCAGCAACCAATCTTTGATAATAGACTTGGGGTGAGTTTAGGTGAAGGTGTTGTGTGGGTTTGCTAGAGAGAGAGACAAAAAGGTAGAGAGGAAAGAGAGATGGAAGTGAAGAGAGAGAAACTGAATTTTTTATATTATTTGTTAGTATAGTTTATATTATTTTAATAAGTTGTATGTAAATATAAAAACTGGAATGTTGGGTGAGTTGTAAAATGTGCTAGTAAAATAGATAAAGTAGATTTTAAGGGTATAAAATAGAACTTTTTGGCATCCTCTGATGCTAGTGCTCGTAATAATGAGATGAAAAATGTTACTTAGATTCACACTATTCAAATTGAGATTTAGAAACAAAAATTCATCAAACATTGTTCTCTTTTATAATAAAATTCAGAAAATGTCAGGAACGGTTGAGATTGTTAACGAATGAAAGTCAAGTACTGGCCATTATTCTCTGTATTTTTTCATGAAAGTCACAAGAATGAAATTATGAGATTGAACCCTAATTTCATTTGAATTGACGAGGTTCTTAATCTGGGGGAGTTACGCTCATTGGATAGCATAATTTTTAGACAAAATAAAAGCATGAGATTCTTTTTTTTTTTTTTTGGTTAACCATGCAAGTATTATAAAACTAAGGCACCACAAGTCTGTTACAAAAATTGCCAGCTTTATCACTAGCCAGGAGGTCTTCCACCACAGGAGGTGGGTTATACAAAATAAGGTGGTCTGAATTAAGATCAACCCCCAACCTGGCTAATCTATTAGCACACCTATTCGCCTCCTGATAAACATGCGCCACAGTACAATTAAGGAACGTCTTCATCAGGTTCCTGCAATCGGATAATAAAGGTTCAAGACTAAGGTTAACCATAGTAGTATTAGAAAGCAAATAAACAAGGAATTCGGCATCCATATCCATACAAATATTCTTTAAACTAAGCTGTTTTACCAAGAGAAGCCCATCTCTGAGCGCCCACAACTCAGCTAGAATACAAGACGTGTTCTCCAGTTTCCTTTAGCAACCTGCAACCCAATCCCCATTACTGCACCTAAGCACAGCTCCTCCACCAGCCTTCTTCGAGTTTCCCACCACTGATCCATCCGAGTTCAACTTCACCCATCCCTCTTGGGGTTTAGTCCAGGACACTCAAGCCAACACTCTTCTCGATTTTTTGGGGGTTTCAGGAACAATGGCAAAGAATTCAGCACCTTTTTTAACGCAGTGGCCAGCAACCTTTGGATCAAAGCTTCCATCACAGAATATCACCTTATTTATTTGGAGCCATATAAGTCAAAGAACTCGAGGGAATAGCATTTTCCAGGGAATAAGAGGCTGAGAATAAAACTGAGCTGAGCTGCAATTGCTCTTCAGCCATTCTAGTAGGGGAAGATTATAGAACTCTTGATTTGTACTCAAGATGCCCAACTCGGTCCACATTCTTTTAGCCCCAAGATAGTCACGTAAAGCATGGATAATAGATTCATCAGAGTTTCCACACACTTTGCAAGTCAAACATAGGTTGAAACCCCTTGAACCAAGCACTACACGAGTAGGAATACTATTTCGATATACGAGCCACAAAAAAAATTTAATCCTTAGAGTAGTGTAAGCATTCCAGACCCACCTACAAGGATGAGAAGTAAGGTTCAAAGGATTTAAACCTTTGGCAAGGAGATATGCAAACTTTAGGGAGAAAGAACCATCCTTATAATACGCCTAAATAAGCCTGTCTTTCAAATCAGTACACGAAGCTAAATGGATAAAGCTATGCAATCTTAATTAGTATAATAATTTACAATTAAAAAACTGTAGGGGCCTTTTTTTTGTGTTTGGGGCTGGGCTGCCTCCTGCAGTGATGGGCCCGGATGTGTTTCTAAGTAGGGAAGTTGAGACCGGCCCAACTGTAACTCACTTTGGGCCGGCTTGTACACAAACTTAGCCTTGTCTGCCAGGAAACACCCTTACGGCAAGTAGAGCTATTACAACAAGATTACGGCAGGCAGATAACAATAAAAGAAAAACAGAGTGCGGTAACTTTTGTTAATAACAAAGATCGAATATCACAGTGGCAATAATGGTAATGATAATAATGGCTTTTATAAAAAAAGAACAATTGATTGAACGATGATGGAAGTTAAGCAAAAAATAAACATTAAGTCAAGCCCAAGTCTGTAATGACAAATAATCAAAGAGGAAGAACGCTTCCTCTCAATGAAACTAATCTCCCAGGAGAATATCCTGCCGTGGGGATTAATGACTTTGAGGGAATCGGACCTAAATGATAAATGCTTGAAAAAATTCTTACTACTTGATTGTTTCTTAGAGAGTGGGATTTCGAGGGGGAGAGAAGAGAAAAGATCTATTGGTGCATGCCTATTATCCTCACTCTTTGTTTTCTTATCTTTTCTTTTTCTTTTTAGTTTTCTTTCTCTGTTTTCTCCTCCTCTGTTTTTCGGTCCCCTCTACAGGGCACGACAAGGATCCTTTTATGGGGCCTGCCGTGATTGTTTTTTACCATTTCACCCCCTAACGGCCTTTGTCTGGTTTGGACATACTTGCCGACCACCGTCTGTACACTGCTTACTCTTGCCAGACAAAAATAGGTTGGCGTTGTTTCTGTCCGCCATGGCACTGTCTTCTGTCGTGGTTTAAATGCTCTCTCTCTCTTCCTATGACATGCACCCAACGTTCCCTCCCCAACCTTACCTCTTTTGGGCGGTCTGTCATCCCAGCAGGACGTACCTCCCAAAAGGGTTTGGACAGGGAACGTAAAATAAATCTTTTTTCCCCTCCCCACCACCAAACCACACCCCTATTTACCTCTTTCCACTGACCCATGGCCCCATCACAACCTATATTGGCTAGGTACAGGCTGGTGGCACCTGGGCCTTGCGCATGCTTTCCTATTATGTATGTTTAAAGCCCGCCTGCGGCCCATGTGTTTGTTGTGATCTGAAGCTTTGTTTACATTTGTCTGCCATACTTCTTCGTTCTTTCTTGCGGGCCGTTCTGTACTTTCACTACTTCCCTTTGGGATTGGGCTTTTCTTAATACTGGGTTTCACATCTCTCTTGGCACATTTCTCGGTTTATGCTTATGTCTTGTTTCATTACTTGGCATTTCCTGCCATGATGATATGTTCCTGCTAGGCCTCTTTCAAGCCTGCCGTTTCATTCCTTCCCCCAGTGACTTAAGAGAGCCTACTGGTGTTCTTACTCATGGGCTCCATTGTCCCTTTCTTTTTTTTTTTTCCCTTTGGGCCTGCGGCCCTTTTACTTTCCTTGGGCTTCCTCGGCCCATTTACTGACTTTGCATTCCCATGGACTTTTACTAACTTGATTGGGCTTTCCCGGCCCAATCTTCTCATACTCATCCTTGGGGTTCATGGGCTTGCCATCAACCCCTACTTTCTTTGTTTACATTTCTTTGGGCCTGCCGCAGCCTATTCTCACTTTTTCATACCATACACTGCCCATGGGTGTCATTTTTCTTTTTCCGGATCCTTTGGGCTCATTTGCTTCCTCAAGACCCATTTATTCATGTTATGGGTCTGTGTTCTATTATTCCTGCCGCTTGGGTCTAATAATCTTATTCTATGCCTGCCACTCTTATTGCCTGCTTTGCTGGGTTGGACTGGCTTTACAAAAATGACCCTCAACAAAAACTATAATAAATGTTTATTTAAGAATAGTTTATTTAGCTAAAATTAAAAGTTTTTTTGCTGAAAATACTGTAGATAAAGCTAAAAGGTAGTTAAAATAGTACAATAAGACTCATGAATAGTACCAAAAAGTGCAATAGGATTCATGAATAATAGCAAAAAATATGTTGAATAGTAAAAAAAAAACTGACTTTTTAAGTCAATATCAAACGCACACTAAATTACAACAATTCTCATGATATTTTAACTTGAATATCTTGATTAAAAAATAAAAAAAAAAACTGATTTGATGTGTATTTTTGAAACATGAAAGCTCCACAAAAATTTGTCGACTACAATGAGAGTATTGTATTTGAGGTTTGCTTGTCTTGGTTACTAAGTTTATTTTCACCATTAATAGATGCACAATTATATAAAACCTCACACCTTTTTTTAAAATACAGTTATTACTTTGTATTTTCAGTATTATTAAGGATGCTAAATTATGTTTTTTTTTTTTTTTTAAATTTATAGAACATAATGGTAGAAAGTTTGAAAACAGGATTTTGGTGTAATCATTTGTAATTGTAGAAAAAATTAATGAATTTGTGCACATATAATTGTCCATCAGATCACTTTAACAAGTTGTGACAAAAAATTATGACAGGAGAGAGAAATGTGATAATAATGGAGTCCCCGCTTGCTTGCAATGGTAAGGGGGACTTTCGGCGAGCGGCAATGGGGAAGCAATGAGTGGAATTGAGCAATGTTTGGTGGGTTCCGCTTACGCTTTTGGAAATGGCGGGATTCATGGATATCAGGAAATGGAAATGTCATATTTGGTAAAATTCACGGCTGAAAAAGGAAATATAGTGGGCCCACTATTATTGATGGCTTAGATTCTACTGGTCACATAGGTTTGATCCCTTCACCTTGCATATTTGCTTTTTTGATAAGGTACCATTCAGGGAACAAAGATAGAAACCGGCGCAATACAATAAAAAGATGAGAAGTGGATGCAAAAGTTTTTCTATTTTACGCGCCAAAAACTTACTTTTATTTATTTATTTATTTATTTTATACTCTTATTTTTACAAAACATTCACGTCAATTTATTTATTATATACAAAATTTTCTTTAAATAATTATTTATTATTATTATTTTATTATTTAACTTTTCCACCTACCCCCTACCTACTACCCCAATATCCACCACACATTTCTCAACTTTTCTCATTTTTCAGAACATCACTCTCTCTTCTCCATGGCCCAAGCTTCTCATCTCTAACTCTAAAACTCTTTTTCTCTCACGATTAGCCATAGCCAGAGCTCACCTTGAGCTCCGTCCAAGGCCGAGAGCCCCAAATCCTACTCCATGCCATCACCGATGGCAGCAAAGATCAGCTGCAACACCACCACAAATAGTGGTCCAAATCTTCACTCTCTCATGGCAGTAGCGAACGCTCCACCCAAGCTTCCATGGCAGCGGCGACAGCAGCTAGGGCATGATTTTTAGTTTGATTTTCCATTGATTTTTTGGTTGGAATATTATGTGTTGTAATGGTGGTGGTGGGGTGGTACTGGATTGTGGTGGTGGGTGGATGGTTGATCGGCTGTGCTTTTTAGATGAAGAGAGGGAAAAGGGAGAGAGAGAGTGATATGAGAAAGAAGAGAGAGCTCTGACCGGTGAGAGAAAATAATATAAAATATAGATTTGCAAAGCTACAGTAATTGTGTATATTTACATGGTATTGTAGCAACTTGCATTTATACACAACTTTCCACCCCACTGATGTGGGTGTTTTTTTGCTCAGATGGAGTAAAATTACTGACTTTTTCTATTTTGCAAAATTTTTCACAGCCTGATGTGGTTGCTCTAATGCGAATAATTCTCTAGTAAGGATATACATACAACTATACAAGGACAAACTATGATAAGATAAAAGTCTATAAAAGTTGATAATTATGTAATTACACTTTTTTTTTTCGTTATTATAATTTAGGTCATTTATTTATTTTTTTTAGTAGATTATGTAAATGGGATATGAAAAATTACATAACAAAAATGATATATTCAGTAAGAAAAATATTATTTAATAATCGGCATAAATGCACTTTTCGTTCTTATGTTTTGCCCTAATTCTCATTTTGATCACTACATTTTATTTTTATCACATTTAGTCCCTATTTAAAAAAATACCATTCATTTTAGCCCTTTTTGTCAGTGCTCTAACAGCAAAATCCTAGGTGGTCGATGGAACTATTAACATAATAATAATAAAACATTTATTTTGGCATTAAAAAATGCCATATCAACATCTAAATTTAAAAAAAAAATTAATTTTAACTAAATAAAAAAAATTAAAACATAACTAAAAACCAAAATCACATGAATTGAGATATAAGTGTGTCTTGAATAAGAACAATAAGAATACAAACCTAGATTTAAGAACACAAATCCAGAAATTAAAAAAAAAAAAAAAAAAACCAACAAACAACCATTCAACACTGAATTCTCCAGAAAAGACCGAATCACATTTCAACAAATGAAGTAATCAAATTTAAGGACACAAACACAGATTTAAGAACACAAACCCACAAATTTTAGGGAAAAAAAAAAAGCAACTAATCAGCCATACAACACCGAATTCTCTAGTAAATCAAACCCATAAACCAAGTAAACAAACCAATCTCCAACAAACCCATAAACCTATAAATTTTTTTTGGGAAACAAACACAAAAAAAAAAAAAAAAACCCAAAAAATTTAGCTCAAATACAAATTCATAAATCCTAAAACCCCATTTTCTTAAACCCAACAAAATCATCAAAGACCCATAATAGGCCACGTCCAAAATCTCCATTCCTTTTCTTGTTCTTCTTCCCTAAGAAAATTTAAATTACTTCATCAGTTCATCTTGAGTTATTTTGCCACTTTGTGCCATTTTCTCTGTCTTTTTAACTCTCCTTCTCAACCTTAAATTTGAAATTGCAATCCCAAAACACACTAAATCGATAGATCCACATAAAATGAAAAGCACAAACCTTTTCAGCTTTTCTTCTTCTTCCTCATCTGCGTTTACCTTCTTCTTCCTCCTTCCTTTTTTCCGTTTTGCTCCTTTCTTCTTCTATCACCAATCACTAGTACCCAAAAGCTAGGTTTTTTTTCTTTTTCAATGAGTTGTCTATCACCACGGCATTGATAGGAGTTAGGCACTACCCTTTCCCCATGTGAAAAGTTGGACATGTGGCTATCCAGGGACGAAGCCAGGAATTTGAGTGACGGGGGCTGGAGTATTGAACAAAACTCACTTGTTAATCAACTTTTTATAATTTTGCTTAAAAATTTTTGGAAACTGAGGTATCAACATTTTATGGAATTGATATATCAACAATTTCTGGAATTGAGATCAAGATTTTGAATTCTATTTTAGATTTGGAATGAAATACTTTGGTATCACGACACACACAATTATTAAACTAAATGAAAGTATAATATATAATTAATTTAATATATTGTTTTACAAAAATCAATTAAAATTATTAGATTGCTATTAAAAATAAAGCAAATGTGGCATTTTTGTAAATAAACAAACATGTAGGGTATTTTGTAAACTATAAATAAATCACTTTCTCTATTCCCAATCCCACCCATTCTTGTTTTTACTGTTTACCTCACATCTGGTCTTTAAACAGGTATTACTTTTCTGATATCTGCTTGCTCTTCTTTATCAGTGTGCGTTCTAATAATCTTCTTCTTCGTCTCTTTCGTTTTTTCCGATTTGTCTTTTTTATGTTTTTGTTAAATCATGTTTTTCATATTGTTCTCGCCTTCCTTTCTCTCACTGTACCTCTTGATTATTTTAGTCAGACTCAGATTCTTCATATTTTTTTCTCCTCTGTTTTAAACAGAGATGAACTGCAGCATGTGCAGTGGTTTACAGGGTGGCCAACCATAAATTTATTTGGGTCCAAAATGCCAGGAGTGAGCTGATAATAAGCAAAGAGAGACCAATGATGACCATGTTTTTTTTTTTTGGGGGGAGGGGGGGGCCTAATTGAAAATTAAATATACCAATAAAAAAAATTTTCTCAAAATCCAGGGGGGGCCATGGCCCCCCCTGGTCAAAGAGTAGCTCTGTCCCTGTGGCTATCTCTCCCCCTTTCATTAGGTTTGTAATTTTTTTTTATTTGATTGCTTCATTTATTGAAATGTGATTCGGTCTTTTCTAGAGAATTCAGTGTTGAATGGCTGTTTGTTGGTTTTTTTTTTTTTTTTTTTTTTAATTTTTTGGTTTATGTTCTTAAATTTGGGTTTGTATTCTTATTGTTCTTGTTCAAGACACACTTAGATCCTAATTCATGTGATTTTTAGTTTTTAATTATATTTTTAAAATTTTTATTTAGTTAAACCTTAACAAATTCTTACAATATTTTCACAATTATTTGACAATCTACACTGTTCATTGGCTTTTTTTTTTTCCACAGTACGCAAGTTTTGCTTGTGCTCTTTTTGTCTTTTCTTTCAAATATTTATATGTGCATACACAATTACACTGACACAACACATTCTTACAATATTTTCATAATTATTGAGGTGTCAATTTTTTAAAGGTCAAAATAAAATAATAAAATAAGAAACTGAGAATTACTACCATTTAAAACTCAAAATACGAGAATAAAATTTTTGGGATGTTAAAATTTAGTGGGAGTATTTTACACATTACACAAATATTTTAAGAATTATAAGCTTTTATTAGGGTTTCACTAAGAGAATAACAGTATGACATATTTGCTATTTTCCAACCCGCACAGTTCATCAGGCTTTTTTTTTTTTTTTTTTCCTTCACCGGTATTGTTTGTGATTTTTCGTCTTTTCTTTTAAATATTATATATATATATATATATGTGCATATACAGTTACACCAACTTAACAAATTCTTACAATATTTTCACAATTATTTGACAATCTGCACTATTCATTGGCTTTTTTTTTTTTTTTTTTTTTTCACAGTACGCTGGTTTTTCTTGTGCTCTTTTTGTCTTTTCTTTTAAATATTTATATGTGCATACACAGTTACACTGACACAACACATTCTTACAATATTTTCACAATTATTGAGGTGTCAATTTTTTAAAGGTCAAAATAAAATAATAAAATAAGAAACTAAGAATTACTATTGTAAGGACACAATTTGGTTCCAAAGTCCAAAATAAAAAAGACTAAGGCCTAAGGAGCCCAAAACAATGAATTTGTAGAGAGCGGACTAAAAACTAAATTTCATTGAGTTGCACAATAATCACAGTAGGCTAATTATTGTTAGAAGGCATAAACAAACAATTTTGGGTAAGGAAATTCCTTCTTGGCAACGTCCGAGGAAGGTTGTTTTTATATATCTCTTCTAGACTTAAACACAATTATAGTTCTTGAGTGTATAGTGATTTTTCTCCAAATTATCTAATGATCCCCTTGTAATGGGGTCTTTCTTCTTTATATTCTCCTTTTTTACTCCATCTTAGCCCTCCACGTGTAGATCAGATTGCTGGTTTTGATACTTGTCCCATCAACACCTTCTTGAAATCTTTGTGGGTAGCTGTAAGGCTGAATATTACTGTTCAGGCATCATCTCCACATTAATGCGGCCATGGAGTTAGCCGCATAGCATTCAATGCGGTGGTAGTAGCTTTCTTCTTAGATATTTCTCAGCTTTCCTCTGTCTTATCCCCATCTGATGCTTATTCTTACCAGTATGATCGTCTGGTGCCTTGTTCTTGACGAAAGGTTAGACCTTTGACCTCTACTCTGCTTAGCCGAGGAGATGTTTCTCCTCGGACTACACTCCCAATCTCTTATGACCAGACTTCTTCCACAGGCCACTAACTTGTATGCCCCCGTTAGTATCTACTTGTCTTCAGACGATTTAATGTTCTCGGACACGGCTCACGGCTCAATACCCATTTCTGGCCCCTTTATCCCTACAACTATCATCTAAAACTCAAAATACGTGAAGAAAATCTTTGGGATGTTAAAATTTAGTGGGAGTATATTACACATTACACAAATATTTTAAGAATCATAAGCTTTCATTAGAGTTTAATTGAGAAAATAACAATATGACATATTTGCTATTTTCCAAAATATTAAGGGAAAAATTGCTTGATTTTATAGTTTAAGGAGTAATGCTATGTCCACAACATTTTCACAATAATTTCACAACAAATTTTATGTGGTAAGGTATTTTTGATGGATAAAAAAGTGATATCAGTAGTAGGCTCAGTTTTAAACTAATAACAACTTATCATTTAGAATTTGTTCTAAAAATGTTATGGATGTTTAAAAAAAAAAAAAAAAAACTCTTATCCTAAAAATGAAGGTATTGTGAAAATGTTGTGATATTTTGTTGTATTCTTAGACTTCTTTTTAGCATAGTCAAATTGGGTGAGCCAAAATTCACGATTTCATACACAATTTTCTTGTGTTGTCTTTTTGTTTGTTTTTTTTTTTTTTTAAATGCATAATTTTAAAACCAGTAATAATTTTTCACCGAAGATTTGCTGTGAAAATGCTGTGGACGTAAAAAATAAAATAATAATATCAAACTGAGACCTATCACAGTTGGAAATAAAAAAATATTGTGAAAATGTTGTGACATTTTGTTGTATTCCTTGGATTCTTTTTGGTGTGACATTTTGTTGTGTTCCTAGGCTTCTTTTTTTGTTTAGTCAAATTTGGTGAGCCAAAATTCATTGTTTTAGCCACAATTTTTATCAATTGGCTTTTTATTTGTTTTTTTTTTAATACACGGTTAAAAATGGTTAGCCCAATTTAAAATTAGTAACAATTTACCACCTATGATTTATTATGAAAATATTATTGACGTAGCATTACTCTAAAATAAAATAATAAAATATCAAACCAGAACCCACCATAGCTAGAAATAAAGGTATTGTAAAAATATCGTGATATTTTGTTGTGTTCCTAGACTTCATTTTTGGTTTAGTCAATTTGTTGAATCAAAATTAATTGTTTTATGCATAGTTTTTTAGGTTGAATTTTTTTAACACATTGTTTCAAGTTTTTTTATTTTTTTATTTTATATATTATTATTTTTTATATATTTTTTAAAAACACATTATTTTACACACATACACACACACAAATTGACAAAGTAGCACTTTCCTCCTTTATGTTTGAGGTGGTTTCATTCCCCCCAAACTAAAGTTGAATAATTTCCTCCTTTATATTTTGTAAATGAGCATATACTTCTATTGTTACTCTCTTAGTTAAACCTTAAAAAAATTTTATAATTCCTAAAATATTCCACTGTGCAATGTCTAAAATACTCCTATTAAATTTTAATGTCCCAAAAAATTTCTTCATGTATTTTGAATATTATGTGGTAGATTGGTAATCATGCTTAGAAAATTAAAATGATGATATATGGAGTTCTATTTGTTATCTAGAGAACACTAATTTATTAGGTTTAAATCTTCTGAATTTATAATTTTATCTAATAGAAACTTTGATGACAGGTATCTTTTATTATTTTGTTATTTTTTAATTTCTTTTCCTACTTAAAAGGGTGTTTATTAAAAATAAGTAAGCTAAACATCGTTGTTAGACTCATAAAATAAGATGATAAAGAATGAAGCATGAATAACAAAATCTCCATTGTAGATGGTTACAAGTATTTAATTTGATGATAATCTTAAAAAAAAAATTGTAGCATATATCATCATTTATTGCGAAAATTTAAATATTATAGAAAGATGATGACATTCATTATCATTATTTGTAACAATTTTGGTGAGTAGATATTACATTTAGTAAATAGATTCTAAGAAATTATCATAGTAAATAGATATTCAAATAACTATTTTAAATTTAAGTATATGATTTCATAAATCTTCAAAAAAAAATCTATATTAATTTTTTCACTAAATGTGCAGCACGTGCTTCGCACGCGCAACCCACAGTATTGTTATAAAAAATATTAATAGTTTTTTTTAACCTTTTAATAAAAAACAAAATAATTAAAAAAAAAATTGCCGTTTGTGTGAAAAAAAGGAGGAGGAGAAACCTGATGCCAATTGTTGGGGATTGGAGTCTCAACCAAGTTGAAGCCCTAAAACCAAAAGTACCATTTGTCATCGTCATTTGCTTCTTCAACCTTAAAATATAAGAGAAATATAACCAAACTCGCTTTAATCCTGGGTCCCACAACACTAAACCCTCACTCTTCAATCTTCATCTTCTTCACCTCCCAATCCCAATACCAATCTCAAAGCCCTAAAACCACTTCACTCTCAGCTCCTCCCATGGCTGCTGCTTTTCAACTCAGACCAAAACACAGAACAACCCTTCACAACAACCCTTCTCTCATCCACCTATTCTCCTCCTCCACCTCCTCCACTCCTCCTCCTCCTCCTCCTCCTCCTCCTCCGGACCCCACCACTTCGGACCAATCTCAATCCTCCTTTACCTCCTATTTCTCTGATGTCAAAGCCAGCCTCAAACACCAACAACAACAAAGACCCACTTCCCCATTTTCACCAAGGAACCCCACAAACCCATCATCAAAACCTTCAAACCCATCTTTCTCTTTCTCTAAGCCTTCAAAAGTCGCTTCCCTCGAGGAAATTCGCAAAAACCTCTCCGAATTTCGTTCCCGATCCTCTGTTCCACCTCCCACCATTCAACCCAACAACTCTAACTCTGCACCCTCCTCTTCCTCTTCTTCTTCATCTCATCAGCACATTTCATTTCAAGAGCTTTACAAAAGAAATGTGACTGCCAAGGCAGCAGAGGAAAATGCTGCTAATAACACCACTGACTCCGGCCTCGGAAAGCTCGGTGCTGGTGCAGGCGGCAAGCTCTCTTTCGATGCGATTCGTGAGAGCTTGCGGCAGCTCCGACTGACAAATGATTCACCCCAGAATGAGAGGAGGAGTGGGGATCCCATGTCCTTATCGGCATTTAAGAATAGTTTGAAATTGAAGCCCGCGCCAGATTCTGCCCCGGTGTTTGGTGGGACTGATTCGCTGCCAGTTTCGGTGTTTGGGAAGGAGAGGGAGAGGAAAGAAGGGGAGAGGGAGACAATGGCGATGAAGACAGAGTTTGTGAAGATGTATAGCTATGGGGAGTTGGGGGAGAAGCTGAGGAAGCTCAGGCCTTCTGTGCAGGAGGGGAAGAAGGAAGGGGATACGCCGGGCTTTTCGCTCTCCGAGTTGAATGAGAGGCTGATGAAGCTGAGGGAGATGGAGGAGAAGGAGACCGAGTCCAGGATTGGCGGGGTTTCGTTTAAGGACTTGAGGGAGAGCTTGGTTTGGCTAAGGTTGACAGAAACTGAGAAGGCAAAGAAAAATTCGAGTAAGTTTTAGTGGATTTCAATTGAATTTTGCTAATTTGGATGGTAGATGATAGGAGAATGTACTCTCTGTTTGGGTTGCAAATTGGAAATTTGAATACTTGGTTTGCAATAGTTGGCATTTGGATTTGAGTATAAAAAATAATGACAAAATTTTGATGAAATATTATAGTTCTCTGATTCATTCTTTAGAAAATTAAAGTTAGAATAAGAAAGTGATACTTTGGATTACTTGATCTTGTGTTAATATATCACCCCCTTCCTGAACCCCTGAAAAGATGAAGACTCTATGAACCAAAAGCTGATTTTGATAGTGAAATGGGGGTTTTGTGGGGGTGGGGGGGGGGGGGGGGGTGGGGGGAATGGGGGCTTGATGTTGTCAAGCAAGTGGTGTTTGTGCAGTGTATATAAATTGTGCTTGTTTTGATGTTGTACTTGGATTGTTGATGATAAAAAGATATAGCCTCTGTTTTGATTGCTGAGATTATCAGGTGAAATGGCGTTTAGTCACTGATCTTTGTCCTACTTGTTAAATTTTAGTGTTCTCAATACTTTTTTAGTATACTATAAAATATTATTTGAGTGTTCTCAGTTCAGTTATCATCTAGAAGCCACAACAACAACAAAGCTTTAGTCCCAAATTTTTTTGGGTTGGCTATGGATCCTCAACAATATTAGGTAGAGTTGGCCACATGAATTCTTTTCCTCCATTCTATTCTATCCAATGTCATAACCTCTATATTACTTTCTAAATTGACATGTCCTTTTTTAACTTCTTACTAATATTGTCTTTGGTCTCCCTCTACCTTTTTTGTTCCCTCAACTTGAATCATTTCACTCTTTGTTACTAGTGCATTAATTGCTCTCTTTTGCACATGAATCATTTAATCTACAAGCCACTTATCAAAAAAGAAGAAGTTATCATCTAGAAGTCAGTCCACCTCAAATTATCAAATTGGAAGATTTTAAGTGATAGATTATAGATTAGTCTCCACTTTTGGCAGTATGACAACAATTTAGAATCCTTTGCCTGGTTGAGGAACAAATTGAGCTCTGGTTGATGTGTGGTTTAGTTCTTTCTTATTTCTGATATATTAAACACTATTCATACTAGGTATGGAAAAGGTTCTTTTGAACTCTTATAATTTAGCCAAGGCATCTATTGAAAAATGGGCTCAAGCTAGATCTTTGGGTTTCTCACCTGGTTTTTTCCAAAGCAAAATGTTGCTAGTCAAAATCCCCTTTCTTTGTCAATATCCACCTCATACGGTCTCCAAGCTCAGAACGAGGCAAATTAGAACCCAAGGTACGGAGGAATTCATCCACCTCACCCATCTCCCAATCATTTGGATCCCTTAACAAGCGAACCTTCCAGCTTCTCTGAGCCTCCATCCCCAACCTTTCGAGAGACAAGGCCATCGATGCCTCTCTATTAGAAGCAATCCCATACACTAATGGGAAGGATCGATGGAGTGGTAAGTCCCCACACCACCTATCTGTCCAAAATTTCACTCTATCCCCCACCCCTACTTCAAACTGAATGCATTTACTAAACACTTCCCAACCTTTTCGAATACTTCTCCATAAACCACACCCATAGGCGCCCCTACCCAGCTTAGAAGACCAACCCCCCCACTCTTCCCCAAACTTCGAAACTACAACCCTCCTCCAAAGACGAGTCTCCTCAACCCCAAACCGCCATAACCATTTTCCTAGTAAGGCTTTGTTGAAAGTGGTTATTTTCCTTACACCCAGACCACCGTTCGCCTTAGGAGCACACACCTTATCCCACCCCACCAAGTGAGCCTTCGAATCCCCCCACAAGAAGTCCCTCTGCATCTTCTCAATCTTATTCGCCACATGCGAAGGAATGGTAAAAAGAGTATGGGATTGCTTCTAATAGAGAGGCATCGGTGGCCTTGTCTCTCGAAAGGTTGGGGATGGAGGCTCAGAGAAGCTGGAAGGTTCGCTTGTTAAGGGATCCAAATGATTGGGAGATGGGTGAGGTGGATGAATTCCTCCGTACCTTGGGTTCTAATTTGCCTCGTTCTGAGCTTGGAGACCGTATGAGGTGGATATTGACAAAGAAAGGGGATTTTGACATCCGCTCTTTCTACAACAAGCTTCGTTGTCCTTTGCCTATTATCTTTCCTTGGAAAGGTATTTGGAAGGTTAAGGCTCCTCCGCGCGTCTCTTTCTTTGTTTGGACTGCAACCTGGGAGAAGATTCTTACAGGAGACATTCTGAGGCGTAGAGGAGTGGTTTTTGTTGACCGATGCATTATGTGTCGTTGTAATGGGGAGACGGCGAATCATCTGCTTCTTCATTGTGAAAAAGCTCATTTGATGTGGAGCTTGGTTTTTAGAACTTTTGGGATCTCTTGGGTTCTGCCAAGATCGGTAGCAGATACGCTTTTCGGTTGGTGGAATTGGTTTGGAAAGCATTCTTCTAGCATCTGGAACTTAGCTCCTTTGTGCCTTATGTGGTGTATCTGGAGGGAGCGGAATTGGCGAACCTTTGAAGATACGGACAAATCCGATAATCAGTTGCTCGCTTTCTTTAGTGGTTCTCTTTTTGATTGGACTAGGGCTTGGGGAATCACCTCTAGTGACTCTCTCCCTTTGTTCTTTAATTCTCTGCTCTGTACTTAGTTCTTATGTTGGCTTTTGTTTGTTTTGTTGTTTTTTCTTGTTGTTTGTTTCCTTCTTTGTACTCCTTGCTCTACCTTTTGTTTTCTTGAGGTAGCTCTTTGAATATTCATCTTTTTACTTATCAAAAAAAAACTTGTTTGAATGTGTCTAATGTTGTGGAACATCGCTTTTTAAAATTGTTTTGGCGGATTAAATTTTGCCAGCTTTAACTTGTATACATATGATACAAAATCTATATTCATAATATTAATTGATTCTGATCTATTTTTTCAGTTCAGAGACTTGATATCTTGGGTCAGTTAGGCAGAACTCCAAACTTTATGCTGCAACCTCCAAAGGAGCATCTAGTTGAAAAGGCAAATATCCTTCTCTTAGCTTTTATATTCTTGAATCTCTATTTTTGGTTGAATAAGGTGACTAGATCAATCATTATTTTTCATTTAAAAAAGTGAAAACTCTCACATGCATAAATTATTGGAGCACTAGATGATAATGTTGATGATAGGACCTCCTAAAATGAGATATCCCAAATCCATTCCCTAAAGTTGTTCTCTAAATTCTTATGGATGTTTTAATGTGGAATTCCTTAAGAAGTAATTGTACTTGTAGTTGTAATTTCACTTGTGGTTTACAGTCTTGAGCTCTTGTTAATAAAGAGAGAATTTGCAAAACCTATATGCTTTTGCTTGAAGAAACTGTGTTCAGTGGTTGTATAGTAATGTATTTTGTAAAACATTTTGAGGATTACTTTTTCTTTAGATGGAAAAGAATGGAGCTTTTTTTTTTTTTTTTTTAATAAATAATTTTATTTTATAAATTTTTTATAGGTGAGAATATATTTATTATAAAGAGACTATGGGTCTATTTGGGATCTATTTATTTTGCTGAAACTGAAAACTTTTTGCTGAAAGTACTGTAGATAAAGATAAAAGTTAGCTGAAATAGTACAGTGAATAGTACAGTGAGATCTATAAATAGTACCAAAAAGTGTAGTGGGGCTCATGAATAATAGCAAAAATAAGCTGGCTGTTTAAGCTGGAGCCAAATGCACACTACATATGTTGGAAGGGTTCATTATTAAGTCAATTTTTTGCTTCATAATTCAGATGGTATGATCTTGCAAAAGAGCTAAATGCAAACTCTTTGGGCACGTTTGGCACTGTAATGTAATAGTTATTTTTTTGGTTTAATTATTCAATAGTTTGGTTATGTTTTTATTACAAGGAATAGTCATTCCTTATGAATAGTTATTCTTTAAAATGAGGAATAACTATTCCTCTCTAAAAGGGTTGTAATAACTATTTCTTAGTATATGTAATAATTTCCAACATTAATATATTTCCAAATAAATAAGCTTTCCATATTCACCTAACAATTATGGAAATAAAAAATCATCAAAAAATAACTCATCTCTCTAATATATTATTTTTTAGGAAATATAATTGTATGAATGAGATATTTCCTAAAATAGATTATAAGTTTCATTCTAATGTTATAATTTACAACCAAACTAATGAATAGGTTTAGTTATTCCATTACAATACATTTTATTCCTAGTAATAAAGATTACCATTCTTATTGTAATTCACATTTAGTGTACCAAACGCACCCTTCATATATTTGTGACTCTGTTGTTGCATTTTTAAAATAAAAAAATTACAGTCTCTGGTATTACTGATGACTGAAATAAACTAGTGTCAGAGTGATGTCTATTATATCTTAAAAAAAAAAAAATGTGACGTCTGTTATCTACAATAGGTCCTTGCTAGACTTCCTTGTACATCTTATCCTTCACTCTGAATATTTCTTTTCCTAAAAGAGCTGGAATCAAATTCATTATGTATTGATTCCTTTATTGGTGTAAACTGTGAATCCTACATGAAGTAACTCAACCTTATAGTATTGTTTTTTAATTATGCATGCTTAAGGTCTTTATAGGGTGATTTTTTTTTTTTTGGGTATTCGATCCTATTCGATCCTTCAGAAAGTGCATGTTCTTAAACAGAGTCCAGTATGAACTTATTAATACCTGCATTATTTCAGATGAAGTTACTTTCCTTTAAAAATCTGAAGGGGTTTGATGCTCTAATATTTTTGAAATATGTTTAATGCAGTATTTCCATCCGGATAATATGTCTTCTGAAGAAAAAATGAAAATTGAGCTTGCAAAAGTTAGAGATGAATTTAAAATGTCAGATTCAGATTGTGGATCCGCACGTGTTCAAGGTAAAGGGGTTTACATTTTATTTTCATTACACTTTTCCATCTTGAGAGATTGCATGTTTCTGATTTCTGTTTTTTGGTGCATGTGTATAATCTTTTTCTTTGGATGCATGTGTTGTTTATTTCACAAAATTGTTAAAATATACTGCTTTCACCTAATTCTTTTGATTGACATGTTTCTGGCCTTATCTTTAGTTCCCTTTGTGTACATATATATGTACATAGGTTCTATGCATAAGATATCCTAAAAAATTACAACATGAATATTAATTACAAACAAAATTATAGAGAATAAATAAAATCTACAAAAGAGCACTATGATTTTTTTTGGGGGGGGGGGGGGGGGGGGGGGGGGGGGGCGGTGTGGGGGGGCAGTGGGAAAGGGGTGTAGCTCTATAGTTAATTTTTTGGAACATATGAATATCTGCTTGTAATTCTTTAAGGAAGCTCACATTCCAACCTTTCCATTCTCATAATAATATATCTTTTGAAAGATAAAGATCTACAAAAGAATGAGTAGCACTAAGACCTGAAGAATGAGACGACTCATATAATGATCTAGTGAAGTACGTCTTCAATTGAACCACCTAATTTTCTTCAACATCGAAGATAGTATGCTTCCTCAGTCCTCACCCTCCATAAAGTCCATAGCATGGAGGGGTTATGTTCCAATGAAAGAAGCATTTCTCTCCAAGATCCACTAGACTCTGATACTGAGAAAATGTAAGTTCACAAAACATATGCAATATAACAATGCAACAATAAATGGTCCATGGATTCGCCACCGCACCTGCACATGCAACACCAATTTACTATTGTGAGTCCTCTATTTACGAGATCATCACATTTCAATATATTTCCTCAAACTGCTGTTGAAATGAAGAAGGTGACTCTTTTTGATGCGCATCAAATGCTCTTCCATAGGCAACTTACATCTCTTAGGCCTCTCAATGTCTCATAATAGGAGCGAACATCAAACTTTCCATTCCCATTCAACCTCCACCTCACTGGACTAGGGCCCTCTTGCCTAGATATACAAGACTACATGATGTCAGAGGAGTCTATCAACTCAAGTTCCTAGTCAGTAAAATCCCTATTAAACCTGACATTACCAAGAGCGACTCTAGTTTCTAATCATTTAAATCTCCATTACATGTGACATTTCCAAGAGCGTATATTTCTTCCATTCAATTAAATCTTTGTGAAACATAATATTAAAAAGATAACCTATGAAAAAAAGAAGGTTTTGTTATGAAATGAGTAGCAGTTGAGTTGGCTAGCCAAGTAACTATTATCTTAATTAGCTTTGAATTTTTCCATGAGGTTGCAAACATCTAACTGGATCTGATTGGTGTGGTTTATTAGAAGTTGGTGTTCAAGCCATGGGATACCAAGGGTAATTGGTTATGTTATCTAGACTTTTGTTTGATCCAAAAGGATAGAGTGAAGGGAAAGGAAAGGGAGAGGAGGGAGGGAGAGGGGATAGAGGGGGAAGGAAACCTATATTCCCTTGGGATGCTTGATTGGTTAAAGAGAGAGAAGGGGGGAATGGAATCATAAAAGTGCTGCACATCTAAAAGAACTTGAAAGTAACATGTTTTCTTTCTCTCATACCTTCCTCCCCAGTTCCTTCTATCCTTAAGTTTAATATATCATTGAAGTGCTTTGAATTGAGTGAATGCTGTCATAGAAATAGAGCGTGAAAGAAAGTTTCAGAATGTTGTCTTCCACACACCATAAACAAGTGAATATTAAGCTATGATTGAACAGCTATAAGGTAAGCCATGCTGTATAGTATAAAATAAGGTGTCATTAATAATGAGAATGGGGGCCCATTAGATGTTAAATTTGAGGAGACTAGTGACTGTTTATGCTTTTGGCCAATTTGATAGAGATCAGCAAAAGCAACTTTTGATGACTTCTTGGGTTTACCTTTCTTCTATCCAGTTGACATGGAAATTTAAAGAAGTGTTAAAATTATAGTACATATGAGCAATCGAGCATATGGTTAGATTAGGATGGAAAAAAAATGTATTGTTTTCTGAGTTCTGTTGGGTACTGAAAAAGAAATTATAATTTATCAAATCTCTGTTGTGGCTAGGTGGAAGTGGAATATAAAAGTAGGTAGTTAGTAGTTCCCTTCGTTGTGGGGTTTTTGATTTTGTTTTTGGATAAATGCATACAAGGTTGTCTTATACTTTGTGAATTTTATGTAAAAAATTCAGCATTTTTTTTCTCCTGCTCTTCAATTTTTATGAATCATCTACATAATGTTATAAATTTCTTTTTAAGTCATTTGAACCCCTGAAATATGAATTTATTCTCTCTCTCTCTCTCTCTCTCTCTCTCTCTCTTAATAATCTTTTCATTGTATGTTTTTTGGCCCTTCTTTGGGAGCAACTCAACTTTCATGGAAATGAAAATTCCCCCCTTGTTCTTTTTACTTGGGAGAAGTGAGAATGTTAGTGATCCTTGAAAGTTCTTCCAAACATAATATGCTTGCAATCAGTGTTTCTCTCTCTCTCTCTCTCTCTCTCTCTCTCTCTCTCTCTCTCTGTTTTTATTTGAGCTATGATTATGGATTTCCTTTATCTGTTTTCCTTGCAGTGGCGCAACTCACAACTAAGATCAAGCATCTATCTTCAGTTTTACACAAGAAGGTGACAATTGAACCAAGTATCTCGTTGTTTCAGTCTATATTAGATTATTTTCATTGTATTATCTATCCAAAAAAAAGAAGAAGAGTATTTTCATTGTATTACTTCTTAGTTTATTTATTTATTATTATTATTATTATTTTAACACTTTTTTGGATCCAATCTTGCATTAGATTCTTTTACTTGGTATTTAGGGTAATATCAATCCTCATATGGTTGAACAAGAAATTGGTTATTGCTCTTTACAAAGAGATAGTTATCGACCTGCACTAGTTTCTAATAAATTAGGGCTGTTGAGATGATTAACATGGTATAGATTGTTCTAGCTATTACTTTTAGTGTATTTTTGGAATGGGGGAAGATGAATGCAAGGAAAGTAGGTTTAAGTTTCAAGGGCTTTACATTGTTGATATGAAATATGACATCAGTCACACTTGGGGGTGTCCGGCAAGGGACATACGGCCTCGATGACGGTGGTTAGTGCAGTTGAGAAGTTTTTCAAATCCATCCAAACCGCATCGAGTGTCTACACATTATGTATATGGGATGGGCTCAAATTACACCCATTGTAATTTTTGTCAACGTTATACTACTTCATAACTTTCTGTTAGATGTGTGTTGATAAGTCCACTATTGGATTACATCATCTCCCCATATCCTTTATGCTTGCAAACTAGCAAGATGATAAGAGATCAATAACTATCTTATCTATAAAATGCTAAAATCTCAAGTTCTTTTGACTTTAAAAATTATACTTAAAAGCATGAGTTTATGGATGATTAATATGAAAATTGGTGTGTGTATTTGAGGTCTAACGGTGGTGTGAAATACTCAAGTTAATAAATGTCAGTGAGCTTATTTTGTGTTAGTATTATTGAAGAAATCACCAAACAATTTATTGAGTGGTGAGCTCTCATATTTTAATTCCTTTGTAAATTTTGTATTGCCTTGGTGAAAAATTCATAAATATTAGAGTTTCTTATAAGTAAAAATAAATATAAAAAATATGTGATACTTTATATTTGTCACACCTTGGAGATGCTCCCACTCTGAGAAAAGTTTATTCTTAGTGACCAACGAGCTACATCTCAACTGCTACTTCCTTCTTTTATTATAATGGTTGACTCCCACTGGGTGCATGAGTAACTTACCAATAAAAGAAAAGAAAAGTTAAAACCTCAGTGGTCTCATGTGTCAGCTTCATGTCTATATCACATTACTTTTTTATTTGTGTGAAGCATGGTGACGCAGATTGAATGTTAAGACTGCTTATAGAATTAGTTTTGTTGATTTGATCAACATCAAATGGATGTATAATGGTCAATGCAACTGCATGGTTGAATTTAATTAAGGAAGTTAAGGTACAACACTGAAGGAGCTATAATATTCTAGGGTATTAAAGGTTTGATATTTAAATAATTGTTTTTTTTTTCCTATAATTAATTTTTTTGGTTTGCAGTGTGCAATGCATGAGCAATAGTGTTCAAATTTTCTTCATTCACAGCACATTGGACACTAGTGAAAGTTACTATAAATTCAAATGAAACTTTGGACAACTAAAATGTCACTTTTTGCTATACTTATTTGGTGAGCTGACTCCACTAATTGCAATGTTGCATCAAGCCAGCAATTTATGTGGCAAGCCAACAAGCTAGCATTTGCAATGTTGTATGAAGAATATGATGTTATGGAACAAGAAGTTATGTGTACCAGTCTTGGACTGGCAACAAGCTGGCTATTGCTAAATTGTGTCTTGTTAAAGCTGTGCATCTTATAAATCTCTTTGACATTTTTAATTAGTTACAAGTTGCTGTCGCCTTCAGAATAAAAGTCAATATATTATAGCTGCTTGGGGTGCCAAAAATTAATAGCAAGAGTGCTAACAAGTCTACCTTTTAATTGGTTGCATAGTCTCTTTGGCAAAAAAAAAAAAAAATGATTGCATAGTCAGTACAGTAGGTGCTGTTACTTCCCTTTTTTTCCTACTTAGATTATTTATTTATTTATTATAATGCTGTAGGATAAGCATTCTATAAAGGGTCTTCAAGCAATGGTGCAGAGGAGGAAGAGAATATTGAAATATCTCCGAAGAACTGACTGGGATTCCTACTGCTTGGTTCTCTCTAAACTCGGCCTCCGTGACAACCCTAACTACAAGCACTAGAATAGTCCACAATGTGATCCCTGTGTTTTCTTTGTAAGATATTATTTGGTCTCTGGGATAACCTTTATCAGATGAAAACTAGGCTAGTCAATAAAGTGACCAGCTCTCAATTTCATTTTTTGTTCTTTCTGTTCTCTGTTTTTGTTTTTGGTGTAAGATCACAATTGTAGTTGGTCTACCTGAGTTTTGGTCCATTCCATATGGGAGTCAAAGGATGTTACAGTTCAGTTTTGATCCATTTCCTAATTTTTGGCTTGCTTCTTCCCTTTTTCTTACCGTTCAGTCAAAGTATGTCATTTTGAAGACATGGTTGTTGAATTTTCAAGTTAATGTAATAGCAAAGAAAATCATACATTTCTGTACTTCTATTGTTCTATTTATTTTTATTATTCTAGCTTCCAGTAGACTCATTCTCAAAAAAGAAGAAGCTTCCAATAGACTCTCTCTCTCTCATATATATATATAATGCCTGCTATGGTATCTTCACCTCACCCGGAAGAGAGGATACCACTTAATCCAATCATTAGGTAAGTAGTGATACATACAAAAATCTAATTATTAGAAAAGGTTTGGCACCAAACGTGTTTGGAGCCTTAGTTGGTTGGGTTAAGTGAGCCGTGTAAAGGACAAATGTTATTTTCTCATTGGTAGTTGGAGCCCAAGGTTATTAATATGTTTGGAGTCAAATTTTGTCAATTAATTTGTATGAATAAAAAAAATTAATGGAATAATATTAGGGGGTTTCGTCATTAAGTTTTTTTACTACTATCACTAAAGCAAGTTGGTTTCATGACAATAATTGTTGAGACACATCGAAATTTATAATTTTATGGAAATATTCATCACTATTTCCCTAAAATTACAAATTTCAACGACACTAGATTAACATCTAGAGAAAATTTTGGTGATGGACAAAAAACTGGAATAACTTGCACATAGTTTTGTATCAATTTTTCTTCCTGTCTAGTCATTGAAGAACATTGCGTTCTACATCCAATATTGTTTTTAATTGGGTTGAGACTCATGGAAATTTATATTTTTATGGAAACAATTACCTATATTTCCTTAAAAATAAAAATTTTAACAAGTCTAAGTTAACCTCATCTAGAAACATTATTGGTGATGGAACATAGTGCACTTAAGCGGCACAAGGAAGAAAGATTGAAATAATTTCACAAAGTTTTGTTTAAGTTTTTCTTCTAGTCATCATTGTATCACATTGGGTTTCGTGATCAATATTATTTTTAATTGGGTTGGGACTTATGAAAATTTTATATTTTTATGAAAGTAATTAGCTCTATTTCCCTAAAAAATAAAAATTTCGACGAGTCTAGGTTAACCTCATCTAGAAACACTATTGGCGATGGAACATAATGCGCTTGAGCAGCACCATGAAGAAAAACTAAAATAACTTCATAGAGTTTTGTTTCAATTTTTCTTCCAGTTGTCACTAAAAACATACTGGGTTTCATGACCATTATTGTTTCTAACTGGGTTGAGATTCATAGACATTTATATTTTTATGAAAATAATTAGCTTTGTTTCCCTAAACATACAAATTTCAACGAATTTAGATTAACTTCATCTAGAAACACTATTGGTGATGGAACTTAATGTGCTTGAGTGGCCCTAGGAAGAAGAATTGAAGTAACCTCACATGGCTTTGTTTTAGTACTTCTCCCCACTATCACTAAAGCACGTTGGTTCCATGACCAATATTGTTTTTAATCGAGTTAAGGCTCATGGAAATTTATATTTTTATGGAAATAATTAGCTCTATTTCTCTAAAATTATAAATTTCAACGAGTCTAGATTAACCTCATCTAGAACACTAATGGTGAGGGAACACAATGCGCTTGAGTGGTACCATGAAGAAAAACTAAAATAATTTCATAGAGTTTTGTTTAGTTTTTCTTCTGGTTGTCACTAAAGCTCATTGGGTTTCATGACCAATATTGTTTCTAACTAGGATGAGACTCATGGAAATTTATATTTTTATGGAAATAATTATCTATATTTCCCTAAACATAAAAATTTCTTCAAATTTCAATGTGTCTAGATTATCCTCATCTAGAAACACTATTGGTGATGGAACACAATGAGCTTAAGTGGCACAAGGAGGAAAGACTCAAATAACCTCAGATAGTTTTGGTTCATTTTTCTTCATGATGTGGCTGAAGCACATTGAGTTCCTTGACCAATATTGTTCCTAACTGGGTTGAGACTCATGAAAATTTATATTTTTATGGAAGTAATTAGTTCTATTTTCCAAAATATACAAATTTTGACTAGTCTAGATTAACCTCATCTAGAAGCACTATTGGTGATGGAACATAAAGCGCTTGAGTGTCATCAAGAAAAAAATAAAAAAGAACCAAAAATAATCTCACATTTCTCCCTGTTGTCACTGAAGCACATTCCCTGACTAATATTGTTTCTAATTGGGGCCTGGGTTGAGCCTCATGCAAATTTATATATTTGTGGAATTAATTAGCTATATTTCCCTAAAGATACAAATTTCGATGAGTCTACGTTAATTTAATCTAGAAACACTATTGGTGATGAAACACAATGCACTTGAGTGGAAATAATAAGAAAAACTAAAATAATCTTACATAATTTTGTTTCAATTCTTCTGTTGTTATTGAAGCACATTGGGTTTCATAACCAATATTGTTTCTAACTAGGCTAAGAGTTGTGGAAATTTATATTTTTTTTGAAAATAATTAGCCCTATCTCTCTGAAAAAAAAAAAAAATTTCAATGAGTCTAGATTAACCATATCTTGAAACACTTTGGGTGATTGAATATAATACGCTTGAGTGGCACAAGGAAGAAAAGATAAGTTCATGGGCCAAATTCAAGCCCGTCATTCAGTGCTCATCCATGACCCTAACTCGGTTTAAAATCTAGTCCATAGCATATTAGCAACCGTTTGAATGAGTCTGATTTGGGACCTAGTCCGTCTATTCATTTTGACTCACTTTTGGACTCAATTTTGCCTTTTGAGCCTAAAATCTTCTTCAATCATAATATGAGCTAAGTTGTGATTCGAACCTTATTTAGAGCAAAATTTATTTAACGGCATTTTGAGTCCATATTTTCAAGATAAAAATGGTCCAAAGAGATTTGAAAGAGTTGCTGTTTGATTGTTCATGACTCAATTTTCAAAACCTATATCTCAAAACTCATAACTCAAACTTAAAACCTATAACTCATAACTCAATTCTCATTATAACTCAAATACTCTTCAATTTCTGTTTGGACATAAAACTGAGTTACATTTCTCACTCTTTAACTCCACTTTTTGGCAAAATAGTGGAGCTCACCCACTGACACTGCACAGAACAACATTGACCCCTTCACTTTCATCTACTCCCATCTGAAAACCCAGAAAAGGACCAAAACCCATAAGCCAAAAACTCTTCCTCTCACTTTGGCACACTCTAACTAGAACTAGCTTGATTTTCACATTTTTGTTATAAATAATAATTACTTTTTCTTATCAGTGGTCCACCTTACAACAATTAGCTTGTTAAGATTTAAATGTTTTATTTTATATTTATTAATATTTATTGGAAGTTCTAGTCATTGGTAGTTTGTCTGAGTCTTTAGATATTTGGTTATTTGATTTCGTGGCTAAGAAAGTGTCTTATGTGTGATCCTATTTTATAGGAGTTGTGGTTAGTGCTAGGATGAAGTGTTTTGATTTATAGGAGTTGTGGTTACTGCTAGGATGAAGTGTTTTGATATAAAGCCTATTTATAGGCCCCTTTCTTTATCAATAAAATTAAGAGTTTTACCATTCCAACACGTCTCTTTTGTTTTTTCTTAACCTTGTATCAGTGGTATCAGAGCAGTGAGAAAAGCAAGAGAGAAAGAGTTGCCAAACAGCATTGATGGCTTCAGACTCAAATTTTGTGCAAGCTGCGATCCCACGTTTTGATGGTCACTATGACCATTGGAGTATGCTAATGGAGAATTTTCTACGGTCCAAAGAGTATTGGCCGATTGTTGAATCTGGAATTCAAGCACCAGTACCAAATACAGTCTTGACAGATGCCCAGAAAACAGAGTTGGAAGGGAGAAAGCTCAAAGATTTGAAGGCAAAAAATTACCTTTTCCAGGCAATTGATCGTCCCATCTTGGAAACAATTCTTAGCAAAGAAACTTCCAAAGATATTTGGGATTCCATGAAGAAAAAATATGAAGGCTTTGCTAGAGTGAAGCGTACACAGCTTCAAGCTTTGAGAAGAGATTTTGAGACTCTACAAATGAAGGATGGAGAATCTGTCACCAGCTGCTGTGCCAGGACTATGGAGATTAGCAACAAAATGCACTTTCATGGTGAGAAGATGGAAGATG
>CM043319.1:37577539-37713599 GCA_023736055.1 Quercus glauca
ATCACTCAAAAATCTTTGTTCTTTTGTGGATCCCACATATTTTGAGTTTTGGGTGATTAAAACTGAGTTATATAACTCAGTTTTCACCAAATCCAAACTGAGTTATATATAGCTGTCAAGTTTCTTGAAAGTACGTTTTAATATAAGCCATAATGTTCAAAAATTTTCAAGTTATCGCAATTTGAGTGGACATTTGCATCACATTTACAAAGATTGTTTTACCCTTGATTCCATTAAGGTATGAAACTTAATCTAATTCCCAAGAAAATAAATTGTCACGTAAATCTACAAATCACTAACTGAAGGGGAACAAAAAAAATGAAAAGAAAAAAAGAAGCATGATTTGACAGAATGAAATAGGAGTATTAACCCTACTCACTAAGTAAAAACAGCCACATAATTTGTGATTTCTAACCCTCACTAAAAAAAAAAAAATGATTCAATGATTTCACAAGTCCCGCAGAAGCCTTCTGGATTTTGGAGTAGCACATGTGGAATGGCAAAGATATCAGCTACTTTGTCCAATTTACATTGTTTTCTTGATCGCTCTTTGACCATGATATATGAAGGAATCTATTATTCCCGCAACTGTGAAAATACCTAAACAAAGAGATACAAGCCGTAAGTGATTCTAATAAAGTAACAAGCGCATAACAAGAAAGGAAGACAAGAAGAATATTCTCACAACCAACAATACATAAATCTCTACTTCTAGTTCTAGTGGAGTGAACCGATCATAAGTTTTCAATTTGGTATACAATGAGTGTTTGGAAATTTCTAAAAGTGACTGCCCAAAATCTAAAATATCTTGGAAAGAGAAATATAAGGGAAAGAAAAGTTAAAATCACCTAAAAACAATCATTTAATCAGAGAATGATATCAGATTCAGAACACAAGCTTTAGCTTAATGGGAGCTGAAAGCTTTACGTACGTACATATGCATGAATGTGGGTAAAATAGCCAGAGAGAGCACTACCTCCAATTATTGCACAAATATGGGTCATAAAGTGTAAAAATGTTGCATGCTCCTCTTTCAAAGTCACCTGAAACATGCAAAAATATAAATTGTAAAATAGGAAAAGTTAACAGAATCTATAAGGGCATTGGTTTAGGATATAATTTTAGAAAAATTTTATCCACCACATAAGTTCAAAGAGCTACTGATTTCTTGTCACCTTTTGTGGCAGTACTGAGTCCTATTCCATGAAAGATGCCTAGGGGTCTACTTCATACAGAAACTATTTTCAAATACATACAATCCACATAACTTTCACTGCATCTACAGTGATTCGTCTTTTTTGCTCATTATCCCTGTTTGGTTCTCTCATATGAGAGCGGTTGCAGCTATAATCCTATGTATTTAGAATTTTTTTATTGTAAGAAAACAAAAATAAATGTGTGAAAATCAAAAAGAAAAAACAAAACAAAGTAGAATTTTCATTACTAAAACCTAAAGCAGCCCAATAGTCATGATTGGGTCCAAATCACATTTTCAAGTAGCCAGATAGCTATGGACAAAAATACCAACCTTAATTGGAGAAATGTCATAAAAGAAGAAAACTCCAGGAACAGGCGGAAAGCGACCCGACTCAGCACCCCTAAAATGCTCTGTCACAGAATACTGCACAATGCCGTTAATGGTGCATCTTACAGCATGATCTATTTATAACATAAAAGAATAAGTTTCTGTCATCTTCAATTTGTTTAACAATACCTGATTTGACTGGACAGTATGACCTCTAATGTCGGTGTATTTAGTAGGGACCACCTGCCAAATTCATAATGAATATGTATAAAAATCCTTGCTTCTAATTGTGAAAACACTGCAGTCATACGTTGGCAAACATTTACACAAAGACTTAAGTGCATTCACGTGTACACATACACACAAACAAGACAGAGGTTAATCTCCAATAATTCATTTCAAAACTATCATAGCAAAAATTCAAAATATAGACCAAAATTCTTCAACCAGCACTCAAAACTGCATTTATATATGATTCTCATTCAGACCATCAATAAGGTGAAGTAGGAATTCCATTGCTTTTCATAAGACAAGCCCAGAGCACCATAAAATATTTATAAGATAACTTTAATGGTCTGTAAAGAACACCATTCTTCAAATGGGTCTACAAACTGAAGATATCATAAAAATTTAGATATAATGCGTTTCTCATAAAAATTTCCACCAACAACTTACATTTGCCTTTTCAGTGTGTTGTAATAGCTAAAGATTTATGACTGCTATAAAATTTTCAGTTTTTGATTGTATGCTTTGTATTTAATCTAGATATTCAATTGATATCAGTGCTTAATTCACAAAATGAACGCAAAATAAAAGATCTATAAACAGGACAAGATCATTCAGCATTTGTTTGTGAAACCTCAAACACAAAGTAACGAGAACATGATACCAACCTTGATGAAATACTGGTACAAACCATTTGGTGTTTCAGGCACCCATTGTACACTGAAAAGACGTTGAGAAGGGAAAATTATAACATATTAAATCAAATAAATTAAGTTAGAATTTGTTTATTTAATGGTTATTTAGTAGATAATGAACATACTGAACAATCTAGCAATTTCATTTGATGGCCAAAACATTTTCCATCATGAAGAGGAAGAAAGAAAGCTGAAATGAGCACATAACTAAGAAAACATAACAGATACAACACGCAATTTCCAATTTGGAATATGCTGCATCAACCAGAATTTTTGAATTCCCAATTTTATTTGAAGCAGCAGCATTCTATGATATGTTAATTACACCAAAAAATAGTTTATGCACTTTCGGTGGAAAACATTCATGTAAACAATGTTTCAAGCTTTATTCAATTTCAAACGGTATGACACTAATGCAATATAGAATACTAGAAAGCATTTCAAAACATGTAAATATATAGACAGGAGAAGAAAGAAACAATTACCCGTCAAGGGGATTGACTAAGCCAGGGAAGTAGTTACCAAAAGCTAACTTGTTGATTCTGTGACTTATCTGTATCATCATGGTGATGACATCATATTAAAGTTAAAAATCAAAGAAAAATGACAAATTATGCTAAAATTCGATGGTGATGTATTTTTTTAAGCCAAACTATTATTGGTACCAAGATAATCATACATTATAAATATCCTTTTCCAAGGCCAGCAAATCATGCACATGAACATTTGACTGGTGAAAGCTTTTCCCAAGGGCAAAATGAAAATTTCCAGCCACTTTATTAACTTCAAGTGATCCATGAATATTACATCCTTCACCTTCTTCATCTTTTATCTTTTGGATAAAACCTTCCCGTTTGCACTGAAAGCCAAAGGACAAATAAGAAAGTCAAAAACAATAAAAAGCTACAGAAAACAAAGTCCCAAGCTTGGGAATCGAAATATGCATAGGGCAGTATGTAAGTTTCGTATGTAGACATCCATGTCCATGTGTGCATATATTCAATTCATTGCTTTCAATGAGGAGCTAAAGTTTCAACCTACAACATGCACAAGAAAATGTTGCACAAATTCATGCCTCTGAAAACTGTCAAATAAGGAGAGGCATCAGAGCCCAGTTGTCGAAAGAGTTTCCACATGGTCTTCCATACTTCCTTGCATTACATATCTCAGCAGTAAGGGATTAAATTAAGAGTGCATCTCTAACGTAAGGAGGAGTTGCCTGTACTAGTCACACCGTCATTCCACAAACTTGGCTATGTAACTCAACATAATCCTCATTAATTAAAACATAACCGTCTTATCATCACAAGCAGATTGCATTGCACTCTCGGTTTTTTTTTTTAATTAATTAATTTAATTTTTTTCATTATTAACACCAATAACAAAAAAAGAAAAGAAAAAAAGCCTTAGTTCAAAAATTTGGGGTCAGCTACCCGGATATTGATCCTTAATAGATTAATCAAGGTTAGTCACATGTATTCTTCTCCTCTATTCTACCCTATCTAGAATCATACTTTTTGTTACTTCCTAAATTAACTTGTCATTTTTTACTATTTACATTGGTGTTATTTTAAGTCATCATTTACCTCTTTCTACTGTCTCGACTCAAATTTCTTCCTTACATTAATTTATCTTCTTTGCTCGTGAACAAGCTATCTGTTGCTACTCTTCCTCCTCTCTTCATCAATAGAAACCACTCTTATTTTTAAATGAATTTCTTCATTTTTATCTTATCTTTCATTATTCCACTTATCAATCTTAATATTGTCACATTTTGTTTCAACATGTTGCATCTTGATGACCGAACATTCAGTACCATATAGCATAGTCGGTCTTATAACAATCTTGTAAAATTTTGCATTTAACTTAATAGATATTCTGGGATCACATCATACTCCGGATGCATTTCTCCACTTAATCCACCATACTCTTATTCTATGATTCAAATCTATTTGATCTCTCCCACTTTAAGAATTATTAATCCAAGATATCAAAAGTACTCACTCTTTGGTATCTCTTAAACCATCAACTCTTACAACCTCTCAATATCTATTTCTCCTTAGACTAAACTTACACTCCATGTACCACGTCTTAGACCTACTTAACCTAAGACCCTTAAATTCTAAAACATCCCCCCAAATTTCCAACTTGGCGTCAACTCCCACATCTAGTTTCATTCAATAAGACTATATCAATTGCAAAGATACACCAAGAAACTTCATTTTCAATCAGTCTAATAAGTTCAATCATAACTAGTGCAAAGAGATATGTACTTAAAGTTGATTCTTGATACAAATCTATTGTGATAAAAAACGAACTTGTGAAGCCTGCAATTGTTCTTGCACTAGTTATTGCAGTGTCATAAATATCTTTAATACCTATTCTTTTCCATTTCTAATTCAAATATTTAGCACCACCAACCTATGTTCAGTGGTTATGCTCCTCTCTTAGTATCATCTTGCAATTTCATAGCACTTTCTATCAACTTTTCTGAGTAATAATGAAATGTATCTAACATTTGTCCCATGTTTGAAAGTAATTAAGTGTGTCTCCTTTTAAAAAAAATGTTCATCAATGATAGATTCTTTCATACTAGATTTCATGCCATTCCAACGTCTAAAATAACGACTCCTGATACATTCCTTACTCCATACCCCTAGCTAGGGTCGTGTATTCAACTCACCAGCCCAATGAACCAAACCTAATGCCTCAAGTTGGTTCTTCGTAAATTGATGGGTTGTATTTGGTTCTAAATATTTTTTGAATCTTAGGTTGGGCCAGGTCTAGGTAGGCAAGAGTTTCAACCCAATCCTAATCCATGCTATTAATAGTTTTATTTATTTTTCATTTAAAGTATTTTAAATTTGAGTTAGATTTATTTTGGATTTTCAGACTTAGTTCAACTTTATTAGTTTCATTTATTTTGATATTTTGAGACTTATTTATGAAACTAAAATATTAGGCTCAATTGTTTAATTTGTTTTTATTTTTTATTTTTGATAGGTTATTTAAATTTTATTGAAAAGAGAGTAATTCATGCAAAGAAGGCATGAAGAAAACCTAAATATTCCAAAAAATACTAAATGATTATGTACAAAGAGATAGAAACTCAATAAAAATTGGAATGGAATCTCTATTCATGAGTCCACAAGAGGGAGACCAATCAAACAAAATACCAACAAATTGAAAACACAATTTTTTATTAGACCTAACAAAATGGTGCCAGCCTAACTCAACTTGATCCTACGGGTTGTGTGTTGGGCTTTGTGGAGCCTAGTTGTATTTGATTTGGATTAGGATCCGACCTGAAATAATATTGTTACGGTTTTTAATGAGAGATTTTTTGAGACTTAGTTCATGGAGCGGAGGCTTGGGTTGATAGGCCCAAGCCGTTGGCCCATTTTGTAACCCATTGTGAACTCTGTGCGTAGGATAGAAAAACTATTGTTTTGGATATTAGGGTTTTATTTTGTTTTTAAAAGAAAAAACTGTACTGCCGCATCTTGTATTTTTTCCTGAGAATAGTGAAATCCTTGCAACTTCATGGATGTAGGCAAATTGCCGAACCACGTAAATATTGTCTTGTGTGATTGTTTTCTTTGGCGCATATTTGTCTCTATTTTTTGAATCTCTGGGAATTTCATGAATATTCATTGTTGGGTTGGAAATTTCTCAACTCAAGGAGATCATGTTAGGTTGAAAAATAACCTGAACTGAACTTAACCCAAGTTGAACCATGTACATTCCTACCCTAGCTTCCGTGAAGTCTTTTAATAAGTAAATTGAAAAAAATATTAAAAATTGAAGTATACAATTTTTATTGAAAACCGTCAAGAAAACTAAAAAGGAAAGGAAGATACGATGCCAATCGCATTAGACCACTCATACAAATTTATGAAGAAATATGGATTTCATCTAGTTGCACAATTTTTGCCTTCCAATCATCCCTTGCTAACAAAGAAACACTGCAACCACCTTTGGAGGTATCACTCATTTAACCCCAAAGACTGCAAAAAGAAGAAGAAGAGACCATATGTCCTTGGGAAACATGCAATGAAGTAGCAATTGATAAATTAACTCTCCCACTAACATTGGCACATAAGAGCTTGTTTGGTTTGCTCCTAACTCAAAACTCAGTTCTCACTCATTTCTCATCACTCAAACACAGTTCCAATATCTCATTTCTCATCACTCAAATAGAGTATCAGACAGAGAAAACAGAGCACTGACTTAAGGCAACCTTTCCAAAATCTTTACTCCCCCACCCCCCCCAAGGAAATCTCATGCCAATAAAGCCACTTAGATGGGGTGCCTTAGTTCATTCAGTCATGGAAATTCACTTAGATGGGTTGGGATAGAGTTGGAATGTTTTTGTAGAGGTTTCCATAATTGGGAGTTGGAGTCACTTTTTTTTAGATCTTCATTACTCAAATATCCCCAGGAGGGAGTGAGCTGATAAGATGAGATGGAGATTGAGAGGGAGTGGGTGAATTGATGTTCATTTTTCTTATGAGGCATGCAGGAGGCCTTGTAGGTCATTTTGGCCGAGACAAAACAATTGAGGAAGTGGAACGTCAATTTTATTGGCCTGGTCTTAAGAGGGGTATTGCCAAGATAGTTGGTCAGTGTCGTACATGTCAACTAGCCAACATCGCAAGCAAAACACTGGCTTGTATACACCTCTACCTGTGTCAGATCACCTGTGGCAAGATGTGAGTATGGACTTTGTGTTAGAATTGCCTCACACTTTTAGGAAGCATGATTCTATTCTAGTAGTTGTTGATCACTTCTCTAAGATGGCTCATTTCCTACTATGTTCTAAGATCTCTGATGCTTCTAAGATTGCAAAGCTCTACTTTGATGAGATTGTCAAATTTTATGGTCTTCCCGAAACCTTAGTGTTTGGTAGGGATGTTCGCTTCATGAGTTATTTTTGGAAGACTTTGTGGCATTTAGTAGGCAACCAAATTGAAATTTTCCACTGCATTTCATCCTCAAACTGATGGTCAAACTGAAGTGGTTAATTGCAGTCTAGACAACCTCCTTCGGTGTCTAGTGGGTGAAGCCAATCGGAATTGGGATTCAATTCTTCCTACAGCCTAACTTGCATACAATAGCTCTGTCAAAAGGTCTATAGGCGCTAGTCCTTTTGAGGTTGTGCATGGGAATACACCTAGGAAGCCCTTAGGTCTTTTGCCCATGTCCCCACATGTTAGAATTTCTGAATTTGTTGAGGCATTTGCACAACATATACATGATTTGCATAATGAGATTTGCAAAAAAATTCAGGTAAGTAATTCTTAATATAAAATTCATGCTGACACTCGTCGACGTCATGCAGAATTTCAAGTAGGAGATTATGTCATGATTCGGATTTGACCTGAATAGTTTCCCTCTAGGACCGTTAAGAAATTGCAAGCTCGTAGTGCCGGACCATTCAAGTTATTAAAATGAATGGGCCCAAATGCATGTGTCATTAACCTTCCTCGTGATTATGGTATTAGCTAATCCTTTAATATAGAGGATCTAGTTGCTTATAAAAGCCCCACAATTATTCTTGATACCCTTTTTGATGAGCCTTTGCTTGATCCTATTGATGCCCTTATCCCTACCCCTTTACCCTTAAATTTTCTCTATGCACATAAAGAACCTATTGATGCTATTTTAGATGAACAGATTGTTTCTACCAGGGATGGAGGAGTTCATCGTTTCTTAGTTCGTTGGCGAGGGTGACTAGATTCTGATTGCACATGGATTACTCGAGATGAGCTACATTGACTAGATCCTAACTTGCTTAAGTACTATCAGAGCTCTTCAGATTTCCACTTGACGAGGTTGAGTTCTTCTCACCCGAGGGGAGTTGGTGCAGACAGAAGGTACAAGTCTTCAATTATACACATGTACGGGAGGAAGAGCAAAAAGAAGACGGCCTAACCTGTGGCTTTATGGATGGAGCCTGCTAGTAATTGGGCTTGAAGATTAAGCAAGCCCAAGCATTTAATAATTAGGGTTTTTTTATTTTTATTTTATGCATCTTATTGTTTGCTATTTAAGCACTTTTTCTGATTATTGTAAGAAAGCTTTTGGGAATTATAAAAAACGTGTGTTTCTTTTACATTGGTACCGACTCCAGTTTTGCTTGGTGCTGACTCCAAGCAACCCTTAGGTGTTCACTCCCAGGGTTTATCCTTTGTTCTATTGTTGTTTAATTGTCCCATTGAAATAGTGCGGTTGTCCTACGTCACTATTTGAGGTAGAAAGGCTAATTCTTTCCCTTGGAAGAGTATTTGGCACGTTTAAGGTCTTGAAGAGGGTTTTGTTCTTCGTTTAGACAGCAACCTAAAGAAAGATTTTAACTTGTGATAATATTATCAAACAAGGCTTCTCTCTGGTTGTTTGGAGTATGTGCCGGTGTAATAGGAAGACAGTGGACCATGTGCTGCTCTATTGTGAATTTGCGTGTGCTTTATGGAGTGTAGTATTTAGAGCCTTTGGGATCTAATGGGTATTAACCATGGAGGGTAGATTTCAAGGAGTCATTTCACTTTTGTACATAATCCTTTTGTAATTCTTTTAGGTTATGTTGTGTTCATCATTGTGAACATGAAGTTATCTTTTCTTTGAATAAAACATCTTTACTTATCAAAAAAAATTAAACACATTGATTTCTCTGGTCAAAAAAGTTCTCCAACCCACAAATATTTACCTCAAGATTCAGAAGCAATACAAATAACTAATCTAATTCAGTAATAGAATCTCTAGTTCAATGTGCTCAACTCATATACCAAACAGCATTTGTCATTTCCTTATAAGAATAAGATGGACAACGAATTTGTGGGTTCAAAACCCATTTGGTATCTATATACCTTACCAACAAAAAATTGCTCAACTAATACTAGATGTTCAATGTTGATTACCTTAGTTTTTACATTGTAATCCAAGAAAATTAATGCGTGTATGAACTGATGACATTCTCTAAAAAATAGTATTATAAACTGACTAACCTGGTCTATCAGATCCATATTCGTTAGTGCCCAACCTTTTTTCCTATATGCATCACGAACTTCTTCACATGAATTACAGCAGTGATCATCCGACTGCGAGAAAGAGAGAGACAGTGTGAGATTTAGAAAACTACAGAACAATTACAGAAAGAACATAACTTTTGTAGAATGTTATATATATATATATATATTTATTTATATTTACAGAGTAAGTTTGGTTCTTTGATACAAATCAGCCAAGGAGCAGAGCTACCAGGGAAAAAAGAGAGGCAGCCCAGGATATTAAATATATTATAAACACTGCAATTCAATTTCTGCATATCTTTTCTCTGTCCCCTTTGCACAATTTCAGCGCTCACATACAACAAAGCTAAAATCAACAGCAGACCAGTCCTAAGAAATTATAGAACCCCAGTGCAATAAGTTTCCCTAACTGCAAGATCAATATCAAATAGTGTAATATTTCCTTTGAAATAAAACCCTAATCTTATCTCTTTTGGTGCAGGTGATCTATTAAGGAGTGAATTTTAATTGCAAATATGGCTTTGAGACTCAACATGCGCAGTTCACTCCTGATCTTGAAATCTAACAAATATTTTATTGGGTGAGTCACCAAAGAACTCATTTATTTCCAATGTACTATTTATTTATATTATTATTTTTATAAGTAATAAGAAATTTTATTGAAAGAGGAGAATCCCAAAGTACAAATGGTGCATACAAAAGGTTCACTATCCAACATACTTCCATTTTAGCATGCCAAGTGTTCTAGAATAGCAGATGGAAACGAAGGGACATCAAGCTGACCTAACTCCTTCAAAATCATGTCATAGATAGGAATGCTGCAAGCTAACCCTACTTCATCAGAAAGAAAATTCAAGTCCACAACATGTCTAACTGAGTATGTTCAAGCCTATAGATAAAAAGGTTTTGAGCACATGGAGAGATTAGAAGAATATAAATTGTTAGATAAAGCATTTAAAATAAAATTCTTAGGGAGATGAAAGGAAAAACTATGATGGGGGTCAAGGAAAATAAGTTAACGAAATGCATCTAATATAAATAATTTATATGATAGATTTAAAAGCCAACAAATGGGTTTTCCATGAGCAGCAGATGCAGGACAAAGGAGAGATTTATTTGTCCTTTATAGAAAAAAGGGGGAGGGGGGTGGGGGTAGGTAAATTCTTGTAGATTGAAACATCTATTAAAAAAAACTGATTTTGATCAATTTGAAAAGGAGGAATGGCAGGAAGGGAGGGAAATCAGCCTGATGAAGCTGAAAAGGGTATTCCCAACTAAAATATTTGCCATTTCATACCCATGACAACATCTCTAATCGAAAGGCAGTTTCTAGTAAATTGGTTTGATGGTCCACTTTGGTACCTTATATATAGTACTTTTGCATGTTCTAAAATTATTTAAAGATAATCTAGCAACATTAGGGATACCAGATAATCAAATGTACCATTTCTGCACCAAAACAAGAGCCACAATATTTTTCATTGCGTTCAAGCCTGCCACCATCTTTCTGTAAGGGCTTCTCAATCTGCATTAGGGAAGGGTGAAGATAAGAATAAAGAGATGGAACGCAAACAGAAGCAGAGAAGGCTAAGGATTTTCTCCTTTTCCAATGAACTATTGTGTTGAGAGAAAATCGTCAAAGCAAAGAAAAATTTCATCCTTAGCTTAAATCATGAAAAAATAAATAAACAGAGCATCAGAAAAAATGATAACAAAATTTGAACTGTATTCCTACTTAATATGATAACAACTGCCAATCCAAAGCCAATCTGTTATGGTTCCCCAATTTGTAGCAAAATAAGCAGGCACCATGTCATCCATAGACAAGCCTAACAGAACAATAGGTTTGAAACTAATCCTTCAAATCATTTCCTGACTAAACAACATATACCACAGTTCTTACTACAATAGGCCCACCTCTTACTTAAATCTATAATCCACTATGGAAGCAACTCATTCAGCAAGTATCAAAGCACTTTCTTGTGCAGCCAATTCAATCGCGGATTCATTCTTATTTGGATGCTTGAGTTGTGTGTATATATATTGGTATCCATCTGATACAAGATATGTTTTAAAAAAAAAAATGCTTACCGAAGAAGAATTGTTTTCTTACTAACCTTTGGTGCACCAATCCCATCCTGCTTAACTTCTATTACATTACTATGAGCATCGATTCTTTTCTTGAAAATATCATGTCTCTGCAAGTAAAACAATGCATCATTCATCCTAAATTAGCAAGAGCAAACAAATATCAAATTCAGGAGCACTTGTCAGATTCAATAAGAAAGAAATGGTGTAAGTATTCAAATTTTCAAATGCTAGGCATGTCTCCATTATTATACAACTAGTATTATTAAGGCTAAAAATTAATCAATAAGAAGACACTGCTTGCAGTACATACTATATCAAGGTGTTGCTCTCCACTTATGTCCATGGCATCAAGACTGAGTAATGAACATGGAACAGCTGGAAAGGTGACATCAAACTGCACTTTCAAACAGAAATAGGGCATAAATAAATCAAGCATGAATAATAACTGTTCAAACTGAAATAAGGCAAGAATCCAGGCTGGTATTTGCACTTGAATACAAGCATTAAACAAGCACAATTAATCTCACTCAAAATTAAAAATTGAAAAAGACGATCATTGATATTTCACACTTGAAGAACTATTACAAATGAAAAGTCTCAAAGCTTTGATGCAAGTAAATATTTGAGCATTGGAACACATAAAAATGTTATTCAAAAAATTAACAACCACTAGAACCTGCAAAGATTCAAATGCTACCCTGGGATAGCATGTGTCATATTAGAATTTACAGATTATGATTAGAAAATGAAGAGGTAATTAACATTTTTAATGCAAGAAAAAAGGGTGATTACATTGATATGAAGGGTTTCTCCTCTTGAAGTATCAACCACAAGCTTTGATTCGGAAACAGTGTGGAGGTATAATCCTGCAAGCACACTTAACTGATTGATTAAAAATGCAACTTTAAAAATCAAAGAAAAGCCATATGCAGAAGATATGGAGTATTTGTCAGTAGAACATTACCATTCAAAATAAATTGGTACAGCACTATGTCAGTTTCAAAAAAAATCCTATTATTGGTACAATCCTATCAGCTCAAAAACTGGTGAAATCTGGTTTTGATAACTATGATTATTTATAATTTCCAAAGTACACATCTAAACCATAATTGTCACTAATCATCCTATTCCAATGTAAGTTCAAGTAGGCAAAGTATTTTGTAACAAAAGTTTCTCTCAAAAAGAAGGCATTTAAAATTGCTTTGTGCATAATAATATAAACTGTAACAAGACGCCCCATTCTAATGTACAAACTTAGATGTTGTCTTAGTACGGTATTAACAGCATAATCATGATCATGATAAGAGACAGAATTCAATCATTAGTCTCAAAATCCAAAATTAGAGAACAATCACTAGAAGCCCAAGTCATTTTTTGAATTCACATGTAAGAAAATAGTAGAAGTAAAAAACAAGAAGTGAATGAAAACTTGTGAGAATTAGTGGAACAAAGTGAAAAAGATTGATATCTAGTATACAAAAAATATAGCAATAAAATTTTGCATTGACATATGGCAGTACATAAAAAGTGTGAGTCTCCAAACAGAATTGAGCTTCCAAGACCCCAAAACAACATTGACTTTTTTTTTTTTCACTTTCTAAAACCCATAACTTGAAAACAAGAGATTGTTTCACCCCATATATATATATATATATATATAATATCAAAATTCACACAGCTTCAAATAAATAAATAAATCTTGAGAGAGAGAGAGAGAGGCATACTGAGCTCGGAGAAGAAGAGTAAGAAGATGACAATGAAGGAGACGAGGGTTATAAGGCCACCGGAGAAAGTACGGCTGTAAAAATCTTCATTGATTTTAGGATACGCATCCAGTTTCCGAAGCTTATGAAGAACATTGTCCATGCCGACACAACAACACGACCAAAGCTTCTCTCTCTCTCTCTCTCTCTCTCTCTGTCTCTGTTTTTTCAGAACACAAAAAAGTGAGTTCCCAGGGTTTAGTGTTTCTCGGAGGTTGAGCGGAGCTTCCAATTTTATTACAAATACAAGAGTGACGCAACACGCATTTCTGATTGGCTGTTTTTCCGTGACTTGTCATTGTTTATTATTATTATTATTATATTATTATTGAATGAATAATGCTACTATACTTTTCTAAGTAAATCCTAGGTGTCCCAGCTGTTATTCGTTTTAATCTTGTCTGTATTATTTTTTTAAATATATATATATATATATATATTTTTTTTATCTATTAATTACCACTGACAACTTAAAATTTATTGTAAAAATATAATATAAAGTAATATCTATGAGTACAATAACTCTAGGTGACAAGCTTTTAATGATTAATAATTAGTAACTTTTTTTTATTGCTTAAAACTCCACTATACTAATATAAGAGTTAAATCCTTTTGTAATGTACTTTAGGTTAAGTAATATGTTTGAGCTTATAATTAAGTGTGTGTAACAATTACCTTGTTTCTTAAAAAAAAAAAAAAACCACTAATCATATTATGATTAATATGAGTGAACTGCTATTAATGTGAATGGATTTGTATTAAGTGCCTAAAGTTAGTTGGACTTGGACAACCCAAAATTGACATTTATTATTCATGGGTCAATTTGGTCCAACTTGGCGCCTAATAATAAGGCAGTTGACTGAATTGGTCTGTTTTTATTCTTTACCGTAACTAGAAGTCTAAAAGTAGAAAGGAGGATGACTTGAAGATCTTTAATCGGGTCCAGAATGGATAAGGCTTTTCGATGGGTTTTTATAAAGCCCAATGAAAGCTGGTCGTCACTCAACTTGCATTACAACCCACGTAGTATTTTCATTTTGGAAAATAATTTAATTTTATTATCTAGATTAGATGATTAATTATGATTAGAACTTTTCACAAGTGAAATTATCAAAAGAAATGTTATCTCTACAACATTTTTGCATCAAATTTTAAATGATAAGTTGTTACGAGTTATTACTGTTGGGTAAAAAAATAATTTTAATAGTGAATTTTAATTATAATTAACAACGACTTACTATTTAAAATTTGTTATGAAAATGTTATGGAATATACCACTTCTCAAATATCAATCAATTTGTGTCAACACCCAGCCTCCAATTTTATTTCAGCAAGGACACCCCACATAAAAGTGTAAAAAAAAAAAAAAGAAAAGAAAAGAAAAGAAAAAGAAGCCAATACCAATTCTAATACCGCCAAACCACAAATGATATTTCTTTAAGAAATAAATAATAATAATAATAACAACCACTTTTCTGTTTAGTTTCTGGAATCTTGAATCTAAAATTACTTTGATAATCACGTGGGTTCCATAATTGACCATTGGCATGTAAATTCACATCACATGCAGAGTGCGGACGCAGTCATTATGCAATTAAGGGTCCGTTTGTTTTGGTGGTAAACGATTTCAGGAAATCATTTTCCACTGACCCGCGTGTTTGGCAACTATGGAAAATAAAATTTTCTAGAAAATCAGATGCATGTTGACCATAATTTACTCCTTTGACCCGAAAATGGTTTTACACTTTCATTTTCACTTCAAATCATTTCCGGGTCACGCGCAAAAGAGAGAGCCAGAGAAATTGAAGAGAGCCAGAGAAAGAAGAGAGCTCCGCCTGAAAGAAGAGAGCCAGAGAAACACCTGAAGAACCCAAGCACATCCTCGCCGGTGATGCCCAGAACCACCCCTCGACACACGGCCCCACCGTCGCATGCAAGCCACTCCGCCTACCCATCCCTTGTCCTTGTCCTCTGCCGAACCATCCCTCATCCCAGGATCGCACCTATCGCACCCCAGGATCGCACCGATCACACTGAGATCGCCGCCGTCCTCCGTTGATCTGATCTGTCTCTCACTCTCAGGCGATCTCGGTGCGATCGCACCCCAGGATCGCACCGAGATCGCATCGGATTTGATGATTTTGACCGTATTTGATATATATATATATATATATTTTTTTTTTTTGTGTTTTGTTTCTTTTGTGTCTGTGACTGTGAGAAATGATATTAATATATGTTTGGAAGCTGAGAAAATGTGAGCAAAAAGTAGAAAATGTGTTTTCCATAGTATTTTCAAGAATACAACCAAACACCAGAAAATATTTTCCAAAATTTTTTTCATAATGCAACTAAACACTTGAAAATATTTTCCTTTTCTGAAAATAGCATTTCCGAAAAATAAATATTTTCTGGAAAATATTTTACAGGAACCAAACACAGCCTAAGGGTAAATTGGTGTCTTCCAAGTGCAGAACAGTGCTTGGAGCATTATTTTACAAAAGATTAATTTTGATTGGTAAAGATGTAGCTATAGTGCAGACATGCATGTGTAGGGTTGTTGATACCCATTTTTTAACATTATGGGCCAGCCAACAAAACCCCAAGCCCAGTTGTAAAAGCCCAAAAGAGCAGGGAAAGAGAGCAAAGAATCGGCCTAGTGATAAAAAAGGAGGACTCGCTGCAGAATATGCAAAGATAAGAAAGTTAACAGAGGCCTGGTCAAGGAAAAAAAAAAGGAAGAAAACAATTCTCACCGCGTAGCCCATAAGAAAAGAGGAAAAGCAGACCCACGAGAGACCCAAAACACATTGAAAAAGAGGAAGCCCACTAAGAAAAGCTCCCGCAGGATTGTCCGATTGTCCATGAATTTCAAATAAGCCCAAGGAGTCACAGGTGTCGTGTATAAGAACAGTAGAGTCCTCGAACATTCCTATGGAAATGGAAAAGGAAAAGGAAAAAAAGAAAAAGAAAAAAAAGGGAGAGCTGCAAAACATGAGGGAGTACAAGAGCATTAAATGCAATACCTGAATTTTGGATATTGAGCTGTGTGAAAGGAGGAATGGGTTCTGCTCCGCCGTATCCCAAACCCAGAGGGAGAGGAGGACTTACTAAGTTCGGGAGCTATGGCTTGGTGGAGGGGAGGGAAGTCCTTGGTTCTTGTTATTTTGCTGTGATAAAAAAGCCTTGCTGGGAAGTGCTTTTACCAAGAGGATAGAAAATACAGTGGACCATACGGTACATGCTTAGAAAATTTTAAGGTTGAACCTTAGTTGAATTGGATAACCGTTCTCCATCAATCAACCCTTTGGAATCCTCATCAGAAAATGATGGCTACTGAAATTTGAAAGTTTGCATAAAAGATAGCATATTTACCGAATGGGGAATGGGGAAAGCAATTGAAGTCTCTTTTGTCAAAGAATGTGCCAAAAGGAAAGAAGATAGTTAGCGGGAAAAGGGGTGGCTGTAAATTAATATACCATAAAAGCTTAAACAAAGCTAAAGGTAGAACTCACCCAAGAATTTGTGTATAAATAGGGGTAGAACTCACCCACGGGGGCACAACGCAACGAGAGCAAGAGTGACCAACATTGGTAGAGAGAAATCATAGTATAATAAATCATTAAAATCCCTTAGCAGAATAGTTTTGCATGCACCGCCAATGGTTGGGTGGATTTTGGAGAGGATAGAAAAAGAGGAGTGGAAAGTATATGAGAGAAAATGAGTGGAAAGAGTGTTCGGTTAGGAGAGGGAAGGGGAGAGAAAAATGGTGGGAATCAACTGTTTTCTCTTTGCGCCTACCAAAACTCAATCTTCCCAAAATGAGAAGAAAATGGAAGATAAATGGGGAAATGTGTGTTGGACGAAATTGCTCTTCCCCACCCATTAGACAAATTTTTGTCTTTTTATTCTTTTTGTTTTTCTGTTTCTTTTTTATTTTTTATTTTTTTGGGATAAATTTTTTCCATTTCTTCTTATTTATACTGTTCATTGGTTTTGGTATTGGGTTTTTTTCTTTTTTGGGTGCTCATCTCACATTTTTGTTTTTGTTGTTGTTGTTTTTTTTATCTGTTTCTTCCTCTCTTTTTTTCTCATTATTTTTGGATCCTTTTGTCATTTGCCTTTTTAATAAAATAATAAAAAAAGTGAAGTGCTCGTACAAAATTTTTTAATAAAAAAATGTGTTATTTTTTTTGTTTTATTTAATAAGGACATAATTGTAAATTTATACCAACTTCATTTTCTATCATCTCATTTTTCTTCTCAACCAAACAAAAAAGTTTTCCATCCCTCCACTTTTCTACTCTCCAACCAAACACAAATGAGGGAAAACTAAATCTTTTCTATCTTTCAATTTTTCCATCATTCCATAATTTTCTATACTCAAACTTTTCTCAACCAAACGAACCTTAAAGAAAACATATGTATTTTTTTTTTTTTTTGGTTCTTACAGTACTCACTCTTAGTGATTAGTTATCTGACTGCTATAGGAGTATTTAAATACCAGTACAGATAAATCCAGTGTTAGATGAGTGGTACCTAAACTTCTCAACCACTAAGTTTAAATTACTCCTCTATTGATCTTGACAACTCATATCAAGATCTTTTGGTTTAAATTTAACTTGATCTTTTGGTTTAAATTTAACTTTAAACTTATATTTAAAATTAGGACAAATTACAACTTACCCACCTATGGTTTGGCCCGAATTTAAGTTATTTATAAGTGGTTTGAAATTTGACACTTTACCCACCCTCAGCCTTGCTCTATTAAGTTTCCATAACCCACCTTGTAGACACCACATTTTGTACCTCTTACGACTTAGATCCCCGTTTCCCAATGATGTTAGAATTCCAAAACCCAAGGTTGATTTAGGGTCCAATTAGATGAAAATTGACTTGAGGAAAGTGTTTATGGAAAATATAACTTATTTTTGGATTGAATAAACTATTTTTGGAAAATAGAAACTACAAAAACCCTAGGGCATGTATATGCATACACGCGTATGCGCACACATGCATGTGTTGGAAAAACACATGGAATAACATATTTGTATCTCATACAAATACACGCAACGGAATATGAATGGATCTACTTCATTCATGATTGATAACATGTACTATGTAAATTTCATAATTTAAAAATAAGAGAGCGTACCTTGGTGTGGTGAAAATCAAAACAAAAGATTAGAAGTACTTGGAAACACTTTTAATTTTCACTCCAATTCCACTTTACGCCCAAGAAGTGTGGTCTTTCAATCAGTTTCCAAGGGAGAATAATCGAGTGGCTTCTACTCACACATACACACCATTTCACAATGATGTATCATATTAAAATTCTGTATGTTTTTCCCTTTGTATCTAACTGATTATCTAATTGGGCTGGCCTTTTGGGCCTTCCAAGTGGGCTTTAGTGTGTGGCTTGGAGTGGGACCAAAAGGGAATAAATAAGACTCTAGCTCCAATGGGCCTTGGGCTTTTCTGTCAACTCTTGACAAGTCCAAAGTTACCATTAATTATATCTAATACCACTATATAAATATAATTGCACTCTAGGCCTTATTAATAAATTATATCCCAAGACTTTATTATACATGCAACCCTTTCATAAAATATTCGTAGTAATATAAAGTCATGAATGTAGACTGCCACTTTCAAGATTACTACATCTTAACCCTTGAGTATTCGGTTTAATCCTTTAAGTTATTCATCATATATTTATGAAATCCAATTTCATAAATATATACTTTAGCAACTCCTTACTAAAGTGGTTAGGTCTAACATTCTGAATAACCAAACCCATTAAATTTATCTCAAGAGAATATTTTATATCTCCATTAAGAGATTATGAATTCCATCTTGAGAATATATGTTCCATCAACACTAAATGTGTCTACCCAACATACTGAGGCTTTAATCGAGACTTTAGATCTTATTTCTGATATATCAAAGCAACCTACACTTTATGATCAGGTCCATTATTCTCTCAAGATTAAGAGTTCATGCAAATAAAAGTCGTGAGATTTATTATTTATTTGACAGTCGTTAAGAGAATAATAAATCTCACAGCAGTCCAGTTCAATATGTCTTAACTCTTAAAATATATCAACATATCAACTAGAAGTTTCCACTTCCATGATCAAGACAAGTCATCTTAGTTGATATGTTATAGTCTTCAAAGATGAAATGTCCAATTTCATCACCGACTACGAACCAAAATTCTGAGTTTACAAAGAACTTGTGATCTATATCTTCTGTGACTAAATCACATACTATGCATCTCATGGACTATATGATAATGTCCAAATATTCATGTTACCATTATTTTAGATAATAATAAAACAATTTTATTAATCATAACATTAAATCATACATAATGTCATACATAGCATCATACAATAAGATTTAAGGGCACTAATCCTAATAGTATGAAGCATGCGTACGCATACACATGCACGTGTGCACATGCTAGGGTTCCAGAAACTATGTAAGATAAGTTTTCTGCATTTAAACTAGGTTTAGAACGGATCTCATATCATCTGGCAGTCCCCCCAAATCCCTATTTTTCAACTATATATAGCCATAAAAGGTACTTTTTCATAGAGGACGAATTCCAGTGGTAAAACGCATAAGATTCACTAGAAAATAGTGAATCAAAGAGGGAATTTTTCACAAACATCCTCAAGTCAAATTTCGTTTGAATGGGACCTTTTTTTGGTCTTGATTTTTGAGTTCTAAGTTTACTAACTCGTCTTTGATTTGGTTGTGAATAGACTGACTGAGGGGAACGGTCAAAATCAAGCTCTAGACAATTCTAGTGTTGAGGTAAAGTTTCTAACTTTGGCTCTTTGCTTTTCTTTACTTTTCTTTTGATCTTATGTTTATATATGTGTTTTGTTTGCTCTAATACGTTTGTTTAGTTTAGGTTTGCTTTGTGTTTTTTATTCTGAGCATGTTAGGTTGTTAAATTATTTGTTTTTGTGTTTCTGTTCTATAGTTTCTAGGCTAGGGTTCTTAGGGTGTGTATGCATGCATATGCTGCTTGCATGCGTACACATACTCGTAGTATGCATACACATACAGATGAGTTGCGTACACATGCCCTATGTATGCGCATGCATACTATTGCCTAGAAACTCTAATTCACCTTCTGTTGGTGTTTCCTTTGTTTTATCTACATGTTTAGCCTCTGTTTAATCTAGTTTTCATATCTGTATACATATGTTTACCTTGTTTTGTTTGCTTTGCTTTGTTTTATCTGTTTTATGCTTATTAGGGTTTTAATTTGTTTAAATACCATGAACATGCATTTGAATATGATCATGCATTGATGCATAGGTGCTGTTATGTAATGAGGTAAGTGAGGTAAGCCATGCATTATCACATGAGCATGCATTTGGTTGGTGAATATGATATGGGTGATGAACATGTTATGTAATGAGGTAAGTGATGTTTAGATGCTATAACATGCTTATCTTGATCTGCTTTGTGATGTTTCTAACCTTTGAGATATATGCTTAGATAAATGCTAGGTTTGGGGATGATTATGCCATGTTAATTGCTTTAGATGCATGTTAGTGTGTGTGTGTGTGAGTTAGAATAACGTGTTAAATGTGCCTTTAATGAGATTAAGACTTGAAACACAATGAGTGGAAGCCGACCCATAGGTCGGGTGGGGTTGGGTGCCTAACACTTTCCCATCTCCATACCTAAACTCCGAACAAGTGCTTTGGTGTAGATCAATCATTCCACAAAAGGCGTTATATTTATGGTTTCTAGACTTCAACTAGGTGGCGACTCCATTTGCACCTTTTGACATGGTCCACCCTAGGCCAAGGTGTACTTCCCACGGACTTGGGGAAACCCTAAATGCATCATCGCTGTGCCCACAATGGTGACCCCGTTGGGGATAGAGAGTTTGATTCCAATGTGTTCAATTTCTTAATCTTGATAAAGGCTCGTTTAATATTGTTTGTACACACTTTCACTTGATTCTTTAGTCCTTTTTCCATGGTTAGTGATGAGTGGGAAAGTGGAGGCTTCATTCGGGCCAAAATTTCTCGAAATTCATCCCACCAACTCACAATCCGTGCCATTGCCTATAATGGGCTTTGAGTACATTAATGGTTTGCCACCAATCCATTACGGTCCATTTAGGCCTAAGGTTGGAATCATGACCCATCTTATTGTGAGTGACCTATTGATCTATCCCTTTAACTTTAAGGAGCTTACCTACACTTAGAGAGATCTTAGATCCTATCTAAAGAGTGTATCCTTTATATCTCTTGTTTGTTCAACCATATATGTTGTGTTCACCTAATTCTAAGGGACAAATAAAAGATGTAAAATTTGAAAGGATGGGTCCAAAAGTTACGGCGTACCCTAAAGCAATGGGATGAAAAGAAAAAGAGTTTTCATATATAAGAGGCTTATCCCAAAATAAAAAGGTATGTCTTAACTCGAAAGGTTCATAGGATCATAGCTTATTTGCTATCATAAGCCCAAAATCAAAGGCCTCTTGAGAAAGAAAGTCTGGGACCTAAGGTAACAAATATGCTATGGACCTAGCATCCAAGATCCTACAAAGTTAGTATGAATCTCCCTAATCTTGGGCATCCTTATTGCATGTAAAGGCTCAAAATGATGAGAGATTCATGGACTTTGAGTGGAAGGCCACAATATATTCTAGCTAGAAGGCTACTTCAAAAAGAATGATGATAATGAATATGAGAAAGGAAGAGCCCAAAGGTGATGAACACATTTTTGGTCCATGTTTCAGTCAAAGGGTTGAAAATCTCTAAACACATTATAATGAAAGCCCATGAGCATAAGATGAGAGCTTTATTATAAATGAACAAGCCCATATGAAACAAGGGGCAAGGTTTATGAAAAGAAAATGAGTGATTTTGTAATTGGGCCTTCATTAAAATAGACTTAAAGACTTTCTAAGAACATCAAAATGATGAGAGATTCATGGACTTTGAGTGGAAGGCCACAATATATTCTAGCTAGAAGGCTACTTCAAAAAGAATGATGATAATGAATATGAGAAAGGAAGAGCCCAAAGGTGATGAACACATTTTTGGTCCATGTTTGAGTTAAAGGGTTGAAAATCTCTAAACACATTATAATGAAAGCCTATGAGCATAAGATGAGAGCTTTATTATAAATGAACCAAGCCCATATGAAACAAGGGGCAAGGTTTATGAAAGGAAAATGAGTGATTTTGTAATTGGGCCTTCATTAAAGTAGATTTAAAGACTTTCTAAGAACATCTAAATAAAAGAAGCTTTTGTTAGGAGACATTCCTTCATACTTTTGATGGCTTCTTCCAGATTTCTTACGTGGCACGATGTCTAATCACATGACTCAAGAGGAGGTTGACCATGTGATGATTGAAGGAATAGTTCGTTTGCTTTTCCCGGTACTGAAGCATATTCCTTAGCCATGGACCTTCACAAGGGCTCATGTCAATGACTTTTCTGAAATGAGAAATGCGGGATCTTAGGAAGATCATGACTGGCCAGATTGGACCTCGACGGTTGGAATAACCCAAGTCGTCCTTGCTCGCATTTTGATTGAACAAGACACTGCCCCATCTCCCGACGCTGAATGGTATTTTGTCTTGGCCTAAGACGAGGACAAAGATGACGAAGAAGAATATGACGACAAGTTTAGCCACATATATTACTACACTGATATTGAGCTTGATTGGTCAAGTGGAAAGGAAAATTGCACCTTTTTCGAACAATAAGAAGGCCTCGATGAGTTATTCAAGGCATTGTATGTATGGAAGCCATGGGAAAAAAAGAATTGGTTTGAGGAGCTAAAGACTCTATTCGAGGGAGAAGGTGAAGAAGATGCCAAGGGCACCTAAAGGAAGGAAAGACAGAATTCATCATGCCTACCAATGGGCAACTTAGCAATTGGACTTGGGTTGGGTTTTCTAACAGCATGGGAAAGATGTCTTGTAATGCAAGTTCCAATGTACTTTTCAACATTTTTAATAAGATGAATTTTGATTTGGCTTATTTTGATGTGTCCCATAATATTGAAATTTTGCACTTAAATAATTCTAATGAATTTCAAAATGAAATTAATAACAATTGGAAACGAAAATTGAACCTATGGAACCAACTTTTGAAACTCTTAATTTGGGCAATGATGAGAATCCATGCTTAATTAAAATTGGTTCAACTCTCAATGAACAACAAAGAAAAGATCTCAAAGAACTCATCACTGAATTCCAAGAAGTGCTTGCATGGTCTTACGAAGATATGCTTGGTATTGATCTTGAGATAGCATAGCATCACATTGATACTCATTCTCACATGGTGCTCATCAAGCAAAAATTGAGATGCATGAGAATTGAATGACTTCTTAGGATCAAAGAGGAATTCACCAAGCAATTGAAATTAGGGTTCATCAGACCTGTACACCAAGCCAAATGGATAGCCAATGTTGTGCCTGTACCTAAGAAGGATGGGAAAGTGAGGATGTGTGTGGACTTTAGAGACCTAAACAAAGCCTACCCTAAGGATAGCTTCCCTTTACCTCACATAGATGTCTCGGTAGATAACATCACTGGTAGTGCCTTGATGTCTCTATCGACGGTTTCTTAGGATATAACCAAATCAAAATGGCTCCTATAGACATGACCAAGACTACTTTTACCATTGAATGAGGGATCTATTGTTACACTGTGATGCCATTTGAGCTCAAGAACACAGGAGCAACCTACCAAAGGATGGCCATAGACTTGTTGCATGACATGATGCACAACAAGGTGGAGGTATATGTTGATGACATGATTGTGAAGTCCAAGAATAGAGAAAGTCACATCACTAATTTGAGGAAGTTCTTTGAGAGGATTGAGAAGTATAGACTGAGGTTGAACCCACAGAAGTGTACTTTTGGGGTAACTATGGGAAAATTACTAGGCTTCCTAGTAAGTGATAGGAGGATAGAAGTTAACCTATCCAAGATCAAAGCCATATTGGACATGCCACCACCTAAAAGTGAAAAGGAGATAAGGGGATTCCTAGGTGGATTGCAATACATTAGCCAATTCATCGCCAAACTCACCTCCACTTGTGAACCCATCTTCAAACTTCTGAGGAAGAATGAACCCCATACATGAAATAACAAATGTCAGAAAGCCTTTGAGCTTATCAAAGAGTATCTTCTCCACCCGCCTATCTTGGTACCTCCAGAACCTGGGAAGTCTTTGCTCCTCTATCTCTCAATCATAGAGGATGTAGTAGGGAGCATGTTAGCACAAGAAGATGGTAATAAGAATGAAAGAGTTGTATATTACTTGAGCAAGAGTTTCCACAACTATGAGACTAGATACACACCCATAGAGAAGTCATGCTTTGCTCTTGTGTGGGTTGTATAGAAATTGAGACAAGTCATCCTACCATTTCATGTATGGATAGTTGTTAGGATGGACCCGTTGAAATACTTATTCGAGAAGCTTGCCTTGAGTGGAAGGTTATCAAGATGGTTGATCCTATTGGCAAAATTTTATTTTAAATATGTGGCTAGAAAGACCATTAAGGGAAGTGTTGTGCCAAACTTTTGTGTTGAGAATCCCATAGAAGGAGAAAGTGGTAGAGAAGATTTCCCAGTTGAGGACATTTTGGATATTGAACTAGGGGCATGGAAGATGTATTTCGATGGAGTTGTGAACCAATATGGAAATGGGATAAAGGTACTCTTAATCAACCCTGATGAATCTCATGTACCTTTGGCTGTCAAGTTGAACTTTGAAGCAACCAACAATGTGGCAAATATGAGGCTTGTATTACTGGAATGGGAGCCCTACGAGAGCTAGGGGTAAAGGAAGCTGAAGTCTTTGGAGATTCAACTTTGGTCATAGCACATGCACAAAAGTTATAGAAGGTGAAAAAGGAACACTTAAAGCCTTACCAACAGTACTTGGAGGGGTTGGCAAAAACCTTCGACATAATCGAATACACTATCATCCCTAGTGCTTAAAACCAGTTTACAGATGCCTTGGCCACCTTAGCTTCTATGATTGAAATACCTGATGGAGTATGGACATGACCCTTAGAAATCGAGCAAAGTTATTAGTTGGTACTCAAAGAAAAAGGAGATTTGTCAATCTTGGCCATAGAGGAGGACGGAGTCCCTTGGTATTACGATGTCATGAAGTTTCTAGAATTAGGAATTTATCCTAATGGAGCCAGTAAGAAGGAGTGTCGTTTAGTTAGGATGATTGATGTGCACGAAATATATACAACAAAGTACCCTCATATTTGCATATTTAGCCTAATTTTTATGTTAATTTGTGACTGATTATAATCTATCTATGTTTTGTAGGTTATAAAGGTTTTACAAACTAGTGGACTTTATTTGAGACAAAATGATAGATTCTAATTCAGGTGGGCTGAACCCAAATTGACTTGAAGACCTTCAACACGTGAGTAAAGCCTAATCAAAAGTGGAAGACAAAGAAAAGAAAGAAGTTATTGACGTGGCCATGCTAGAACAATTTACAATAAAGTTGAATGCTTAGGCTGGGCCAATTGACTCAAGCCAACTTAAATCCAGCCCTGTGTGAATTAAAAGAAGAATAAAGCAAAGAATGGTGTGAGGCATAAAGAAAGAATATAAGAAGCCCACTAAGTATTTAACTTGGATTTGTTGAGATGGCTAGTAATGCAATGGGCCTTCATCGAAACACTAAAAAGAGAGCTATAGTCTGTAGAGGCTACTTCGGCTTCTCTCTTTTAAGTGCTTTAGGTCGGCGTTCATGTGGGATATAAAAATAAGTACAAATCAAAAAAATAAGAGAATGGCGAGGGCTGGAGTGAAAAAGAAGGAATAGGAGCAAGAGGCAGTGTGAAAAAGAGGAAACAGGAGCAAGAGGCAGTGCCGCATGTGGCTTCCTGCTTTTCTCTAGCATGGTGACTTATCTCTTTCACTCTAGCTTTATTTTATTTGTCAAGTTTAATGCTTAGTATTTTGTCTTTGTGTCTTTTGACAATTACTATGATTAGCTAAATTTTCAATTAAGGTTGAGGATGAAACCCTGTTAAGGATTATCAGTGTTATTTATGTGATTCGATTTTTCCTACAACAGTTGTCCTTTAATGATTTAAATTGTTCCTGCTTCACATCCATTGACTAAGATAGGATTCTAGATATGAATGCTTGGTTTTATAATTGTTTTATTTTAAATTGGACATCTTTTGTGATTTGTTTGGCTATGGATACAATTAATGATTTGATTCCGTACCTAAGAAGCGAAGAAGAGCATGCTTTAGATTTTTAAACATAAGTTTTAATGATAATATTTTCCATGATAGCAAGATTGATTTATAGATTATCATGTAGTGATTGAGAAAAATTAATGATCATAAATGTATGCTGATATGGCTAACAAGGTAGATTCCAAAACCGTAATTCCTTTCTCTAGATTGTTTACATCTTTTTACTGCTTTATATAATATATTTGCTTAGATCAATTTCTTATTTAGTTTATTTAATTTCAAAACAACCAATTTTTACTAAACTAGATTACAATTAATTTGGTTAAGGTTTAATTAATTTTCTTAAGTTCATACAAGTCTCTATGGGTTTGACCTCGTTCTTGTCAAACTATATTTTGGTACGATTGTACACTTGTGAGCACTTTAAAATTTCACAACAATGATGGCAATGCAATACATTCTATGTGGAGGCCAACTCTATAGGAGGTCCTATGATGGGATACACCTTTGTTGTTTAAAGAAATAAGAAGTCGAGAGAGTCATGAAAGAAATCCATTGAGGAATTTGTGGTCCTCACATGAACGGGAGGATGTTGGCAAAGAAGATCTTGAGGATGGGGGATCATATTTTCTATGTAATTGGATGACAAAACACACTTTACTTGTATTTGGGTAGATCTAAGTTGGGGGCGAAAATGGCAAAATACCCATTTCGCTGAAACTTACCAGCAAAATGCCCCTTATTTGAAACTATTTAGGGATATGCCCTGTTTTGAAACTCAATTTTTAGAAATCGAGTTTTAATGAAAAACTCGATTTGCCGAAAATCGAGTTGTTTGAAAAATCCTGCATGGAACTCGAGTTCCATGCAAGATTATTATTATTATTATTATTATTATTTTTTAAAAGTTTGATTGCCTATAACTCGATTTTTGCTAAATTGAGTTTAAAATAGGGGTATAACCCTAAATAGTTCAGACATGGGGCATTTTGCTGGAAAGTTTCAACGAAAGGGGTATATCCATGGTTATCAAAATCGCAATCTGGATCGTAAAATCACACGATTTTACGATCCCACCTCACCAAAAAGTTTAAAATCGTAGCAGGATCGCAAAAATGGTAGGATCGTATGTAGGATCGTGTAGGATCGCATAGGATCGTAGGATCGAATGGGATTCTACCGATCCTACCATTTAGCTTGATTTTTTTTTTTTTAAGTGTGATTCATTTGGGTAAGATAATCTACCTAAACCCACAAGCCCAATGGGTTATTAGAAGCCCAATAATAAATTGAAATCCCAAATTTACCCCTATGTCAACATAAAATCTCAAAAAAACCTATAGTATTTAAGTTTAACGTTTTCAAAAACAAAACCTAAAATATTTTGATGATGAAATGGGATATAACAATGACAGTGATTAGATTAGAAGAACCTTAGAATGAGAATTCTCTTTTGGATTTCATATTTGTAATTAGCTAGTTTACTTTAGATTGATAATTCTCTTTTGGATTACATATTGTAAATTTGTTGTTAGCTAGTTTTTATATGCTAATTAGCCTAACTTATTTTGGATTTGGAACTTAGAATTTGGAAAACATTTTTGATATGTGTAGATTATATTTTGGTACTTAGTTGCTAATTAAACATGTACTGAACTTTTTAGATACATTATGTCAAAAGTTAAATATATTTTGTTTCGTTAGAATGACATAAGAACGATGTAGTGTGTGCAAATTACATTTTATGATGCAATTTTTTTTTTTTAATGGATGGATTCATATTTTAAGTGATTATATAACATACAAAGTCACTATCAATAGGTTTTTTGCTTAAAATCTAAAAATAGGTAGGATCTTACGATCCACAATCCGATTCTACGATCCACGATCCTACCTATCTCTCACGATCCTACGTAGGATCCCGATTTTGACAACCTTGGGTATATCCCCTTTTTGGCCCTAAGTTGGGTTTAATATATCAAGAAGTATGTTGTTCAAATATATCAAGTAGTATCATTAAAGACATGAAGGTTGATCTAAGAAACAAGTGAAGAAAGGCTGTTTCATTAAGTCTTGACAGAAGCTTGACAGATGCTACTATTGAAGTTTAATGGAGAAGCTTGACACAAGCTCAATCTATTGAGACCTACGATTTTAGAATTTTCAGATATGAAATTTGGCCTATGATGACTTGGATGATTAGGGTTTTTTTTCTCATAACCCTAGTCATATATAAGGCTTATTTTAAAAGTCATCAAGTATGAAAATAGGGATTAGAACTCATATACATTGTGTGAAGCTACTGTATTTGTACGCCTTAGGGTTTTGTAACCAAGTATTTCCTAATCTTCATTGTTGATGAAGTGAAGAACTTTGCAGCTAACAACAATCATTTAAGTTGCTGGAGTTAATCACGTACTGGGATTCGTGCAAAGGAGTTAGTCACAGATTGGAGATTTGTGCAACAAAGGAAAGAAGACTACTATAAGATCAAGTCCAACTGGGTACTGGAGCAAAGGTTCAACTATAGATTGGTATATTGGGATAGGCCAGGGTAGTGGTAAGATTCCTCATACCTGTAACCGCTTGATTATTGACTAGTGGATGGAGTGGTAACCTTAAATTCACCTGGTGGGGTTTTTGCCTTGCGAAAGATTTTCTCCATTTGTCCATAAATCACAGTGTTAATTTATTTTCTGTTGTGTATTAGTTATTTGGTGATTTATTGGTGCCTCCATGATTTGCATGTTATTTGACCTAATTAATCAACTTGGGTATTTGAATTAATTAACTGGGGTCAATCTATCTTAACCCAACAGGGTACTATTGGAATACGATGGAAACTGATTGCATGGACTTTGCGAAGAGTTGCCATGATTGCCAAACCCATTCTAACTTGAACTATGTGCCACCTAGTGAGCTATGCAGTATGACCTCTCTATGGTCTTTATTAGTATGGGGCATAGATGTGATTGGAAGAATAGTTCCTAAAGCCTTAAATGGGCAAGAGTACATCCTAGTTGCAATTGATTACTTCACCAAGTGGGTAGAGACAACTTCCTATTCCATATTGAAGGTCAAACATGTGGCTCGATTCATAGAGAACAACATCATTTACCAGTTCGGAGTATCATAAGAGATTATTTTTGACAATGGTTCCCACTTTAAGGGGAGGTTCGAAGGATCATGAAGTTGTACAATATTGAGCATCACAAGTCTTCACCATATCGACCACAGACTAATAGGGCCGAAGAAGCAGCCAACAAGAATATCAAAATCATCTTAGCCAAGATGGTAGTGACATACAAGGATTGGGCCAAGAAGCTTCCTTTCGCTTTATGGGGTTATAGAGCTTCTATTTGCGCATCAATTGAGGCAACCCTTTACTCTTTGGTTTATGAGAGTGAAGTGGTGCTTCCAATTGAGGTTGAGATACAGTCTTTAAGAGTGTTGGTGGAGACCAAAGTCCTAGAAGATGATTGGATGAGAGAGATATGAATAGTTAGCCTTGATCGATGAAAAGAGGAAGAAGGCCCAATACCATGCACAGGGTTACCAAAAGTGGATTGCTAGAGCATTTAACAAGAAGGTGAAACCTAGAGACCTTAAGGAGGGAGATCTAGTCTTAAAAGTGCTTAATGATGAAATTTCTGATCCAAGAGGAAAGATGAAGCCAAGATGGTCTAGGCCTTTTGTTATCAAAAAGATCATGTTGGGAGACGCTACAAGAATTATGGATTTAGATGGAGAAGAGATGCTTCATCCAATCAACTTGGACAGGTTTCGGAAATATAACATTTAAGAAAGAACAAAAAGAAAAGAAAAGGAAAAGCTTGCTAGGTTGAAAACCTGAAAGGGCGGCCTAGGCAAAATTTAGGGCAATGAAACACTGCTAGGTTAAAAACCCAAAAGAATGATCTAGGCAAAAAGTAGGGGAAAAGACCATGGGCATGGAAAAAATTCCCACAAGGATGTCATAGGCAAAAATTACATGGTGCAGAATAGAGGAAAGAAAAAGAAAAAGAAAACAAAAATAAGGACAATAAGCAAAGATAATAAAATGATAGATTCTCTTATTGCTTAAATTAAAAGATGATAAATTGTTTTAATAGGAGATTTGGAACATTCCAATCCTTCATTAACTCAAATGAAAGGACATAGAATCATAAAGTGCAGAAAAGTAAAATTTGGGGCACGTCAAGGTAGTCACTTAATCCTTTTCCTTTTGTTGGACTTCTTGTGATCATTTTCTTCCCTATGGACTACTCTCATATCAGTGGACAACCAATCCTTGAATCCCAAAGTTGGATAGAGAAACTAAGGAAAATGAATGTCCATATTCATCGCCCTTCGCGGCCAAGTCTCATGAATTTTGCCCAAGATTCTCTTAGTGAACGCTATGGTATGAAAAAAACCATTACCACAAGGAACCCCTTGACGGTCACTGAATTTCCGCGCAATGCGACATGTAGGATAGTAAGAGCAGTGGAGCCTAACCAAAGGTACACAGTTTTTGTTAAAACCACAGCTAGACATGGCCTCGATGCACCACCATTCTACCACCCATTGGACATCCAAAGAAGTAAGATGCTTCAAGAGCTCAGTAAGCTTGGTGGGATCCATCTCTTTATCTTTGAGCTTGCGATCATGGTAGTGCTTTGGTTGATACCGACTAGGAGAAACAATGGAAGGATAAAGCAATTTAAGCTTCTCGTATAGCCATATCTAAGGGAGAGAAAAAGAAAGCATGAGTGTTGAGTGACAAAAATAAGAGATAAAAAGAAAAGGAAAAAGAGAGAAATATTCAAAGATGATATAAAAAGCCTCGATGGGTTGAAAACCAAAAGGTGATCCATGCAATAGTTAGAGGAATTTCGCTAAGTTGAGAACCTAGGCAAAAATTTGGGATCATACCTGAAGAAGAAGGGGACTCCTCGCAAAGAATGTTGCTTCCTCCCTACGAATAACATCCAAATCATTGAAGGTTTTAGCTAAGATGATGGCTATTGGACTCGTGCTCCTTAGATTCTTAACCACATGAAGAATTCCAAAATCCACACAGGGTGTTTCATGCACCAAGAAGAACCTTGCAAGAATACAAAGGTAAAAAGCATTGGGATGCTGAGAACGCTTTGCCCTGGTGAAAGGGACATCCATCTTTGAGAAATACTTGAAACCCATGAAGGTGTTCAATTTGTTGGATTTACACCATCTCTTGGCCATAGGTAGAGGAACCCCTAAGAGTTGATGAGCTAGGTTAGAAAGATCTTCCTCGAGAGTAGGAAGAATGATAGCACCAAAGTTGCGCTCACCCATGATTGCACCAAATTCTTCAAGAGTGGGTCATAATTCCACACCATTGAATTGAAAAACATTTCGGGTAAGGATCCAAAATTCAGTGGCAGTATGTAGAAGAGGCTCATTCACTTTGATTTGATGGAAGAAAGAAATACAAGAAAGACCAAGAGGGATGATAGCATCCTTGAAGTTGAGATTAAGCTTGTTAATCCACATCGAGACCTCTAAATGAGTGAGTTCTGCCATTGGGGATCTTATAGAATGTTTCCTAGGATTAAACCATGTTTTATGAAGGTTTGGAAGCCTCCCACAACTGTTTTATAGTGAAAGAAGTCGGCTAGGGTTTTTCTGTCTGGCGGCATGTGTGCACATGGTCCTAATTGCATACGCATGGTCAACGCCTGCGTACGCGCGTGCGCTATGCGAGCCCAGGTTCATTAGGGTTTCAAATTCCCTTTCCTATTTGGTGTGTGATTTCCTTACCAAGGTTTTTCTCATGACCTCAATGGCCTAAGGAATTACCCAAGGCAGGTTCAAGCTCAAATTTTCACGCATCAAAGAGAAAAAGAAAAGGAAAAGCAAGATGGATACATATCCAAAGTTCCCATGAGTTGTAAAATAAGAATATGTCCTAAAATAAAAGCAATGCTATGTCTATCTATATCTGTGTCTGTGTGTCTGAAATGCAGGGTCATCATCGGTAGTTCCTTTTCCTCGGCTGATAGCTCGGAGTTGTCTCAGGATCGTCACCACCATCACCACCATCATTATCACCCTAGTGGGCATACTCCCCAGGCCCTTAAATCTGCCTAGAATACTCAGTCACCTCTAACTTGAGGTTCCTAGCAAGCTAAACAAGCTCCTCGTGCTCTACCACAGTAGGCTCGATTTGAAAAGAAAACAGTGTTAAGATAAGCCTGAGGGATGCAAAAAAGAAGTAGAAGAGAAAGAGAAGAGGGAGAGAGAAGGAAAGAAAGAAAGGGAAGGAGGACAAGGATAAAGAGAACTCACTGTTCGTACACTCGGAGGGAAGGGATAACCTCTGACATTCGGGTTACTTCCCATAGGATGCTCCTGAGCAAAGCCATTAGAACCATAAGTGTAGACTGATCAATTCAAATGGGGAGGGTCAACGGGGCCACCCGCGATAGGACCAGCTGTACCTTGACATGATCATCATATTTGAGCATCATCATAAGCAACATATGCCAGATAAAGAGAAAAGAAAGATGAAAGAGAGAGAATACATACTCCGATAGGGAAGGAGGGCATGAGGCGAGTCTCGCTGAACTCCTCATAGTCAAGGTCGCCCACGAGCTGCTCGGAATAAAGGATGCCATTCCTCCACAACTGATACTCAAAATCAGTCATCGAGAGTGGGGCAAGCATGAACAAAGGAGGATCCATTGGCACTTGAGGTGTGTCTGCACTCACTAGCTGACAAGAAGCTCTCTTAGCCAAGTAAAGAACCCTTAGACTAACACCTTCCAAGGGTTGGGTGGCCGCAGAAGAGATAATGGTAGTCGCCTCCACATTAGGGTCAGCAATGGGAGGAACACCCACCTTAGGCCCCCAAGTGATTTGTAAAAAGCACTTATGGTTAGAGAGAAAACATTTTAAACATGCAATGACAACTAGCAAAGAAGAATTTTACTTACATCTTCAGAGGAGAGGTTGTTGAGATGAGTTTAGACTGAGGGGAAGTTCTTCAGGTCCACATTTGCACCATAGGAAATGAGGCCATAGTTCAAGGCCCACTGTTGCAAAGAAAAGAGCACAATAAAGTTTACAAGATGATAGTTTGCATGATAAAGCATATAGATACAATTTATGAGATGAAAGTTTGCAAGAAAGTAAGGAATAGTTGCAAAAGCATAAAATGCAGTTTGTAAGCCTAGATGACATATGAAAAAATACAGTTTGCAAGAGTATGAAGTACAAGTTGTGAAACTACATGAGGAAAAGGAAAGGGTCTAACCTTAAGGAGCTTCTAAGCCCCTCTAGCTGATGTAGAGTCCCTCGGCTCAAGGTATCCAGGCTCGAATAGAGGTAGGCAAGGGAAGCCTATCCCCAGTTCGCCTCCCAAGCATGCTCAAAGTCATGAAAGAGAGCTAGCCACCTCAAGGATATTGTTTGCCCTTTATTGGTGAAGAGATATGCCCTTAGTAGATATAATAAGAATTCCTTAGCCATTTGGGCACAGTCATCCGGCGTCGCCTGAGAACAAGGCCTATAGTCCACCTCCAGATTGAAATAGCGAATGCTCTTGCTTGAATACCTGTGCCCCAGTAGGTCTATGCCCAACTGAATACCTGATTCACCCTCCAGATCGATGAGAGGTCCATTGAATCTCAAACCCATCTTTCGATGACAGTCATTGGGAGTCACCATCATCTCCCTCTTAGCAATATTAAAGGTGTGGGTGGTATCCCACCACCTCTTAGCTAGTGTCTACACTAGAATGCCATTGGTAGAACCCTCTGGAAGCAAAAGAACGATAGGTTCAAAGCCAGCCATGTGTACCAAGGCCTTTGTATCCTTGGTCAAGGCCCTATTCCATGAAGAAATATGGCTAGTACCACCCCTACCTGTAAAAGGTGGTAAGACCTGCAAAAGAGGATAAAAAGGAGCATAAGAATCATGATTGGGTAAGGAAAATAGGCGAAAAAATCAAACTAGACAAAAGTTAAGGTTTTTGAGTACCAACATGCGTACGCAGGTCTCGTGTATGCATACGTAGGGTCTTGCATGCGTGCGCATACTGGGGCATGCGTCCGTAATGAATTGATGAACACGGATGCGTACGCATGAAGACCACTTGCACACGCATGCACGATGCATGCACACGCATGAACACAGACAGAATGGTTCCTTTGACAATTTTAGCATGCTATGAATCAAACTCATCCTAAACATGTTCCTACCCCTCATAAGACAGCAGGATTTCATCTAGACCCATCCCCTAACAAAACCCAAGCATTTACAAGTCCAAAAATGAATCAAAACAGAAGATTAGAAGCAAAAATTGAAAATGAGAAAAGTTTGAAAAACTTACCAATCCGGTACGTGCACCATTTGAAAGGTGGTTTTGTGGCCTAAAAGTCAATGTAGGAGACTTCATTAGCCTTATGGCTCCATCCTAGTGGGTGAGGTTAAAGACTTCATCGGAAATCATGTAAGAGGTTTTCTTGGTTTTGGTCTTGAGTGCCATTGGAGAAAATGAGAGAGTTTGGGAGAAGATGAGAGTTTTAGATTGTGAGAAATGAAGAAAGGGCAGAGGTTTTTGTAGAGAGAAAATGGAAGTTGAAGTGTTAGAGAGAATGTGAAGAGATGGGGAAGATGAAGAAGAATAAGAAGAAAAAGAAACAGTTGGTAACCATTTGAGACAAATGAAGAGGCAGGAAGGCATCTGTTGACTAAACTATGTGTAGTTTAGGCCTCTCACTAAACTACACGTAGTTTAGCAACAATTTTTTTTACAAAATCCCCAGTGGACTCTTGGCAGATGGGAAATGCAAGAAAAAAAATTCAAAAACATCCCTAGTGGACCATGGATTATCAAGAATGTTACAAAAAAACACTAAAATGACAGAAATACCCTCAGTAGGTTGAAAGACACAAGGATTCTAAAAGCATCCCCAGTGGATTATAAGGATCCTAAAAGCATCCCCTAGCAAATTAGAAGTCACCAAGGAAACTCCCTCGTGGGTTAAAACTATCCACCAGCTCCCAGTGGGTCACAAATAGAAAAAATTTCTCCAAGTGAATTCGAGGACCTCCTTGTGGGTCCAAAGCACCAAGATAACTCCCTCGTGAGTTACGAGGAAAAGAATTTTCCCCAGTAAGTCGAGAATTACCAATGAAACTTCTTCCTAAGTTGGAATTGACACAAACTCCCCAGTGAGTCATAAAGGAAGGGTCTTCCCCAGTGGATCCTACATCATTAGAGACTTCCTTATAAGTCAAAAGCTACCTATAACAACTCCCTCGTGAGTTAAAATTACCAACAAAACGCATGCATGTAGGGAGACCCCTCGAGCAAGCTTTCCACTTTAAGATCATCACTATACTTGTGCACATATCCTTCGAGAATTAAATATGTAGGCACAGATCCCCAAGACAAGGAGAGAAAAGAAGAATACGAAACTTGAGTACATATCCTTCTTGGACTTGAACATGTACACTAGGCGTAAGCCACCCAGAATTGAATTGATTGAGATAGAGATAGAAGTCACATAGAGGCAAGAGTCTTACCAAATTAGAGGAGATTGAGATAGAGGTAAAAACTACCTATAGGCGACAGCCATTCGGAGAAGTTCAAAGCAAGAGCCCCAAAAATGTTGTCTCTTATTCTTTTGATTCCGTTAGCGGAGCTCATGAATCAAAAGAGGGGCATTTGTAGTCACTGTATTTTGTACCCCTTACGACTCGGGCCCCTGTTCCCCAATGATGTTAGAATCCCAAAGCCTAAGGTTGGTTTATGGCCCAAAGAGATGAAAATTGACTTGAGGAAAGTATTTAAGGAAAATATAACTTATTTTTGGATTGAAGAAACTAGTTTTGGAAAAGAAAGACCACGAAAACCTTAGGGCATGCGTATGCATTCACGCATATGCGTACGCATACACGCATATGTGCATGCATGCTTAAGCTTTGCGTACACATGCTTTATGTATGCGTACGCATACACGTGCATGCTAGGATTCCAGAAACTATGTATTCCAGAAACTATGTAAGGAAAGTTTTTTTGCATTTAAGTTAGGTTTGGAACGGATCCCACATCGTCTGGGAGCCACCCCAAACCCCTATTTTTCGATTATATAAAGCAATAAAAGGTACTTTTTCAAGGACGGATTCCAGTGGTAAAACATATTAGATTCACTAGAAAATAGTGAATCAAAGAGGGAATTTTTCACAAAGCATCCTCAAGTCAAATTTTGTTTGAATGGGATCTTTTCTGGTCTCGATTTTTGAGTTCTAAGTTTACTGACTCATCTTTGATTTGGCTATGAATAGATTGAATGAGGGGAATAGTCAAAATCAAGCTCTGGAGAGTTCTAGTGTTGAGGTAAAGTTTCTAACTTTGGCTCTTCGCTTTTCTTTTGATCTTGTGTTTATATATGTGTTTTGTTTACTTTAATATGTTTGTTTAGTTTAGGTTTGCTTTTTGTTTTTATTTTGAGCATGTTAGGTTGTCAAATTCTTTATTTTTGTGTTTCTGTTCTGTAGTTTATGGGCTAGGGTTCTTAGGGTGTGTATACGTGCGCATGCTATTGGCATGCGTACGCATACTCGTAGTATGCGTATGCATCCAGATGGGTTGCATACGCATGCCCTATGTATGCGCATGCATACTCTTGCCCAAAAACCTTAATTCACCTTCTGTTAGTTTTTCCTTTGTTTTATCTACATGTATAGCCTTTGTTTAACCTAGTTTTCACATCTGTATACATCTGTTTACCTTGTTTTGTTTTGTTTTGTTTTTTGTTTTTTTCCACTTTGCTTTGTTTTAACTCTTTTATGCTTATTAGGGTTTTAATTCGTTTAAATACCATGAACATGCATTTGAATATGATCATGCATTGATGCATAGGTGCTGTGATGTAGTGAGGTAAGCCATGCATTATCACATGAACATGCATTTGGTTTATGAATATGATATGGATGATTAACATGTTGTGCTTGACTGAATCCCATGTTTTGATGTTTAGATGCTATAACATGCTTATCCTGATTTGCCTTGTGATGTTTCTGCCCTTTGAGATATATGCTCATATGACATGATAGATGAATGCAAGGTTTAGGGATGATTATGCCATGTTGATTGTTTTAGATGCATGCTAGTGTGTGTGTGAGTTAGAATATGTGTTAAATGTGCCTTTAATGAGATTAAGACTTGAAACACAATTAGTGGAAGCCAACCCACGAGTTGGGTGGGGTTGGGTGCCTAACACCTACCCATCCCTATACCTAAACTCTGGACACATGCTTTGCTAAAGATCAGTCCTTCCATGAAGGGAGCTATATTTATGGTGTTGGGCATTGTGGAGCCTAGTTGTGTTTGATCTGGTTGACGACCCGACCCGACCTGACCCGAAATAATGTTGCGTGGTTTTTAATGGGAGATTTTCTGAGGCTTAGTCCATGGAGCGGAGGCTTGGGCCAACAGTAGCCCATTGTGTATCTTGTGCGCAGGATGTAGAAAACGCAGCTTGATGATTAGGGTTTTATTGTTGTCGTGTTTTAGAGAGAGAAAAACACTGTACTGCCGCACTTTGTATTTTTTCCGTAATAATAGTGAAATTCCTGCAACTCCGTAGACGTAGGCAAATTGCCGAACCACGTAAATATTGTCTTGTGCGTGTGATTGTTTTTCTTTTGCGTGTGTTTTCTTTATTTTTTGTTTTTCATAGGTTGAGAATTCCGGGTTAATTCTTTACAACTGGTATCAGAGCCTAGGGTTAGGTTTGAGTGGGAGCAATGGCAGAGGAAGCAAGAAAGGCGTCTAGAATAGAAAAGTTTGATGGCACAGACTTCGCATATTGGAGGATGCAGATTAAAGATTATCTTTATGGGAGGAAATTGCACCTGCCTCTTTTGGGGACAAAACCTAAGGCTATGAAGGCTGAGGAATGGGCTTTTCTTGACAGACAGGTACTGAGAATTATCAGGTTAACTCTGTCTAGGTCTGTTGTACACAATGTTGTAAAGGAGAAGACCACAGCAGATCTAATGAAGGCTTTATCTGGTATGTATGAAAAGCTGTCAGTAAACAACAAGATGCATCTGATGAATTTGTCTTATGCGTGTGATTGTTTTTCTTTTGTGTGTGTTTTCTCTATTTTTTTGTTTCTCACAGGTTGAGAATTTCGGGTTAATTCCTTACAACTGGTATCAGAGCCTAGGGTTAGGTTTGAGTGGGAGCAATGGCAGAGGAAGCAAGAAAGGCGTCTAGAATAGAAAAGTTTGATGACACAGACTTCGCATATTGGAGGATGCAGATTAAAGATTATCTATATGGGAGGAAATTGCACCTGCCTCTTTTGGGGACAAAACCTAAGGCTATGAAGGCTGAGGAATGGGCTTTTCTTGACAGACAGGTACTGGGAGTTATCAGGTTAACTCTGTCTAGGTCTGTTGCACACAATGTTGTAAAGGAGAAGACCACAACAGATCTGATGAAGGTTTTGTCTGGTATGTATGAAAAGCCGTCAGCAAACAACAAGGTGCATCTGATGAAGAAACTGTTCAATTTGAAGATAGTAGAGAATGCATCAGCAGCACAACATCTGAACGAATCTAACACTATCACAATCCAAAAATTCTAATCGGAAAAGAAGTAAATCTAGATCAGGCCAACAAGTACAATGCTGGAACTGTGGGAAAACAGGTCACTTTAGGAGGCAATGCAAAAGTCTTGAGAAGAAGAATGAAGATGATTCTGCTAATGCTGTAACAGAAGAGGTACATGATGCACTACTTCTTGCAGTAGACAGTCCATTTGATGATTAGGTTTCGGACTCAGGAGCTTCGTTCCATACCACTCCACCCCTAGAAATCATACAGAATTATGTTGCAGGTGATTTTGGTAAGGTGTATTTGACTGATGGTTCAACCTTGGATGTTGTGGGTACGGGAGATGTCCGGATATTGTTGCCCAATGGGTCTGTTTGGTTACTGGAGAAGGTCTGACCTGAGGAGGAATCTGATTTCTGTTGGACAACTTGATGATGAAGGGCATGCAATACTATTTGTTGGTGGTACTTGGAAGGTTACAAAGGGAGCTAGAGTATTGGCTCGTGGAAAGAAGACTGGCACTCTATATATGACCTCACGTCCAAGAGATACAGTTGCAGTTGCTAAAACAAGTACTGATACAAGCCTATGACACCATAGGCTTGGTCACATGAGTGAGAAAGGGATGAAGATGCTGTTGTCAAGAGGAAAGCTACCAGAATTGAAGTCTATTGATTTTGACATGTGTGAAAGCTGCATTTTAGGAAAGAAGAAAAAGGTGAGTTTCTTAAAAACTGGCAGAACACCGAAGGCTGAAAAATTGGAGTTAGAACACACTGATTTATGGGGGCCTTCTCCGGTTGCATCCCTTGGAGGTTCAAGGTACTACATCACCTTCATTGATGACTCAAGCAGAAAAGTATGAGTTTATTTTCTGAAAAATAAATCTGATATATTTGAAACTTTTAAGAAGTGGAAGGCCATGGTTGAGACAGAAATAGGTTTGAAACTAAAATGTTTGAGATCAGATAATGGAGGAGAGTACATAGATGGAGGGTTTAGTGAGTATTGTGCTGCATAGGGAATTAGGATGGAAAAGACCATTCCTAGGACACCACAGCAGAATGGTGTGGCTGAGCGCATGAACATAAATCTCAATGAGCGTGTTAGGAGTATGAGATTGCATGCTGGACTACCTAAAACTTTTTGGGCTGATGCTGTTAGCACTGCAGCTTACCTGATAAACCGATGACCATCAGTTCCTATGGAGTTCAGACTTCTTGAGGAGGTTTGGAGCGGTATAGAGGTAAAGTTTTCACATTTAAAAGTTTTTGGTTGTGTTTCTTATGTTCATATTGATTTTGATGCTCGTAGTAAACTTAATGCAAAGTCTAATATATGTTTTTTCATTGGCTATGGTGATGAGAAATTTGGCTATAGGTTTTGGGATGAACAAAATAGGAAAATCATTAGAAGTAGAAATGTGATATTTAATGAACAGGTTATCTACAAGGACAGATCAACTATAGTGTCAGATGTTACAGAGAAATTTGAGTTTGTCAACTTAGATGAAGTAACTGAACGTATTGTCCAGAAAAGGGGTGAAGAAGATAAGGAGAATGTAGATTCACAGGTAGATCAGAGTACACTTGTAGTTGAAGTTCGTAGATTTTCTAGGACTATTAGACCTCCACAACGTTATTCACCCGCTTTAAATTATCTCCTGTTGACTAATGGTAGTAAGCTAGAGTGTTATGATAAAGCCTTGCAAGATGAGAATTCAAGCAAGTGGGAGTTAGCTATGAAGGATGAGATGGATTCCTTGTTGGGGAATCAGATATGGGAATTGACTGAATTGCCAATAGGAAAGAAGGATTTGCACAACAAGTGGGTATACAGAATAAAGAATGAGCATGATGGTAGCAAATGTTACAATGCCAGATTAGTTGTTAAAGGGTTCCAGCAGAAGGAGGGCATTGACTACACAGAGATATTTTCTCCAGTTGTGAAGATGTCAACAATTAGACTGGTACTGGGAATGGTGGTTGCAGAAAACTTACATCTTGAGCAGTTAGATGTGAAGACGGCATTCCTTCATGGTGACTTGGAGGAAGACATTTACATGATTCAACCAAAAGGGTTCATTGTTCAGGGACAAGAGAATCTAGTCTGCAAACTGAGAAAGAGCTTGTATGGCCTAAAACAAGCTCCTAGACAGTGGTACAAGAAATTTGATAGTTTTATGCATAGAATTGGGTTCAAGAGATGTGAAGCTGATCACTATTGCTATGTTAAGTCTTTTGACAATTCTTACATCATATTACTATTGTATGTGGATGATATACTTATTGCAGGGTCTAGTATTGAGGAGATTAATAATCTGAGGAAGCAATTGTCCAAACAGTTTGCAATGAAGGATTTGGGAGCTACAAAGCAAATCCTTGGTATGAGAATCATTAGAGACAAGGCTAATAGTACATTGAAGCTTTCACAGTCAAAGTATGTGAAGAAAGTTCTCAGCAGGTTCAATATGAATGAAGCTAAACCAGTGAGCACACTTTTGGGTAGTCATTTCAAACGAAGCAAAGAACAGTCACCGAAGACAGAAGAAGAAAGGGACCATATGAGCAAGGTGCCCTATGCCCCAGCTATTGGCAGCTTGATGTATGCTATGGTGTGTACAAGGCCAGACATTACACATGCAGTGGGAGTTGTGAGCAGATTCATGAGTAGGCCTGAAAAGCAGCATTGGGAGGCAGTCAAGTGGATTCTGAGATATCTGAAGGGTTCATAAGATACATGTCTTTGCTTTACATGTGCAAGTTTGAAACTGCAGTGTTATGTAGATGCTGATTTTGCTGGTGATATTGATAGTAGAAAGAGTACTACTGGGTTTATTTTTACTCTAGGTGGTACAACTATATCATGGGCTTCAAATCTACAAAAGATTGTTACTTTGTCTACTACAGAAGCTGAGTATGTTGCAGCAACTGAAACTGGAAAGGAGATGATTTGGCTACATGGTTTCTTAGATGAATTGGGTAAGAAGCAGGAGATGGGCATTCTACACAGTGACAGTCAGAGTGCAATTTTCTTGCTAAAAATTCATCTTTTCATTCTAAGTCGAAACATATATAGATAAAATATCACTTTATCCAGTACCTTGTTGAAGATAAGCTAGTAATACTTGAGAAGATTTGTGGATCTAAGAACCCGACAGACATGTTGACTAAGGGTGTCACTATTGAGAAGCTGAAGCTGTGTGTAGCTTTAGTTGGTCTTCTAGCTTGAGGACAGGAGGATGAGTTGTAGGGATGAGGGATTGCTTTTGGAGGATTGCGGTTGATGTTAGTGATTGAACTAGTCTCCAAGTGGGAGATTTGTTGGGCTTTGTGGAGCCTAGTTGTGTTTGATCCGGTTGACGACCTGACCCGACTTGAAATAATGTTGCGTGATTTTTAATGGGAGATTTTTTGAGGCTTAGTCCATGGAGCGGAGGCTTGGGCCGACAGTAGCCCATTGTGTATCCTGTGCACAGGATGTAGAAAACTCAGCTTGAAGATTAGGGTTTTATTGTTGTCGTGTTTTAGAGAGAGAAAAACACTGTACTGCTCACTTTGTATTTTTTTCTTGATAACAGTGAAATCCTTGCAACTCCGTGGACGTAGGTAGATTGCCGAATCACATAAATATTGTCTTGTGCATGTGATTGTTTTTATTTGGCGTGTGTTTTCTCTATTTTTTGTTTCTTATAGGTTGGGAATTTCGGTTTAATTCCCTACACGTGGTTCTTAGACCTAAACTAGGTGTGACTCCATTTACACCCTCCGCCATGTTTCATCCTATGCCAAGGCGTACTTCCCATGGACTTGGGGAAACCCCAAATGCACCGTTGCGGGCGCTTGTCCCCCCACACACCTCTACTTTTTGTTTAAAAAACACATTTTAATACAAAAACATGACACAAAACAGATCAAATGGTTAGGATTTGAAGAAAAATTTTCACACTATACCAAGTTGCCCATAAATTATACGCAAATTTGCAATAGAAAATGTTATAAAAAAAATTGTATGATCTTTTGTGTTTTATGTTGTCTTTAGTGGAGTGTAAGTTCTCTCTCTCTCTCTCAAAAACCCAGCCAAGATTCATGTTATATTTTCAATTCTTTTTTTATTTTTTTTGGTCTTTTAGGCTAATACTGGAAGTTTGCTTTTTTTTTTTTAATGGGTTTTTTCACAAAAAGCTTTCACATTTAGAACTTTGTTTGAGAGAAGTCTTGATATTAATTTGTATCTGTTTGAATATTTTTTTATGCAATGTTCATCCAAATTTTGCAAAATTTTAAACCCTAGCCTTCTGATCTATTTTATGTTATATTTTTGAATTAAAATCTGTTTTTCTAACGGCAAATGTGGAAGTGGGTTATGGAAGATTTACGAAATAGAGCTCAGGTGGATAAAGAGTCAAATTTCAAGCCACAGGTAGATAACTTAAATTCGGGCCAAACCACAGGTGGGTAAGCTGTAATTTTCCCTTAAAATTACTTATCAGTTAACCCATGTGGACGAGTCATGGGCCATGGGTTATGGGTTGGGTCAAACCCAACCCAATTACTAACTATAGACACTCAATTTTGCATCTATAATTTAACCTTGGGAGATGACCAAAACAGTTCTAAGTACCCAAAAATCATGATTGCATTTCATGCATCAAGTCATTCATCACATATCATAAAAATGATCTTGAGATTCTAACGATAACGACAATAGGTTCAGTTTCCAAATTGGACAGTCAAATTGAAAGATATCACAAGTTCAAGTTTTAACAGTTTGCATGCATTCATTTGGGTGGAACTGATCACACGTGACTAATTGAAATTAATTTTGATTGTTTGACAATTAAAATTAATTAGATAAGTTTCTGTGATTGGTAGTTTATTTTGTTAAAATAAGTTTGGTTGCTTGGGAATAAAAGAAATAATATGATAATGTTAAAATTGAACTGATAATTAAGTTTTTAGGGTAATTATCTTCGAGATAATTATTTTAGAGATTTAATTATCAAGTTATGATGAATTTTTTTTTCTTCAGGAATATAAGTCAAGGACATGTCCAAGTACAATTCCCAACTTAGAAAAATGCCCAAAAAGAGTCCAAAACGTGTAAGAAGACAAAATTGGGCAAAACTGTTGAAAGTGCCAATAAGTGTGCCGATCGGCAGTTGGAAAGTGTTGATCGGCACTTCAACAGTGCCAATTGGCACAAATCCTAGAATTGACCCAAATACGTTTTGTTTAGGTCAAAATTCATCAGATTCGACTATTTTAGGGATAAAGTTTGACCTAACTCATGTCTGCTGACTTCTAAAGAAACCTTAGCTTATTTTTGAAGTAGTTATACCTCCATAAATAAAGGGGAAAACCCAAAATTCAGCACCCCTCTCCTCTTAACGTTAAAGAAACTCTAGAAGTTTGACTTTAAGATTTTCTTTTCTGTTAAGTGATAATTCTTTAGAACTCAGAGAGATTCATTATGTTTGACTTCTAAAGCAACTCCCCCTGTAGAATTCATTCGTGCATTGATGTAGGTACTGTTGATACTGTATTTTGTCCGCTCTCGATTTGCGTGCCGAACTCCAAAAAATCCAAAAATATTAGTTTCTCTCCATGGGGATGTGAGAACATCCAGAATGTCGTGGCGTAACCCGTTCGGACACCGGAGCACCCAAAGTGCCTTTTTTAGTTAAAATGATCAAAATGCCCTAGGTCAACCCTAGGTTTAACTGAAGGTCAAACGAGGTCAAAACCCTCACAAAATAACATTTTTCATAGTTTTACATCAAACCCGAGCTTCTCGTAGATTTTTAACAACTTCGACCAAGTTTGACTAAGTTTGACCTGAAGTTGATCCCGAGTGGGCCGAAAAACCCTAATTTTGATCTAATTGTTAGAAAGGGCTAAAACTAATGCCATTGTGAAGATTATCAAATTCTCATTCCAACGACTATTTATGGGTTGAAATTAGAGTTAAAACGGTTGAGATGTCCCGAAAACCGGGATAACGCATTGATCGATGGACCACTAACTTCTGAAAGCCATAACTTTTGATACGACCGTTGGATTTTCAAATTTCATAGCTTTTTAGAAACAAAAAGTCAAGACCTTTCCAGACATGTCAAGATCAAACCCATCCGAGGAAGTTTGAAGGTGGCGGCCCTTGAGCCGCTGCCTCGAAATTCGTGCCATTCCTATAAAAAGCCCCAGGCACCCTTTAGACCAGGGGAGGATCATTTTTTTTTTTTTTTTTGAGTTTTGCTTTCTGCATAGTTTTTCTATCCATTTTTCCCCTCTCTCAAACAAAAAAAACACCTAAAAAACACATCAAAGTTTCTTGATTCTTCTCTCTTCACCAAAAACACAAGGTATTGTTCTTATAGTCAATCTTCTTCTCCTTGGTTCTACATCTTGGATTTGGGGTTTAGGGGTGTGGATATAACTTTCTAGCTACTACTCACACCCCTAACCTTCTAAATCTTTTCCTAGCATTTATTTTGCTTTTTTGCCTTAATAACATGATTTATTGCTCTCTCTCTGGCATGTTTCTTGCTTTATTTGTGTTTCTAGCTTAAATCTTTTATTTGTTTATTTTTTTAATGTGCTTTTTACCATGTTTCATGCTTAGATCTACATCCTTACATGCTTATGTGTTTAGATCTACATGCTTTAGGTTTTATGCCATGTTTTCCTATGTCTTATGCCTCTTTTTGTTCTAGGTTGATGTTAGTGTTACATGTTCACAAGTTTGTATGATGTTGTTGGCTATGCCTTGCTTGGATCTATGTATTTTATGTTTTTTTTCCCATGATATATGGTTAGATCCTTGTCTTCACATGCTTATATGCTTGGATTCATGTTCTTCCATGTCTATGTGCTAAGTTCTACATGTCTACGTGTGTGTTTTTATGCCTATATGTCTAGATCTATGTTTTCACATGCCTATATGCTTGGATCTACGTTCTCTACATGCTTTATGCTATCTTCCATGTGCTTGTGCGCTCCATGCTATGTTTGTGTGCCGAGACCTAGGCTATGTTTGTCATGCCATGTGCTATTGTAGCCCTTTTGTTGCTTTGTCTTTCTTTCTTGTGTTTTGGCCTATCTGTTCGAACCCAATCTAGACCTTATGGTCTTTTTCATTGTCCATACACCTTGGCCCACATCAAAGGGTTTGGATCATCTTTATATGCATGTCTATGCTTTCTTGCTTTTGTGCTTTATGCTTGTGATAGCCTCTCTTGTTCTAGGCTTTGCCATGCTTGATGCCCTTAGCGGGTTTGCGGTTGTGTGGTTACACCCGATGCCCATGAGGCCTTGTTCGGATGTGACCTTTTGGGAAGCATCTCCGGATGCCGGGTTGCTCCGTGCGTACCCTTCCCTTTTCTGCTCTGTGTGATGATATGCTTACCATGCTTGTTTGTGCCACTCGTTGGCTTTCTATGCATCTTTACATGCTTGCTTACATGTCCATGCATGAGTCTTGCTTGCTAGTGTGTCGTCCATACTTCAACACAATGAAGCTATGGACATCCAATCCAAAGCTACATTTGTCCCTCGCGGACACCACCTTTTGTTTGCTTTCTTGCTTGTTTGCCTTCTCACTTGTCTGCTTGCTTTCTTATTTCTATGCTTGCCATGCCTATTATGCTTATCTACTTTATGTCCTTTCATATGCTCTTTGCATCTTTTCCTTCCATTGCTTGTCTGCTGGTTTCTTGTCCTTGCCTTTGCATGTACACACATGGAGCGAGGATGCTTGGAGCTGGGCACAGTCTCCCAGGGGCAAGCAAAAGGGGCGTGGGTGCAAGCATATGGATATAAGCCAAGCTGCAATGTTCAGTAGATTTAGGAGTTTAGCCTTTTCCTTTTGGTTTTGTTCTCTTTAAAACCCCTTCCTTCTTCCTCCCTTTCTCTCTTAGATGGGTTGTATTAGGTATATCATGCCATGTACCATTTGTCCTCATCTATAGAGTATGGCGACCCCTATTTATTTTCCTACACCTATATTTTGGGCCATGCTCTAGGGATGTAGGCATTTACTTTCCCGCTCTATGTGCTTGCATTGTGCATGATGTATGTATTTGTATACCTGCTCACCCCTTCCAATGTGATTGTTACTGTCCGTGTCACCTAAGGCAAGCGGTGCCTAATTTTTGCTGCGAAAGTAAGGTGACATGTCGCTGAATTTTCACCGTGGAAATCTGGTACTGTGCTCGAATGCCTAAGGAAAGCATAGATTGGAACAATGCCATTCAAAAGCCAAACCTGAAAGCCTTCACACATGCAAAACCCCGAAAGCCAGTGCCAAAATCATGTTTTTACTACCAATTTCTAAAAATTAAGGTTTTATCGAAACAAATGACTGTCCTTGGATAGGCGTTGTGGGGTGCCTAACACCTTCCCCACACGTAACCAAATTTTCAGACCTAAGAATCAAGATTTTTTGCCATCCATATTAGATTAGGAAAAATGCCATTGTTCTTAACCTAGGATTGGTAATAAAATCAACTAGAAATAGGTAACCAATCACACCTTAGAAAAACCTAATGATTGGTGGCGACTCCACTTATCTTTGGTAATCCTTTAAAATTTGACCTAGATTCCTGCTATAATGCCAAAGGTAGACCTACCTTCCTTCACTGAGAGAGAAAGCACCCGAAGTCCCACGCAAACCATGCCACACACTACACACGCGCACACCACACAATACCACCATCATTCGAGAGAGGCCTCTAACGAGCCCCCTTGCGCGTGGGAGCGTCGCCACGGTGGGTGGTCGAATGAAGGCCCTATGGTTCTCCGTCTCGAGGCCGGGCGTCAACAGGTATTAAGTTTATTTCTTTATTAACATGTATGTTTAATTGTGAATTCCATGTTAACATGTGAACATCAATCTCTAGCACGATCTTTCTTTCTTTCAAATCCCGATTCCATGATTAGAATACAATGATTATTTGATTCACATGCTTGAACATGTAGATTTAGGGGTTTTCATGACATAATCTTAGATCTATGGTTATTTGTTATTAAAGGTTTCAAATCTGCAATTTTCTTATTCTTTTTCATATCCTAAAAAACAAGTCTGAAATTTTCTCATAAAAGAATCATTTTTTTTTTTTTAAATATGTAAAACCAAATTTGAGATTTCCTCATTATAAACTCATTCTTTTTCATATCTAAAATCAGATCTGAAATTTTCTCAATAAAAACTCATTTTTTTTCATATCTAAAAAACAAATTTGAGATTTTCTCATTAGAAATTCATTCTTTTTCATATCTAAAAACAGCTCTGAAATTTTATCATTAAAAAACTCATAGTTTTTCACATCTAAAAACAGATCTGAAATTTTCTCATTAAAAACCCATTCTTTTTCATATCTAAAAAATAGATCTGAATTTTTCTCACCACAGATTTCTTTATTAAAATCCAGATTTCCACTTTGTCATCAAAACTCATTTTTACAAATTGATATCAGATCTACATATTTTTATTCAAAACATTGTTTTCCACATTAAACATCAGATTTGATTCTTTACATAAAAGTAAAATGTAGATCTAAATTCTCTAAATATCATTTAGCCATAGATCTAAGAAAACTAACATAACATCTTGCATTTCATAATTTGCTGAATATCATTGGTCATGGGTACTTAAATGGTCATTAGAGTCTAAAAGACCTGATTTTTTTCAGGCAGAATGGGTGCCTAATACCTTCCCATCCTGTAACCTAGCCCCTGAGTCTAGATCTTAGGTTTGTAGAGTAGTCTTTATTGTTGATAGATTTTAACTAGGACAAAGAACTTTGTAATTATTTACTTAGATTGTAATTAGGACCAAAGCCATTTTTAGTTTATTTTTATCAATTGTAATTGTTCAAATCAATAAGAACTCGATGTTATTCATGTACTCTATATTTTTTAGTTTTTTTCTTATTTCTTTATTGCAATATATAAAAATAAATGGCAACTCCACAATAATTAAAACCCCAAAAGAGAAGTGCCGATGCTTTCTCTTTTGTTGAGGGCGCGGTCTCTCACACTAACAATAGAGTTTTTTGAGTTGATTTTCTATGGTGTTTGGCTGGGAATTTCGGTGTTGTCTATTTTTTTTTTTTGTTGAGGGATTTTTGATGGATTTTTATGGGTTTTATAGTGGGGTTTTGTGAGTTGATTTTTTGGTTTTTTGGGGCTTTTGGACAGGGCTTGTTACTGAGTTTTCTTGTGATGTTTGCTAAGGATTTTTGTTGAAGGTAGTAGAAGAAGGTGATTGTGGATGCCATTTATTGCCGGTTTTCTCTCTTATTAGGAAAAAGAAAAGAACCCTTGACTCCCACATTGAAGGGCATGTTGTTATTTTCATTCAAACAACACTACTTTCTTTTCTTTTTGCTTGCATGTGATGATGTGTGCATATTTGTATCATTAGGGTGATGTATGTGTGAATGAGTCTCTTTACTTATTTAATTTTATGGAGTCACCACCAGCCATTGGTTTATTCTAGGTGTGATTGGTCACCTATTGTCTAACTCATTTTAATCACCTAATTAACTAAAAGTCATTCTTAGGGACTCTTAAGATAATTAAGGTAATGAAAGTTTTAAACCAAAAATTCTTAGACTCAGAAGTTCAGTTATATGTGGGGCAAGGTTGTCAAAATTGAGAACCTACATAGGATCATTGAAGGTAGGTGGGATCGTAAATTGTAGGATCGGATCATGAATCGTAAGATTCTACATATTTTCATATTTAAAGCAAAAAACATATTGACAATGGCTTTTTATGTTAAATAATCACATAAATTATAAATTCATTCATAAAAAAACTTAGATTTGCATCATATGATGTAATTTGCATGTCATATATCGCTAAGTCTATATTAATGAAACAAATATATTTAAGTTTTGACCCAATGTATCTAAAAAGTTCAATAAATGTTTGATTAGCAACCAAATACCAAAATATTTATTAAAACATATGAAATATATTTTCTAAGTTCTAAGTTCCAAGTTTGAAATCCAAAATAAGTTAGCAAATGGAAACTAGCTAACTACAATATGAAATCCAAAAGCAAGATGAATATTAAGGTGAAGTGAACATTTAATTATTCCTATTCTAAGGTTCTTATAACCATCGTCCTAAATTCCTAATCATCATCATCCATTTCATCATCTATGTAGACATTATATATTTGTATACTAGAGCTGCAAAAGACATTAAGATACAATTTCACACTCAACTATTCAAGTTATACCACTCAACAACAATTAAAAAGCATGCTCAAAAAAATCAATCAATCAATATACAAATACAAGCACAATTGATAAAATTATATATAAAAAAATATTTTAGTAATATTAGAATACAAATTAGTATATTGATCAAACAAATTTAACAACATTATAGCTTAAAAGGCAGTAAAGCCAGCATTAAAGTCTTCATTTAGAAATAATGAAGCATTCCTTCATTTTGATTACAAGTGAACTAGAAACTTGAAAACATTTGCTTAGGTTAACATAAATTATAAAATAAAAAATAAAAAGTCATACCATCACAACATGAAAAAATGAAAACCCTTAAAGCTTCATCAAAACAAAAAATTTATCCCATAAAAAAACCAAAAATATATGTTTTTGGTAGGATTGGTAGGATCCCATACGATCCTATGATCCTATACGATCCTACGTACGATCCCATACGATCTTATGATCCTATACGATCCTACGTACGATCCTACCAATTTTACAATCCTATTGCGATCCTAAACGTTTTGGTGAGGTGGGATTGTAAAATCATGCGATCGTAAAATCGTGCGATCTTGCGATCTAGATCACGATTTTGACAACCATGATGTGGGGGAGGTGGTAGAAAACCTACACTGCTTATTCAAAGGATAGTACTTGTTAGGGGTGAAATTTTCCCTTTGACAAATATGGTAATTGGGGAGGCCAAAACTGAGACTCAACGTTAGGCTTAACATATGGTCCAAAGGTTATTGTTGAGATTTTAAAAGATTCACTTTTTATGCTTCACACCTAAGTTAGGCCCAGCAAGGATTATAAGAAGGCCCAAAGCATTTTTTTACAACAAATGAGTCAAAAAATGGAGAAAAATCCAGCTACAACAAAGAAATAGTCTAGTAGTGAAATAAAAAAGAATGGATGTCTAGCTGTTAGTGGTTGCATAGATCAAGGAAAGTGTCTACATCACCAAACTCTTGTGTCTCATTAAACTAACATGTGGAAAAAAATTCCATAGTTACAAATACATTATAGCTCTCAATCAAAAAACTATAGACAAAGATTAAAGGCTCCATTTTTGTAATTTTTTTTTTTGCTAAATCCATTTTTGTAATTATAACAAATAAATGAGGAAAGCTTAGTATGAAATGAAGGGAGAGAGAGATTCTAGCTAGGGCAGCAAGATCACTTTTACGCCATGTCACGCTTATGATGATAATTGTATATGTAGTGAGTAGTGAAGGCTATTTTGATAGTATGGGTAAATGAAAATGGAAAGAGTGAGAAATATCTAGCTATTTTTGGCCATGGGGTTGGTAGACATTTATGTTGCTAGGAGTTTTTTGATATAAGAGATATGGGTGTTTATGGGTGAGTGTATGAGGGATATTTATGAACTAATAACTAAGAGAGTAAGTGGCTGATCTAAGAACTTAAGAGCTTAGAAACTTAGAAGTTCACTTAAGAACTAGGGAGCTGATTTAAGATCTGAAAACAAGAGAATAAGTAGAGAATTTATGAGGGGTTGGTGTGTGTTGGCGAAAGGCTTTATTCATAACTGAGTTTAGGGGAGTGATTAGCAAAAAATCTTAGACAAAATCAGTACCAAGCAGCAATAAATCTAGGGATGGCAATTTTTGCCCGACCCGCGGGTACCCGGCCTGGCCCGACCCTAATGGGTCAGGTTTTACCCGGTCTGATTAGGAATAGGGTCGGGTTTGGGTTTTAAAAAAAAAACTGAAACGAGTCCGGGTCGGGTCCGGGTTTTATCAAAAAAATCCGAGACCCGAGTTGAAACCCGGCTCGGATAAAAACCCGGTACCCTGAAATTACAAAAAATACCATATATATATATATATATATATACCTATAATCTAACCCTAATCCCTCATTTCTTCAGCACTCACGCCTCCCTCCCTTAGTCCGACATTCCCTTTCTCTCAGCTCAGTCACTCCAACACTCCCTCACTTTGACACTCCCTCACCCTCACTCCCACACTCCAACACTCCCTCACCCTCACTCGCTGCCGTCCCAAGCTTACTCACTCTCAATCTCACCGCCGGCCCAACTGCCTAACCTCTCACAGTCGTCGTAGCTCTCACTGCTGGTCCCTCTCATCGCCGGTCTTTGTCTGTTCTGTTCTCTACTTTTCTTCAATTTTTTTTTTTTAATATTGATGTACTCAGTCTGTTCTGTTCTGTAGCTAAATCAAACATCTTTGTGTATATATATAAATGATAAAAGAAGAGTTGAATGTGGTTGTAGTGGATTTGTGTTTTTGTGGTTGTTTTGAATGGTTGGTGTGATTTGTGTTTTTGTTCAAGTTTGTTCCTTTTTGGATTAGCTGGTTTAGCTTAGGAGCTAGAGAGCTCAGTGAAAGAAATGGAATATGTACATTTTGAAGCTCAAGGTTTTCCCATTTTGTTTACTTCAGAGTTTCAGTAAATGGATCCGCTTTGTATGTGAGGTTCACAGTTTTGAAATTTGGATTTCGTTGTTCTTGTTACAGTCTCAAGCCAAAGTATCTGAGAGGGGTTTTGTGAGTCACTTTGCATTTCATTTTTATTTTTATTTTTTCGGTTGGGCCATGATTTAGGCCGCAGATTGGGCCCAAATTTGGCTGGGCTTAACGGGGCTCGTGGGGCCCGGCGGGGCGGGTCTGGGCCCCGGGAAAAAAACCGGTTTAGTAAACGGGCCGGGTCCGGGCCTTAGGTCTTGGCCTGCGGGTCGGGTCCGGGTATGAAAAATCAGGCCCAAACTCGACCCCTTGCCATTCCTAAATAAATCTTCAAAAGATATTTATCCTAGGATTCGGCCAAAAAATGGTGTTCAACTTTTGGGAGTTTTTACCTCTTTGGTTGCTGTGGAGTAAGTCATATATGGAAATTCGTGCAAAGGAGTTAGTCATATACTGGGATCCATACAAAGGAAAAGGCTTCTACAAGATCAAGTTCAATTGAGGATTAAGGCAAAGGTTCTATTGTAGGTAGGTACTTTGGAATAGGTCATGAGGATAAGATTTCTTGTACTTGTAATTGCTTGTTCTTGATTAGTGAATTCTTTAGAAGTGGTAACTTGAAATTCATCTAGTGAGGTTTTTGCCTACAAAGGTTTTCTCTATTCGTAAACAAATCACTGTGTCAAATTTAGTTGTTGTTGCACTCTAATTTAGATTGGTGATTTGTTTGTGCCTTAATTTGTTTTGCATATAATTTAGGTAATTAATTAATGGGTAATTGAATTAATTTACTAGGGTCAATTTATAACTTAACAAAATTTAATATTTATGTTTTCAAATTATGAATAATAATTTAAAGAAAAATTTAGTACCAATGTACCATGCATGAAAGATCGGTAAAAAAAATTTATTTCAAAATTAATTATTTTTGATTTGGTCTAAGAAAGAATGTAGGGTAAAACTTTATATAGTTACGGGCTAGAAAAGAGGGCTTTATTATAGGAATTTTGTTACCCCTTAGGCAAAATTCTTGAATCCGCCATTGTGGGTGATATACACTATTATTCCTTGTTAATGAATCTTCGGATGCATTCTATATTTCAAAAGCCTACGCTGACGTGAGTATCTTCTACACAAAAGCTTAGAGTTGGCTTGATTTCCACAACAGCCACGACCAATTAAGCAAAAGTAACATTTTAGGTCTCCACAAATATTTGCAAGACACGTCACACTGTTGTGGTGAAAACGAAATGCAGCACTGAAGTTAGAAAGAAGAAGCATCATTAATTATTGTTTTTAATGACCGCTTAATCTCCAAGTCAAGTGAAAGTTAGCCAATGAAGAGAATTCTTCGGGGCGGTGCCGCTCAACCATTAGGAGGCAATAGTGTCATGGTCTCGTGCGCCACGTCGGCCGACCATGTTTCCCCTCTTAATTGACTTAGTCTAGAAGCCACTAAAAAAGTGAAGGAATGTTGGGAGGAAATCAATGTTTTAGTTGCCTTTAAAGTTTGGGATCATGATGAGGAAAGATTACTTCTGTCTTTGTCCCATTTGAGTTGCTTCTACATTTTGAGTTCTTCGAAGGCCATAATTCAAACGTGAACAACAGGGAAAAAAAAAGAATCATGCTTCTTTTGAGTAAACTAGTTGTTGGATCCACGGCAATAAGTTAAAAATCATACACCAAATGGTACACAACCTGACTACCGTATCTACAGTCCAATTTGGACGTCTTAATTTTTTTTATTTTTTATTTATAAAATGTAATAGTATTTTAATTTATGACATGTACTTTATCCTGAAGCCCATATTTTTTTTTATATAATAGTATTTTATATATTCAATTGACTTTTGGTGTAAGTAGAGTTTGAAACTCAAATTTATTATTTAGACGGTAAGAAATTTTACTAGTTGAGCTAACTCGAATCATACGGCCTCTTAACTTAAAAACAAATTTGTCATTATTTTTATTTAGGGTAAATTACGTATTTGGTCCCTATTCTATACTTCATATTTCAATTTGGTCTCTAACTTTTTAATTGTGTCAATTTGGTCTCTAACCTTTCAATCCTGTGTCAATTTAATCTTTACTATTATTTTTTGGATGAAAATTGATAACGCGTCTAATGGTCAAAATAAAAGATTAGCTTTCATTGATGTGACAATACACTATAATTTTATTTTGACCGTTTGACATGTCATCAATTTTCATCCAAAATATATCAATAAGGACTAAATTGACATGACACTAAAAGGTTAGAGACCAAATTGACACAATTGAAAGGTTAGGGATCAAATTGAAATATACTATAAAGGATAGGGACCAAATATGTAGTTTATCCTTTTATTTATATAGTAGTACATAATTGTTCTATAACACCTCTATAGTTTTTTTTTATATTTATTACTATTTTATTTAATTAGATGTATAGAATACTAAATAATATATGGTATTTACATGATTTTTGTTAAGGCATATCACAATATAACATGACAATAACATAACCAAATTTTCTTGTAGTTTTTGTATTTTTGTATTTTTTTTTTTTTTGAGATAAGAAATGGTAACTTTTATTAAAACGAAGATAACATCGCTACATCATGAACCACAATATACTCAACCATAGAAGGTGTTTCCTCTATCTAAGTTACATAATCAATGATACGCCTAATACATAATCAATGATACGCCTAGCATATTGCGCTAATAAATGAGCAAGGCGATTACCCTGTTGATAAACATGTGAAACTTGTGCTTGTCGAAAGTCCTGCAATTTATGTCAAATACCTTCAGTAATGTTGCATATCACTGAAGGTGGAACGCTACATCCAATCATAGCATCACAAACAACCTTGGAGTTGCATTCAAATAGGATTAGACATCTTGAACCCCTACATCCCAAGCAAACATTAAGCTCTCCTCCAATTCATAGCACAAGAAATACTAGTGTGTCATAATTTTTATTTATTTACTTATTTTATTTTGTTTCCCGTCAATATATATATATATATATATATATATATATAAAAGCAAAGACTTCATATGGAAAGCATGAAATTTTGCCATGTGACGCACTCTATGAAAAGAATTGAAATACTCTTAAGTGACATTGGAGATAAGAACAAATTTAAAAATAGGGACTCTAATATCCTTTGGTTCAATATCTCAAGACAACTTTTTGTTACATTTTTTATTCAATCTTTTAAGATTACTATTTGTTTCATTTGGTTCAATGTTTCAAGATTTTTCCTCCCTCCCACTCACAAAAAACTCTTTGTATTTCCATTTACCCTTTTCACTTCTACTCTTTTATATATACATGTCCACAATACTTCATGCCATCCCATCTCAAATATACTCAAACCAAAAACGATGTCATTTACCTTCAACATTTCAATGACATCTACATAACTCCAACATTGCAGTACCATTTGATCCTAACTCGTACGAGTAGGCAATGAGCAAGGAAGGGGGCTTGAATTTTTTATTTAGTAACGGTAGCTTACGTTTTTGATGTTAAAGTTGGATGTTGTGGATTTTGTGAAGGTTATGATTCGTTTTGAGTTTTTGGGTGTTTGAGATTTTGGTTTGGGGAAGTCATAAATGCATTTTTTTTATACAAGATAGAAATTCTACTCTAGCATAATCTAAATGTATATGTGTGTGAAATTTTCTCTTGGAGACTTGAATCTCGGCCCTTACCCCCCACACTCTATCAGCACTTATACTTGTGGAGTGACCATCGCACTAAGGGTGTGTGATAGTTGTATTTTTATTTTTATTTTTTTTAGGACTAAAGAAAAAATGAAATATTCTAATTGATTATTTATGAAGTTATCCTTTGTGTGTGTGTGTGTGTTAGAACTCATAGTTTGTAGGTTTCTTTGTAAGTAATTTTTACTGCTGTTTTGTGCGGCAAAACTCATAGTGATAAAAATAAAAATCAATGATGATTTCAAAGTATTTTATGCTTTTTTTTTAAAGGACACAAAATCCCGACTAAAGACAATTAAATTTTGATAAATGGATGTATTTTTAGCCAATTTCTCTTTGTTTATTCACATTCTCTTTATTTTGTTACTTACAAATGATTTCTTTAATTTCATTGAGATAATGAATTGAGTGTTTGTGATTGAGTTCTCCATATTTGGTTGTGAGAATAGAGTGGTTGAGGAAGTGTTTGAGAGATTATTTAAATTTATGTAATTTTAGGATATAAAAGTATTTTATGCTTTCTTATTTATAAATTTCAAATTCATTTAGTCAATTTAAAAAATAAAATCTACTTTTGAAATTAAATATTATAATATGTTATAGTCTTATAGTTTTATACAATTTTTTAAAATAAAATATGAATTAAGAAAATCAAGTTTAAAAAAATTCAACAATATTGTGGCCAAATATAAGTATTATACAACAAAATAAGTGTTATATGTATGTCTTAATATACATAAAAATGATTTCAAATGAAATTGTAAAGTAGTTTGCGCATCGTATGAAACATTATCTAGTCATTTTAGTTAGAGAGTTACATACAATATAGTGTGTACGTTCAAATTTGATTGTAAACGCAACCATGTCACCTTGTAATCTAGGATTCTTATTCATGTCACATATGACAGTAGTTTTATTACATCTATTTGGAACTCAAGTTACAAAGAGTAAGCCTTCAGATAGGATAGAATGGAGATAAAAATTTCATGTGGATGATCCAATCTAATTTGTCGAGAATCTATGGCTGATTTCAAATTTTGGGACTAAGACTTTGTTGTTGTTTGTATTGGGAACTCACTTCACATTAAGTACTAGCACCTTTTATTTATTTATTTATTTATTTTTATTATTATTATTAGATTGTGATGGGTTACATAACATAGTGTTTATGTTAAATTAGATGGTAGACTCTGTCATGTTGCGTGGTAAGTTGTAACCTAGGTTTCTTATTCTTTTTTCAAAATTTCATCTTTTTCTTATTTATTTTTTATTTTTTTTATTTTTTTTAAAGTGATTTAATTTGGACAAGTAGTAGAAGGGTCACACATTATATAATAACTTTGTTACATCCATTAATAACCCACATTAGAATCAAAATTCAATTTTTGGGTGCCAAAACATGAACAATTTATTTTTCTTGGAATTTGGGAATGAATAATATACTAAAAAAAAATTTCAAGATTAAATTAATCTAGAAAAATTTAAGCTAGAATCTATTTAGTTAATGGATAAAGTTTGGTTATAAACTTGGTTGTAGTCAATGGCTACAACTCCACTCAATACCTTTTTATTTAAAATAATAATTTCAACAAATCTACCATTGGATTATATTTTCTTTTTATATGTTTCATACTTGCAAAATTTTTAGAAGATTAAAGATTAATAACTATGCCATCATTCAAATGTTTTAATTTCAAGTTTTTATAATTTAAAAATTATGCATAAAAAATAAGTTTATGAATTGAATACTAAATAAAATTTGATTGATATGAAATTTAACATGTGTGTTAAGGACATAGAAAACATGTAATCCAATAGTTAAAATTTCAAAATATGTAGTCATATTAATTTTTTTAGTGAGAATTATAGTTATTGGATACAACTAAGTTTGCAGGAAAACTTTGTCTCTAGTTAATATAATTACTTCTCAATATATTTCAAACTAATTATCAATCAAAATGGAGCTCAACGCTTTTTAAAATTTGAAAATCATTTGTTATTGATTTTATACTAAATTTGACAATAGTTTCTCTTTCAATGTATAAAATTAGGCCAAAATGGGCTTTTATCCTATTTTCACAAACTTTCCAGCAAAATGCCCCATGTTTGAAACTAATTAGGGAAATGCCCCTGTTTTGAAACTCGATCTTTTAAAAATTGAGTTTCAAATGTAAAACTCGATTTTTGGAACATCGAGCTATTGCGAACGTGGAATTAGAATTTTTTTTGGAACTCGAGTTCCGTGAACTTGAGTTCCATGTAAAGTACTCGAGTTCATGGAACTCGAGTTCCACTTGAATTTTTTCAAGGAACTTGAGTTCCATGAACTCGAGTACTTCACATGGAACTCGAGTTCCTTGAGTGAAACTCGAGTTTCATGAACTTGAGTTCCAAATTTTTTTTTTTTTTAAAATTTTCGATTTGCTATAACTTGATTGTCTAAAAATAGAGTTTTAAATTGAAACTCGATTGTCCAAAAATCGAGTTTCAAAACAGGGGTATTTTCCTAAATAGTTTCAGATATGGGGCATTTTGTTGAAAAGTTTTGGTGAAAGGGACAAATGCTCATTTTCTCCTATAAAATCATATAGTCTTTTAAAAATCATCTTCATTTTTAAAAATCATCATTATTGAACCTAATTTTAATATTCATAATTGAAAATTTGGTTTAATAATTACAGTAGAAAATATGATAACTCTATAAAACAATACATAGGTTGTTGATTTTATATTCCTTATTGAAGAGGAAGAATTTGATACAACTCTCATGTGGACGAACCCTATCATGATTACTCCACTCTACGTACTGAACGGACTAAAAATCCGGGACTGGACGGATTCATGGTAGACGGGTGCAAGGTCCAGAAGAGATCTGGTCTTGCTATCTCCTTATCTCCAAAAAACCCTAGATGGGAATACTTGCGGCGCACACCTCATAATGAAGTCCTAATGTAAATAGGACTCTGTTATTCGCATACATTAAACGAAGGATCTTCCCTATAAGGAAGGAGATTTGCCCATCACGTTTTGGACTCCTCGAGAGAATTTCTACAAAGAAAGACTTCGACTCCAAGTAGAAGAGGTATACTTTTGACTACTATAAAAGAGCCAATATCCTCACAAACAGAGGTATGCATATTTTACCCACTCTAGCACTCTAGAGTTGTGAGAATATTTCTGACTTAACCTTCGGAGGGTATTTGGCCAGCACCACACCGGTGCTCTTCGCAAGGTTTTCTTTTCTTTTTGTTGTGCAGGTTCACACTCGAGCGCGCAGGTATCGTGTGGCTCACTGGTGACATTCTTGACTTCATCAGTTGGTACCGTCTGTGGGAAAACGCTTAGTTGAGATTCATAAGCCATACTATTATTTCCCGGACTAAAAGGGTTGCATGGTACTCACTCGCTCGATGGCAACCACTAACGACGTTCAAGAAGACGAACCACCCACGACCGCCTTCGAAAGACAAGTTTGAACTCTTGCGGCCGCTGTGGAACGCCTCACCAAACAAAACCTCGACTTGGAAGAACAGTTACGCCAGAGGAATGCAGCACCGAATGACCAACAAGAAGACCAAGAAGGGACCAGCACTGCAAGAAAAAACCAAGAGAAACCTGAAGGCAGCCATGCCCCAAGCAGACCAGAGAGGCAGAACTTGAGCATGCCATCCCTCACGGATGCGACTCCACCACACATTGTCAAAAAGATGCAAGCTATGAGAGAACAGATGGAGGTTATGATGAACGCACTCAAGGGGCGAGTTTCCAGTGACCTTGACGATCTAGTCAACAGCACTGATTCGCCTTTCACTACGGCCGTGAACTCCTTCCCCCTACCACACAAGTTTCGAATGCCACAGATCGACAATTATGGCGAAATAAAAGACCCTTTAGATCACCTAGAGACGTTCAAAACCTTGATGCACCTTCAAGGGGTCGCGGATGAGATAATGTGTAGGGCTTTTCCCACCACGTTAAAGGGAGACGCAAGGATTTGGTTCAGTCGGTTGACACCAAATTCCATCAGCACTTTCAAGGAATTAAGCGCCCAGTTCACGTCTCACTTTATCGGGGGACATAGGTACAAGAAGTCAACAGCGTGCCTGATGAGCATCAGACAGCGAGAGGACGAGACGCTGAGATCCTACATAACCTGCTTCAATAAGGAAGCACTTTCAATTGATGAGGCCGACGATAAGATACTGGTAGTAGCCTTTACAAATGGGTTGCGAAAGGGTAAATTTTTGTTCTCTATATACAAAAATGACCCGAAAACCATGACGGAGGTCCTTTACAGGGCTACCAAGTACATGAATGCGGAAGACGCATTGCTGGCCCGGGATGACAAGCCAAGGAAGAGAGAGAGACAAGAAGACACCCGGCAGGACCAAGAACGAAAAAGACTCAAAATTGGAGACCGAAGGGACGATCGGCGGCCTAAACCCCTAGGAAGAAGGTTTACAAGCTTCACCCTGTTGAATACCCCAATAGACCAAGTCCTAATGCAGATTAAGGACGAAGGGGCTCTAACCTTCCCAGAAAAACTCAAAAGTGATCCGAGCAAGCAGTCTAGAGACAGGTACTGCCGTTTCCACCACGACCACGGTCATGATATGTCTGATTGCTACGACTTGAAGCAGCAGATTGAGGTCCTTATCAGACAAGGAAAATTGCAAAAGTTTATCAGGAAAGAAAGGACGGATCCTCCACCTCAAGAGCAGCAACCCCGAAGGGAGAATGAGCGTCCTAGACCCCCAGTCGGAGACATAAGGATGATTGTGGGAGGAACAGCGACATCAGGCTCATCCAAGAAGGCTCGAAAAATTTACCTCCAAATGGTTCAGAACGTCCAGCTGACGGGCTCGGTTCCAAAGATAGCCTGAAGGGATAGCCCAATAATTGGGTTCTCAGAAGAAGATGCACGACGACTTCATCATCCGCATGACGATGCACTGGTCGTCACCCTACGAGTCGAGGAGTACAACATGCACCGAGTATTGGTCGACAATGGTAGCTCAGCGGATATCCTATATTATCCCGCATTCCAGTAAATGATGATTAATAAGGAACGACTGATACCAACCAACGCCCCGCTGGTGGGGTTTGGAGGAACGAGAGTATTCCCGTTGGGTGCAATCACGCTTTCGGTGACGGTAGGAGATTACCCTCAGCAGATCACTTGAGACGTGACATTCCTCGTAGTTGACTGCTCGTCTGCATACAACACTATCCTTGGACGACCAACTCTTAACGCGTGGAAGGCAGCAACCACAACGTACAACCTGATGATTAAGTTCCCCACGGAGTATGGGGTCGGGGAGTTACGGGGGAATCAAGTGGCTGCCCGTGAATGCTACTTAGCCATGTTGGAGATGGAGGATCACTAGTAGACAATGTGGATAGAACAACAGCGAGCCACTGCTGTGCCAGTCGAGGAACTGGAAGAAATGGCTCTAGACGAATCAAAGCCCGAACGAACGACTAGGATAGGGACATCGGCCAGCCAACCCATACCACAGGCCTTCAGAGTGTTCTTCAGGATAAATCAGGATGTTTTCGCTTGGAGCCACGAAGACATGCCCGGGATTAGTCGCTCGGTCATGATTCACAAGCTAAATGTGAACCCTAAGTTTTCACCCGTAAGACAAAAAAAGCGAGTATTTGCTCAAGAACGGGACAAGGCAATAGCAGAAGAAGTAAAAAAGCTACTCGAGGCAGACTTCATCCGGGAGGTATATTACCCTGACTAATTAGCAAACGTGGTGATGGTCAAAAAAGCGAACGGGAAGTGGCGAATGTGCGTCGACTTCACGGACCTCAACAGAGCATGCCCAAAAGATAGTTATCCGTTACCTCGGATTGATACACTGGTAGACTCAACGGCGAGACATCAACTCCTGAGCTTCATGGATGCCTTCTCCGGCTACAATCAGATTAAGATGGATGAAGCCGATAAGGAGAAAACCTCTTTTGTTACAAGCCAAGGGCTTTTTTGTTGGAAAGTAATGCCGTTTGGGCTCAAGAATGCAGGAGCAACATACCAAAGATTAATGAACAAAATGTTCGCGCACCAGATTGGGAGGAATGTAAAGGTGTACGTCGATGACATGCTTGTAAAAAGCCTTCTGGAACAGGACCATCTAAGAAACCTACAAGAGACCTTCGACACTCTTAGATCGTATAATATGAAGTTGAATTCGAACAAGTGCGTATTCGGAGTAACGGCGGGAAAGTTTTTGGGATTCATGGTATCCCAAAGAGGAATAGAGGTCAACCCGGAGAAGATACGGGCCATTATGGAGTTAAAACCGCCGGAGACAGTGAAAGAGGTACAGAGCTTGAATGGTAAAATTGCGGCTTTAAACAGATTCGTTTCTAAAGCAACGGACAAATGTCTACCTTTCTTCCACACCTTGAGAAAATCTTTCAAATGGATGGATGAGTGCCAGAAAGCATTTGAGGACCTAAAGAAACACCTGGCTTCCCCATCGCTTCTCAGCCCAGCCGAACCAGGGGAAGAGCTCTACCTATACTTAGCGGTTTCGCAAGCAGCGGTCAGCGTGGCCTTAATAAGAGAAGAACAAGGAACTCAACTACCCGTCTACTTCATAAGTAGGGGTTTTCGGGGGGCAGAAGAAAGATACCCCCAGATGGAAAAGTTGGCCTTCGCACTGGTAACTGTAGCCCGAAAGCTCAAGCCATACTTCCAGGCCCATGCCATCATAGTCTTAACGGATCAACCTCTAAAGAGGGCCTTGAGCAGCCCTGAAACTGTCGGACGAATGGCTTTATGGGCAATAGAACTAAGCAAGTTTGATATATAATATCGCTCGCACATTGCGATAAAGGGACAAGCCGTGGCAGACTTCATCGCTGAGTATACCCCATTAGAAGGCAAGGGGGCAGACACCCTCAAAGAATGGAGCATCTACACGGACGGATCCTCAAACAATTGAGCTGGGGGAGCTGGAGTTGTAATCCAAACCCCAGACGGGGATAAAATCGAGTGCATGATTCGATTAGATTACCCAACGACAAACAACGAGGCCGAATATGAAGCGTTGGTGGCAGGGTTAGACCTCGTAATGGCAGCAGGTGCTGAAATCATGGTCGTGCATTGTGACTCCCAGGTAATAACAAGCCAAATTAATGGCATCTACGAGTGCAAAAATGAAAGGATGAAGATGTACCTAGAAAAAGTTAAGAACCGGATCGACGGCCTCCAAGTGCGATTCGTTCAAATCCTAAGGGAGGAGAATGAATGTGCCGACCGCCTGGCAAAAGCAGCCTCAGCAGAATCTGTGCTAGTCCCTGATCAAGTATTGTCGTTTGTCCAAACTTCCTCAATTATTGACGACGGAAAAGAAGTGCATGAGGTGGATTCTGAGAAGGATTGGACCGCGCCACTTTTCGCCTACCTAAGGATGGGCACACTACCAGACGGAAAAGAGGCAGCCAGAAAGCTAAAAGTCCAAGCCTCGCGATTCGTTCTGATCAATAACCTTTTATACAAAAGGGGATTCTCACATCCATATCTGAGGTGTTTGAATCACGATGAGGCGGATTACGTAATGAGAGAAGTTCACGAGGGCATCTGTGGAAACCATTCGGGGGCATGATCCTTAGTACACAAGTTGATTCGAGCAGGATACTACTGGCTTACAATGCAAAAGGACGCGCAAGGCTATGTCAAGGCTTGTGACAAATGCCAGAGGTTCAGTAATTTGATCAAGCAACCAATCGAGGAACTGACACCCATGACGGCCCCTTGGCCATTCGCTCAATGGGGACTAGACATCATGGGCCCCTTCCCGACAGCAGTATGGCAGTTGAAATTTCTGGTAGTTGGTATCGACTACTTCACCAAGTGGGTGGAAGCAGAGCCCCTGGCCACTATCACGGAGAAGAGCATTCGAAGCTTCGTTTGGAGGAATATTATCTACAGGTACGGGATACCAAGAGTGCTTGTCTCCAACAATGGAAAACAGTTCGACAACAGCGCATTTAGGAACTTCTGTTCGGAGCTCGGTATCAAGAATCATTACTCCTCGCTTGCACACCCGTAGGCCAACGGACAAGTCGAGGTTACGAACCGAACCTTGCTTAAGATAATCAAGACCCGGCTCGAGAGGGTAAAGGGTATTTGGCCTGACGAACTACCAAGCGTCTTATGGGCATATCGTACAACAGTAAGAGTACCTACTGGAGAAACGCCGTTTCAGCTAGCATATGGGACTGATGTAGTCATCCCAGTGGAGGTAGGACTTACAAGCTATCGCGTGGAGAACTACAGCGAGTATAAGAACGAAGAAGCCTTGCGGCTCCAACTAGATTTGGTGGACGAGGTCCAGGCTACAGCAGAGCAGAGGTTAGCGCGATACCAGAACCTAATGGCAAAATATTACAACTCCAATGTCAGACATAGAGACTTTCAGATCGGGGATCTTGTGCTACGAAAAGTAATGGGAGCTGCTAGAGACCCCTCTCAAGGAAAGCTCGGCCCCAACTGGAAGGACCATACAGGATCTCATCCTGGTAAAGGAAAGGGACCTACTACCTTGAAACTCTGGACGGACAGAAACTGCAGCACCCGTGGAACACAGAGCACCTACGGAGATACTACCAATAGAGACGACATAGAAGGCATTAACACCCCCCAATTTTCCAGTTTTTTTTTTTAAGTTTTCAGTAGTTTTTTAATTCGAACTGCTATTTCCCATTGTTTTACTTTGCTTTGAACAATTCTTTCTACAAGTGCTTTTTTAAGCTCAAGGGGGCAGGCACCTCTTTCCTATATAATTTCTTTCAGACTCTACTGAATTTTTTCTACTTAATCTACTTAGTTCAATATCGGACGGTTAAATCTAAGGTCCACATGATGGACGGATCATCCCAAGAGGATGAAAATCTTAAGTCCTATGAAGGACGGATAAAAACATAGTCCACATGATGGACGGTCATCCCAAGAGATGAAAATCTTAAGTCCTATGAAGGACGGATAAAAACATAGTCCACATGATGGACGGATCATCCCAAGAGGATGAAAATCTTAAGTCCTATGGAGGACAGATAAAAACATAGTCCACATGATGGACGGATCATCACAAGAGGATGAAAATCTTAAGTCCTATGGAGGACGGATAAAAACATAGTCCACATGATGGACGAATCATCCCAAGAGGATGAAAATCTTAAGTCCTATGGAGGACGGATAAAAACGTAGTCCACATGATGGACGTATCATCCCAAGAGGATGAAAATCTTAAGTCCTATGGAGGACGGATAAAAACATAGTCCACATGATGAACGGATCATCCCAAGAGGATGAAAATCTTAAGTCCTATGGAGGACGGATAAAAACATAGTCCACATGATGGATGGATCATCACAAGAGGATGAAAATCTTAAGTCCTATGAAGGACGGATAAAGACATAGTCCACATGATGGATGGTCATCCCAAGAGATGAAAATCTTAAGTCCTATGGAGGACGGATAAAAACATAGTCCACATGATGGATGGATCATCCCAAGAGGATGAAAATCTTAAGTCCTATGGAGGACGGATAAAAACGTAGTCCACATGATGGACGGATCATCCCAAGAGGATGAAAATCTTAAGTCCTATGGAGGACGGATAAAAACGTAGTCCACATGATGGACGGATCATCCCAAGAGGATGAAAATCTTAAGTCCTATAAAGGACAGATGAAAACTTGGTCCACATGATGGACGGATCATCCCAAGAGGATGAAAATCTTAAGTTCTATGGAGGACAGATAAAAACATAGTCCACATGATGGACGGATCATCTCAAGAGGATGAAAATCTTAAGTCCTATGGAGGATGGATAAAAACTTGGTCCACATGATGGACGGATCATCCCAAGAGGATGAAAATCTTAAGTCCTATGGAGGACGGATAAAAACTTGGTCCACATGATGGACGGATCATCCCAAGAGGATGAAAGTCTTAAGTCCTATGGTGGACGAATGAAAACTTGGTCCACAAGTTGGACCGATCGCCCCAGAAGGGTTAAAAACTAAACTCCACAAGGTGGACGGATCTCCTCAAAGAAAATAAAAATAAAAATCATAGGGTGGACGGATCCCCTTAGTACGGCTAAAATCCAAAGTAGACGGATCAAATATGCAAAACAGTTAAATAAAGCTATATTATAAGATATTTTGCTAAGTCCACAGGGTGGACGGATCATCCCAAAGGATGAAAAATTCCGAGTCTTCAAGATAGACGGACATGATTTAATTCCACAAAGTGAACGGATAAAAAAGAGCAAGATAAGCAAAAACATCGACGAACGGATATTTTCCATAAAAAAAAAAGAAAAAAAAAAGGAAAAGAACACATCAAAAAGGTCGACGGAACCCTTAAAGGAAATGTTTATATCACCCCAAAGAAACAGGAAGGGGAATCATGAAGTTGTTCAAAAAACTAAGCGATTACAAATTATAAGTTTGCTGCAGGGGTGTCTTTCTTCTCGGTTTGAAGAACTTGATCATCCTTAGGATCACTCTCAACCGCCGTCGGGTTCATCACCGTTTGGCTGTCCTTAGGATCCTTGGGACCTTCAGGGTTAGGGGGGGTGCTCGCTAAACAGATCGTCCGTATCATCTGATTGGGCAGGATGGGCGGATGTTTGCTCGAGGGCATCAATATTGACGGCTGACAAGTCCAGCTCTAGATTCAAGGCCTTCACCTGACGGATGGCATCTTCAAAACCGTCGGTATAAGAAATGCTAAGCTCTGTTATAAGGGCCTTGGAGTCACGATACTCCAGGATCGCGACCTCCTTCGATTGACGGATCTTCTCGTCCTTTTTCTCCAGAGCTTTCTTTAGGTCCTCCGACAGCTTGAAGTATTTGTCCCTTGCCTTTTCAACCGTCTTAAATTTTTTCTCTTGGGCGACCTTCCAGGACTTCAATTCAAGCAACTCTTCCTCCGTCACCTTGGCTTTATTACGAACACGGTCTAAAGTTGTCTCGTGATTAAGGCACCATCCCATCATCCCCTTTGCCATAATCATGGCCTGCAAGAAGATATAAGTTAAAAAAAAGAAAAAAAAAAAAGAAAAAAAGAAAGGTAATGAGGGGACGGACCCCAAGACGACGGATGTATTACCTGAGCAATACTAAAAAGGGCCGTCTCTTTCATCGCCTTCATCGAGTGATTACACAAATCCTCATAATCCTCAGTGGTTATGATGGATGAGAGCCTTTCAAGGGCGTATTTGGAATCTTCACGAAGCAGAACGGGAGGTTTCTTCTAGCTTCCGGACGGTCCGGTCATAAGGCCCTTACCGGCCCCGTGCTTCATAGGAGTGACCGTCTTGGTCCCCTCGGCCAGCAAGCCTATGACGGGCTCTAAGGCAACCTTTGGTTTTTTCGGAGCACGGTCACCTTTAGACGGTTGCTTTCTTTTTGCTTGTTTGTTGGAACCCGTCCCCATAGGGTCCGCGCCAGTTTCTTTGTTTTTAGCAGCTTGCAATCTGATAGTCGCTCTCCTTTTGGCATCGTCCATCTCTGAAGAGGTAGACGAGTGCCAAGAGTAAGAATGAAATGAATTTAAAAACAAAAGAGGAGAGTGACGGACTTACGTTGACGGGTGCGCTCTTCGTACTTAATTGCCTCCGGAGTTGGCTCGGGTCCGTCACAGTACCAATGGATGGTATTGAGGTTGACGAGTTTGGCCCAGGTTCGTTCCTCTGGGGTGGTCTTGGAAAAAATCTTTTCAAGGAAGCCAAACTCCTCGAGTGTGACTTGTGGGCGACGACGGATTGCACAAAAGTAGACGGACGATAAAAACACAGATTATCAAAAGACTGAATAAATTGTTATATGACGGACTCATACCAGACTGGTTTAATACGCCCCAAACCTTGTCGACGGGCATAAAATCCGTTTCCCCTGGGTGACACATCCAACCATCACCCTCAAGAAAAAAATAGCGGCTCTTCCAGTCTCTGTTTGAGTCTGGGGTTTCATAAATCACCTTCAAGACGGAGCTCTTAGGGACAAAACTATACATTCCCCTTGATTTGTCTATCTCGTCTAGACGGTAGCAATGGAGAAATTCCCTTATCGTCAACCTTTTCCCACCGTCGGACATGGCTCCGTACAGGACCTCCATTGCTATGAAGACCTTTCAGGCATTTGGGGATACCTGGCTGACGGATAAACCTAGGTATTTGAGGAGTTCGCGGTGCAGGGAACTCAGAGGAAACTTGAGGCCCGCCTTAAGCATTTGCTCGTACACTCCTACACTATCTACTCCTTCATAGTAACATTTTTCTGACTTATAGGGCAGATGGATGGGGATGTAGTCTGGGATTTGATAATGGGCTCTAAGGGTATTAAAATGTGTTTCCTTGATAGTGGATGTAAAGGCATTCACCGTCCAGTCTGGAAACATGATGAACTCTCTAAGTCCATCAGCTCCCACGATGGATCTGATTATTTGATCACCATCATCAGCGGAATCCCCCTCTATCTCGACCATTTCCGCATCCTCATTTTTTGAGGACGGGGAAGATGAAGACGTACTCCTCTTGCTTAAATCGTCTTGGTCTTTGTGACCTGACGAGTATATTTCTTCATATTCTCTCCCGTCACGGACAACCGACTGGTTACTTGACACACTAGACATGGCCTACATATAATGACAAAACCTAAGACTTTGACGGGTGGAAAGGATGACGGGGCATAACATCCGAAGAAAATAATAAATAATATAATATACTATGTGACTTGAATATAGAGGAGGAGACGAATGAAGAGTTACTTACCAAGTAAGGGAAGGAACAAACAAATATGCTGATGATGGGTAAGCAACCTGAACGGATGGATCTCTGACGGGTTAAACAGCCGTATATAATGTAGCAGTAAACAAAGAAATGAGAGGAGGAGAAGAGTGATATTTATAGAAGAGGTGTGTGGAAGACGAAGCAACACCTCATTCTAAGACAAGAGCTAGTAAGAGAAGGACACGCGTCGCAGGTCATAAATGAGTTCCTGATAACCTGTCAGGGTACGGACAAAAATTCGCAGAGTAAATATTATTGCTTTTTGAGCTAAGATTTTGAGTTGTCACCCCATGGGTTCGTTTGCTTATACTGGACGGACCCATGGTGTGAGGGGGCAACTGAAGAGGAAGAATTTGATACAACTCTCATGTGGATGGACCCTCTTGTGATTACTCCACTCTACGTACTGAACGGACTAAAAATCCGGGACTGGATGGATTCATGGAAGACGGGTGCAAGGTCCAGAAGAGATCTGGTCTTGTTATCTCCTTATCTCCAAAAAACCCTAGATGGGAATACTTGCGGCGCACACCTCATAATGAAGTCCTAATGCAAATAGGACTCTGTTAATCGCATACATTAAACGAAGGATCTTCCCTATAAGGAAGGAGATTTGCCCATCACGTTTTGGACTCCTCGAGAGAATTTCTACAAAGAAAGACTTCGACTCCAAGTAGAAGAGGTATACTTTTGACTACTATAAAAGGGCCAATATCTTCACAAACAGAGGTATGCATATTTTACCCACTCTAGCACTCTAGAGTTGTGAGAATATTTCTGACTTAACCTTCGGAGGGTATTCGGCCGGCACCACAACGGTGCTCTTCGCAAGGCTTTCTCTTCTTTTTGTTGTGTAGGTTCACACTCGAGCGCGCAGGTATCATGTGGCTCACTGGTGAAATTCTTGACTTCATCACTTATCAATCATTTGCAAAATTCTGAAAATATGATGACGAATTAAAACATTTATGTGTGCTTCGGATGTATATTATCTCTATCAAAATTTTGAAGGAAAAAAGAAAGGAAAAAAGAAAAAGAAAAAGGGCAGACATACGCATATCCAAGAGGAACTACCATAGAATAGAAATAAATGAGGAACATTGCTGAAAGGCTCGTAGTCTCTTATTTCTCGATTTAATAAAAAATAATTTTTAGGAAATGCTTTATGTTAAAAAGCTTCTTTTTTATTTTAAGAGATTGGGCACATGTTACGGGCCAATTGGCCATTCATATATATATATATATATATATATGACTCTTTGGACCAATTAAATTATTGGGGTTGTAAATTTTAGAAGTAATACTTTAATTATTTATATAACTATATAGTATAAAAAATTTATACTTGATTTTTTTTTTATATTTATATAATTATTCATTTTTTATTATTATCTATCTTTGAGTTACTAGATACAGTCAATAATAAAGTCACACATGATTGTAATTTTGATAACTTACATTTCTCAAAAAAAAAAAAAATTGATAACTTACATTATATAGAGCAAGAACTCTACTACAAATATCTTGTCCGCATAAAAATTAATAAGAAGTATCATAAAGAATTCACAGTCACGGACACAATGGTAGTAGAAATAAGAAATATACTTGTTAGTAGAGAAGAAACGTTACCCTTATTGTATAAACTTTAATCGTCCAATTTTGAAGTTGATGAACTTAAAATGATTATATAGATTTTTCATGCTTGGAGTAAGAAACAACATGGGTAAAGACAAACAAAACCCAAAAACTCTAAATGAGAATTTTCTGTGGCATGTACCGTTGCAACGGTCTTGCAACATAAACTATAATATGTGCAAGAAAAGCTATGCACTTCAATACATCATTATAGGTCTCTCTTTCTTTCTTTTTTTGTTGAACTTTATAGGTCTCTTTCTAGGCCCCAAAGAAAGTGGCTCTTTTCTTTTACTTTTTCTTGTTTTTGTTCTTAAATATAGGGAGGTGCATTCTCAGAAAAAAGAAAAAAGAAAAAAAAAAGGGAGGTACATTCATCATGCTGACATAATTGATTACACCATCTTAATTCTTATAAGAATGAATAAGTCTAGTGCCATAACTCACCCATGTGGTGAATTGTGGTTGGTGGAGAGTTGTTCCCACATAGACCCACTATCACCCTTCCACCAATCACAATTCGCCCATGGGCGAGTTGTGGCACTAGACTTGTTCTATCAGAACCATAAAATTAAGATGAAAATAATAATAGAAAAAGAGTATATATTTAATTTGTGAAAAATAACTTTTTTTCCTCATTAAGGAAATAATCCAATTGTTTTTCCTGGCAAACAATCATTGGCCAAGGTCTTTCCCCCTTTCATTTTTATTCTTAATAATCGTTGCCTAGTTCTATGATTGCTTGTACGTATGAATATATAAGTCTAAATGAATAATTTCTATTTATGTTTAGAGATATTCTGGAATGGTAAATTAAGTGCCATTCTAGAACCGCCAAGTGTGTGTGTGTGTGTTTTTTTTTTTTTTTTTTTTTTTTTTTCAAATTTATTTCTCTTTTCTTGTTCCTGGTCCATGAAGGATGCAATGCCTTTTTTTTTTTTCATTTTAATTTTAGTATTTTGTTTATTCCGTTTTCTGGTAAGTTTCAACAGTTGGATAAATTGTCTTAAAAAAAAAAAGGAGTAAAATATACAGAGATGGCGATTTCAAATTCAATGCAGCATAAGTTCCATCACAAAACGCAAGTGATAGAAGTTGAGTGGCAGTAAAAGGATAGTACCCCTTCTTATTGGGTGGCTGCCAATTCATTTTGTATATCACCTTATCTATATATATATATATATATATATATATATTTTTTTTTTTGCTGAATAATATCACCTTATCTATTTGGTCCCTCAATTATCCCGTTCAAAATGATTTATTCTTAATTTGAATCCATATTGATATTGACCAATCATTCATAACTATATGATTATTATTCAGTAGTATTTTTTTTTCCTTTAAAAAAAAAAATTAAAGAAAAGTTTGCATCATTGACAGTGACACTGATGTACGAGTGAATTCGTAAAATGTGATAGGCCACGATTATAGAATATGAAAGCTCTTTAGGATTTTCATTTTTCTTTATTTTTCATGGGGTTAACTTCAAATCATATATGAAGTTTAAACCATGATAAATCTTCCAATACAACTAAATAGTTCTTTAACTAGTCACAAATATTTTAACTGAAAAATTCAATGCTAAAAATCATTCTCCAATATGCCATTTCTTATCATGGGTCACATTAATTCTTGCTTAGTTCTCAAATGAGTTCTTGAAAATTTTACTCCACCCAGCCATTAAAAAAAAAAAAAAAATCTTTCCCATAATTAAACTATTGAGTGTCACATCTAAATCATGATGATAACTAATAGGGCAATTCAGCCAAAAAAGTGGTGCTCCCTTGGTGAAATAAAAATCATTGTCCTTTTCTGTTTCCATTGGAAATTCCAGTTGAATGAACCCATTTCCTACCTCCACTAGTAAATAGAATTACCCACGAGCCAGAGAGGTATTATATCAAGCAAGCGTGTTGAAAACATCATCACTCAGCAGTCAGCACTAAGCCCACCCTTTTTTGTGAAGCTCTCCAATCTCCAAAATTCATGCACCAAATGCCTCACAATCGTTTTCATGGTTCACACTGACATTTCTCCTGCAATTTCTTTCAACTTGGCCAGACTCTGCTTTGTAATAATTACCACTTTGCCCAGCACACCGTTTACCATTGTTTTCTTCCTTTACTGATCACTTGGCTTCAAACTGCAACTTTCATCCTGCTCCTCTAATTAAACCATTTTCAATTTTTTTTTCTTCAAACTTTTGGGTCTTTGAGGCATATCCTACATATAGTTGGAGCTCGAAAAACCAAAATCAATTAACTAATGGACCACACATGCCATAGACAATGACATGAATCCGCTTCATAATGATTATAGTCTAAATGGATGATTGGGTGAATGTTAATACCAAAAAAAACGTAGAAACACAACAATTTTCATAACTGTTGAAATAATATGTTGTGCTTGGTACTAATAAAATTATGTAAGTGATGTACTTATATATGAAAGTGATGTTACTTCAATGACATTTAAAATGTCAACAATTAAGAAAATTACTGAAAAAATTATTATGTCTAGATCATGTCATTGTAGTCTTTAATTCTTGACATCTAAAAAACAATTTTAAAGAGGAAAAACAGTGCGTTTCATGCCAATGTTTCCACATCATGAGTCATGACAAGGTGGAAAAGTTTATTATTAAGTTTATACTCGCCACTCGTTATTTTTTGTTGATGAAGGCAAAAGACACGCATGTTTTTAATTTTCAATATTTGACTATTATATATTTTGTGGTTTTATGGTGCTTTTTTTCCCCTTGTTTTTTAAACTAAAAGTGTCCATCAAAAATAGATTTACTTATACACAGGTACATTTACAGAAACGCATTGCACGCACGTATGCCTATTTGTTTATTAATTTAGGAAGTTTCATCACTCTTTTGTTTTAATTTTATTTTCTATTTTTTTTTTTTTTTGTGGGGTTACTAATAGTCTTAATCAACAAATGCATCATGCGTAGTAGGATTTGCACAACAAGCATTGAACACATGGCTGTTTGATTATTCTTTTTTTTTTTTTTTTGCGATTTAATTGGTATTTTACTTTCAGTAAATAGTTAGCATCACAATATAAATCATGTATATATTTCTCTTTTTCACTCAAACATATTCTCAATATCTAGAAGAGTGAAATTAATTTGGCATCCAAACGCTAGATCTAGGCCTTGTTTGGTTTAAAAAAATGGTCACTCATCACTCATCACTCATCACTTAAAATACCCTAACTCCCTACAACCCACCCGTTTGGCACCATCACTCACTTATCATCACTCAATATTTTTCAACTGTTTGTGAGTCTCATACCTATCACTTGGTGCAGCTTTTTTTTTTTCCTTCAACTCCCAATACCCAAACTCACTGAACCTAGTTTAAAAAAAAAAAAACCTCACCGAAGCCAGTGAGAAAAAAGAAAAAACCTCACCGTACCCAGCGAGAAAAAAGAAAAAAGGAAAAAAAAAAAAAAAAAAACTCACCGAACTAGTGAGAAAAAAAAAATCCAAAAGTCAAACATTGCGGCTGATAATTATGAAAATACCATTGAAAACTGAGTTTTGAAAACTGAAAACACCTAAAATGTGTTTTCAGTATCCATAACTTATCATTCAAAAATCAAAGAATTGAGTGATGAAAACAAGGATTGAAAACTAAGCCAAACAAAATTTTTTTGTGAGACCCACACGATTTGGATGATAAAAACAGAAAACTGAGCGATATTGTTCAAAACTCATTCAATCCAAACAACACCCTAGTGTTTTTTGTAGTGAGAAGAAAGAAGAAAACTGTAACGTGGTCCAGTGCCTAGCCGACCTAAATAAGCATGTTGTGACGTTTCTGCTAAAAGAGCACAGCAGATGCAGATGTCAATGTTGCAATAGATGTAGTCAACCAGATAGCTTGCTAGGCCAATCTATGGTGCACAGTGGTCAAGCACCAAAACAAATAGTTGTTGTAGCAGCCCCACTGGACCTTATTCTTACTTGATCATTCACCCTAGTTAGCTAAAAATGGGTTCTGGTGGGAATCCACTTGGTAGTCCTAACTCCCTAACGCAGAGAGGACACGTTATGGATTTGTCTCATTGCCTTAATACTCAATAAGTGTTATCTTTGCTAACTTATTTTACTATTCAGCTTTATTTTACTATTATTCATAGGTCTCACTGCACTTTTTGGTACTATTCATGAGTTCTACTGTACTATTTCAACTAATTTTTACTTTTATCTACAGTACTTTCAGTAAAAAGTTTCCAGTTTTAATAAAATAAGCGAATCCTAAACAGACCATAAATCTACTTGTTTTAAAAATTAGGTAACAAATTTATGTTTGGCAAACGTTATTGTCGAGATCTAACTCAGTAAACATGGTTCTATCATCTATGTGGTAATTGATAAGTAAGATATTTGTGCTTTGCTATTCTTACTAATTCGGATTCATATTTCATAAACATTTTTACAAATTTTGATCTTTTATCCTTTTTGTCATATCATAATTTCCAAAATTAATTGTGAAAACCAAAGCTAGGGAATGATTTGTGAGGTAGCATTATTTGTTGGAATTACGGTTAATTGATTATATTTTACATTTCCTAATAAGTTAAGATTTTGTAGCTAAGTGACTTGTAGACTTATAGTGACCCTGAAGAGCTTTTTGCTCGATTTCTGTTTTACACTCCATAAACACTTCAATGTGTTTGGCCTGCTTGTATTGTGATTGGGATTTGTTGGTGCAAATACAATGATAATGGAAATAATACAAAGAGAAACTGAATAATACGCTGAATATTATTAATTTAAAGAGAACCTCCACTCACTTACCTTCTTTCTCAAAAAAAAAAAAAAAGAGAACCTCCACTCTTCACCTCCCCCTTGCGCACGTATCTAGCCCAATATCTGAGTCAATATATTTTAGCCCATTAATCACCAAAATTAAAAAGAATAAAAAAGTCTCTCTCCTTTTCAATGTGGGATTAAATATTTTCACTAACTCCTCATCTCCCATATTTACTCCCACATTTTTACATTTATGTTATTACATTTATTCATTTTTATTTATTTAAAATTAAAATGCTCCAACAGGATTTGCTTCTATGTTTTTATATCCATGCATATGTTAATTGGCTAATTACATTAGCAATTAGGCTTAATTTGTTAGTTAGCTTAAAATTGACATAAGCTGTGAAATTGGGTTTTAAATTAGTAATTCTTAATAAATTCTCGTGGTATCATAGGAGATAATCTCATTTTGCTCTGTCTCTACTCAAAAATCTCATTTAAAAAGTTTAAAATCTCATGGATTGCCTTTTGAAAATAAGTAATAACATATTCCTCGTGCAGGTTCATCTCACTTACATATTAATTTCCAACAATCCTGACTCAGTCTCACCCCTCTGTTTTTACTCAAAGAAATCACAGGTCGATCCTCAAGTTTTTTCAGGAAGGTCATGATTACTTCAATTAGGAGGTCATGGCATGGAATATGAACTCTTGAGTCCAGCAAAAACGTTTCTCCAAAAGAAAAAAAGAAAAAAAAGAAAAAAAAAAATAAAGGTCCAGCAAAGACAACAGGAATTTCAACTTCATGGGGTCCAGAGAGAGATAAGGTCATTTTATGTAATATCTTAAACATGATGAGGTTACTTTCTATAACCACTTCCTTTAAATATAGCACAATCTACTTCTAAAACTCTCAACTTAGAAAACCACCATTAAACTATAAGATTTTTCTCAATAAACAAAACCATGGGGAATAGCTTAGGCCTGCAAGATAAAGTTATCAAGATCAGGAAAACAGATGGGAAAATCCTTACATACAAAGCACCCATTAAAGTCCACCAAATCTTGTCAGAGTTTCCTGGCCATGCAATATCAGACACCCTTCCTGTCCGCAGGCATCTCAAACCAGACACCAAACTTCACAGAAATCATGTATACTATCTACTACCTCTTCCTCTGTCATCACCAAAAGTAGGCAAGAAGAAAACAGTGAGGTTTGCAAACCCAGAAGAGGAAGCTGTGCAAGAAAGTGGAGTGGTGAGGATTAAACTGGTTATTACAAAGAAAGAACTGCAAGAGATGATACAAAAGGGAGTAGTCGCTGTTGATGAAATGGTTTCCCAACTTCATATCAAAAAGGGCACAGATAGCGCAGATGAGTTCACAGCTGATGATGATAGCAAAGGGTGGAAGCCTGATTTAGAAAGCATACCTGAAGTAAACTAGTAAATTTTACATGTATATACTAGCTAGTCTCTCAATCTTTAACTATTTTCTTCCGCTTAATTAACATGCAAAGTTAACAGTGTAGCCATGAAATTAATATAATGGAGAAAAACAGTTTACTTCTTCTTCTTTGACAGGGTTCAGAATATACATTATTTTCCTGTGCTCTAATTATGAAAACCTGCAGCTCAGAATCAGCAAACAAGTAGGGTCCATTTAAAAAAAAAACAAAAAATATTATTTCTATTTTAAATAATTCATTTTTTCGAATAGATATTACAAATTTAAAGTCACATCCCTAACTCGTATAAAATTTTCAATAATGTAATATTTTGTATATATTGTCAGTTTTAGAAAATAAAATATTACTGGAGTAATAAAAAAAAAGAAAAAAGAATTCTTTCCAAAAAAATTAAAAGTTAAGAAGACCGCCCTATTCCATGCGGGTTCTACGTTCAAATGATCCTTTGTCACATGAAACCGTTCCGTTGAGCACATACTAAGTCACAAATATAACAGGAAGGTGAAAAGGCTGATGAGATTAGAATAATTATCAAAACTGCATAGAAAAATATCTATGATTAATGTAATGATCTGGATAGCCAACTAAGCTTAACAATATATCATACTCAACTCTCATAATGAGAAAATCTTCTGCCAACTCATATAAAAATAATCATAATAAGCATAAAGCATGGCATATAAGAAAAGGATATAACGATGTGGTACATGTGAGCCCCTTGATAAAAAAATTATGAGTAGATCATCAATCAAATATTTAAAATTCAAGTCTTTATAGTTTATAATTATGAATCAAAGATGTGCTTATGAATTAAATGGTAAATAAAATTCGATTAAAGTGAAATTTAGCATACATGTTAAAAATATAAAGAACATGTAATCTATCAGTGTGATTTGCAAATTATTTATTCCAAATAAAATTATTAGGTGTTTTATTTACCCATATATATATTGTACGGCTACATAGCTCCCTGGGCCGATTGGAGTGTCCAAGCCCATTAGGGCCCAACATTCGTTAATGCTCGGAGGACGACACTTTGACCTTATCCGTTTGCGCGTGCCGCTCATACCAGCATCATCCCTGCGAATATTCCCCGGGGAGATGAGGCTTTGCTCGGGGAGGTAACTCCCGAACAATTCGCGATCAGGAGTTGCAACCGCTAAGCGTTCCTGAGTAGGAACCAATTCCAAGACCACTCCCACCTAAACACCCACTTACGACTAAATGCATTGGACCTCCAAGCGCACTAGCGCCAGAGGCAATCATCACTATTCCACTAACATCTGGCTATAAATACAACGAGCTGGGGGAGGGAGAAGGTTGTTGAAACTTTTGGGAGAACGAAGAAAATACGATTGGAGAAGAGAGGAATTCAATTGGTCTCAGTATAGGGACGACCCAGTGTAGGAAATCCAAGCCCATTGTATAAATAGATTGTGAGCCCAAGTAAATCTTGGCCCAGTAGCCCCATTTTTGGTGCGCACAATTGGCGCCGTCTGTGGGAATCTCCTACAGTGCTGTAGTTCTACTAAGACTTGCTCTCGAGGGGATGGCCGGAAGACGTTCCGGGAGTGATGCTGACAGCGGCTCAGTGGGATCTTCACGGGGATCTACTTGGCGAGAAAGGAGGCAAAAGCGACGCGAAGATAGAGATCGCCGACCAGAGGAAGAGCGGTCCGGTCTTGGGGAGGGATCGTACCAAACACAACGAACTGTATCCGTCGCCTCAGGGCACAGGTAGTTGGACGAGAGGGATGAAGAGCTCGAACGGTTGCCCAGGCTGGTGAGGGGCTTGGAGTTGGACGTAGAAAACAGGCGCCGTAGAAGGAACGAAGATGACCGAGAAAGATCTGATGCGGAGAGACAGTATCGTCAGGCGGGATCCAATCAGTCCGGGTACCTACACCGGCCGGAACGCTCACGTTCTCGGGAGTACCAATGGCGAAGGGAACGCCCATGTTCGTAGGAATATCGTCAACGCCGAGACCGTTCGCCGTCACGGGAGGACACGGACCGAGGCTCGGATTCACCAGAGGAACAACGGCCCTGTAACGCGGCCATGGATGCAATGAGGCGCTCTGCGCAGAGCTGCCCGCTCACCATTTTCGGCAGACATCGAGCGCGCCCCAATGTCGGATAGATTCACGTGCCCTCCGTTCAACTCTTACGACGGAAAGACAGACCCGGTAGAACATGTCAGTCACTATATCCAGATGATGTCTCTGCACACCCATAACGACGTGCTGATGTGCAAGGTTTTCCCTTCGAGCCTCAGGCCCACCGCTCTGAGATGGTTCAATGGGTTGCGGAAGGGTTCGGTTCATGACTTCGCCGAACTGATATAGGAGTTCGGAATCCGATTCATAACATGCAGCCGAGTACCTCAGCCGGTGGATGCGTTACTGTCTATGAAAATAAGGGCAGGGGAAACCCTCCATAGTTACGCCGGCCGTTACCGGGAACTCTACAACGAGATCGGTGGGGGGAACGAGAAGATCGCTGCAAGTACCTTTAGAATGGGGTTACCCGAGGATTCCAGACTTCGGGAATCATTAACCAAGAAGCCCTCCGAGGACATGAGACAGCTGATGAGGCGTATAGAGGAGTACAAGCGGCTGGAAGATGATCGGCTGCAAAGCAAGGGCAAGGTGCCTGTAACGAACTGTCCTCGGCAGGGTGGCTTTCAACTAAGGGCACGAGGGGACTTGAGGGTCCAAGAGCCCGGAGCACAGACAGGGGAGGTGAACCTAGCGTTTAAGGAGCCAGTGCACAGGATCATAGACAAGATTAAACATGAGCCATACTTCCGGTGGCCGAACAGGATGGGTGGTGACCCAACTAGGAGGAACCACAACTTGTATTGCACCTACCACAAGGACAAAGGCCACACCACTGAGCAGTGCTGAGTGCTAAAGGACCACCTCGCCCAGCTGGCCAAAGCCGGGCATTTGAAAGACTTCGTAGCAGATGCGGGGGACACAGGCACACGGCAAGGTGCTCAGCAAAGGGGCAATCCATTCCCGTCCCCGCTTGGGAGAATTGAAGTCATCCACGCTCCCCCGAGGGGCTTCTCCGGAGAACAGAGAAACGAGGTGATGACTGTGACGTCGGCAGGGAATAGCTCGGACGGGCAGTCGCCTGGTAAAAGGATGAGGGTCGCCCGGGAGCCTATCACTTTCGGGGATGGTGATTTGGGAGGAATGATCTAGCCGCACGACGACGCGCTAGTAGTTACTGCCCGGATAGGAGGCTTCTTGGTGAAGAGAGTAATGATAGACCAGGGGAGCGGGGCAAATGTGATGTACACCGATTTATTCAGGGGACTCGGATTAAAGAATGAGGACATTTTCAAGTACACTACGCCCTTAGTCGGGTTTGACGGCGGGCTAGTAGTTCCTGAGGGGCAGGTCTCCCTGCCCGTGAGCATGGAAGGCAAGGAGGTGATAGTGACATTCATAGTAGTTGCATCGTTTTCTCCGTACACCGCAATACTGGGGAGGCCGTGGATCCAAGCGATGGAGGCGGTTCCTTCCACTCTGCACGTCAAAGTCAAATTTCCAACCAAGGATGGCATAACTGTAGTACGAGGAAGCCAGCAGATGGCTAGACAATGCCTAGTTGCCATGGTTAATTGGAAAGAGGGGAGGGCCGACCAGAAGGGTTTGACCGAGTAGAAGGACACACCACCGGGGCCCCCTTTATAGCAATTACAGATTTCTTTAGAAGGAAAGGGGGGTGGAGTCGCCGAGGAGGTAGTGAAAGTAAAGATACTACCGGATGAGGACAGATACTTCCAAGTGGGGCGGGGTTTGAAGGATCAGGATAAAGTGGAGATGTTGCTATTCCTTATACAAAATGTGGACGTGTTTGCTTGGAGCCCATATGAAGTGCCCGAGGTGGACCTCGATTTCATCGTTCATAGACTTAACGTGGATTCATCCTTCCTCCCGAAGAAGCAAAGGCTGAGAAGGTCGTCGAAGGAGCATGCAGAAGCGGTAAAGGCGGAAGTCCAACGATTGAAAGAGGCTAAGGCAATAAGGGAAATCTATTTCTCGGAGTGGTTAGCAAACACAGTTGTGGTGAAAAAGAAGAGTGGTAAATGGAGGGTCTGCGTAGATTTCATCTACTTGAACCGAGCATGTCCAAAAGACCCGTTTCCCATGCCGAGGATTGACCAATTGGTGGATGGCACCTTCGGTCACCCAAGAATGAGCTTCCTGGACACCTTTCAGGGATATTACCAAATAGCCCTGGCCCCCGAGGATAGAGAGAAGACGGCGTTTATCTCTCCCGAGGCCAATTATCATTACACGGTGATGCCTTTTGGGCTGAAAAATGTCGGCGCCACCTACCAGCGGATGATGACGAGGATGTTCCGGGATAAAATAGGGCAGACGGTTGAAGTGTACATTGACGACATGGTGGTAAAGAGCAGGCGGGAGGAACAGCACATAGAAGACCTCCGTGGGGTGGTTGAAATCCTTCGGCGCCATAAGTTACGTCTGAATGCTGAGAAGTGCGCCTTCGGTGTGGAGGCTGGCAAATTCCTAGGATACATGATTACCAACCGGGGGATAGAAGTAAACCCGGACCGGATAGAGGCCGTACGGCAACTGAAGCTGCCGAGCAATCCGAAAGAGGTACAAGTACTGACCGGGATGCTAGCTGCCCTAAACCGCTTCATCTCCAAATTCGCCGATCGTTGCCGACCATTCTACCAGCTCCTGAAGAAGTGGAAAGGGTTCCATTGGGACGAGGATTGTGACAGGGCTTTCCGGGATTTGAAAGAATATTTGGTGCGAGCGCCTATGTTGACGGCCCCGGAGCCCGGGGAGGACTTGTTTATGTACCTGTCTGTGTCCGAGCATGCAGTAAGTGCAATGTTACTTAGGGATACAGGAGTACAGCAACCCATATATTACCCACGAGGAGGTTGCCGCATTATTTTCAGGTGCATACTGTCTATGTACTGACCGAGTACCCCTTACAGGCGTTGTTAAGAAGGTCGGATTTCACGGGACGAATAGCCAAATGGGGGACCAGGTTGGGCTCTTTTGACATACGTTATAGGCCACGAAGTTCGATGAAGGGGCAAGTCCTGGCCGACTTTATCGCCGAATTCTCTCCCAAAGGCGGCGGCGAGATGATCTGTCATGTGGAGAGCCGCCCGTGGAGGGTGCTTGTGGATGGGGCCTCTAGTGCCATGGAGGCCGGCGCCGGGGTTGTCATCATCACCCCCGAAGGCATAAGATTAGAACACTCTTTCAGGCTAGGTTTCCGGGCCTCTAACAATGAGGCCGAGTATGGAGCCTTAATTGCCGGGCTAAGAGTCGTGCTTGAACTGGGAGCCCGGGACGTGGAGGCATATTCGGATTCTCGCCTAGTGGTTAATCAGATTCAGGGAATCTTCGAAGCTCGAGACCCCAGGATGAGGGCGTACTTACAAACGACAAGGCAGATTATGGAAAAATTTGGCACGGCGAAAGTATACCAAGTCGGTTGGACGCAGAACAGGCATGCAGACTTCCTGGCCATATTGGCATCGTCAACAACGGAGGAGATTCCCCGGCTAATCAAGGTGAAATTGATACCACAATCAAGCATTACTGCCACGAATGGCCTGGGCATTGACGTAGCGGGCGTTGTCGTAATTACAACGGTCGGGCCAAGTTGGATGGATCCGATCATTGATTTTCTCCCCGAGGACAGACTCCCAAGCAACGATCAGGAGGCCAGGAGGGTGCGCTGAGTGGCGCCACGCTACTGGCTGTCGGAGGACCGACGACTCTACCGCAGATCTTTCGGTGGTCTGTACTTGTCGTGCCTGCATCCCGATAAGGTGGGTGAGCTTCTTACCGAGCTTCACGATGGGGTGTGCGGCAGTCACGTAGGGGGACGTTCATTGGCACACCGTGCGATGACTCAGGGGTTCTGGTGGCCGCGAATGCAGAAAGACGCCGCCGAGTATGTACGGAAGTGTGACCGGTGCCAAAAGCATGCCCCACTGATCCATCTACCAGCAGGCCATCTCAACCCAATCAGTGCACCCTGGCCCTTCGCGCAGTGGGGGCTAGACATCTCCGGCCCATTCCCCCGAGCAACGAGCAACCGCAGATTTATGTTGGTGGCTGTAGACTACTTCACCAAGTGGGCGGAAGCGGAGGCATTGGCTAACTTTCGGGACATTGACGTCAAGAAGTTCCTATTGAGGAATATAATTACGAGATTTGGGGTGCCAGAATCGCTGATTTCAGACAACGGGTTGCAATTCGATAGCAAGGCCTTTCGTGCATTTTGTAATGACCTCGGCATCAAAAATAGATACTCCACCCTGGCATACCCTCAGGGCAATGGTCAAGCGGAGGCCACTAACAAGGCGATCTTGAGTGGGCTAAAGAAGAGACTGGACGGTGCCAAGGGCCGTTAGGCTGATGAGTTGCCTGGAGTTCTGTGGGCTTACCGAACCACACCAGGAGATCCACGGGAGAAACCCCATTCTCTCTGGCATACGGGGCTGAGGCCGTAATTCCAGCAGAGATAAATCTTTGCAGTGCACGAGTAGCCGGGTTCAGCCCCGCCCGAAATGACGAGATGATGATGGAAAGCCTGGACCGTTTGGAAGAATGCCGAGAATCAACGACAATATGGTTGGCGGAATATCAGCAGAAACTCGCCCGGCGATACAACCAACGTGTGAAAGTAAAGGAGTTCGGAGTTGGGGATCTGGTGCTGAGGAAAGCATTGGGGAATGCGAGAGACACAAACATTGGGAAGCTAGCTCAGACCTGGGAAGGACCCTACAGAATTACCGCCATCGCGGGCGCGGGGGCATACTACTTGGAAGACCTAAACGAGAGGCCGATACCTCGGCCATGGAATGTACATAACCTTAAAAGGTTTTATTAATGATCACCTATCCTATGTTGAAAGTTCAATGGAACACCGAACAAGTGTATTAGTTCTGAATGCCGAACTCCGAGTACGATTGCATTTAGTTTAATCCATTTCGCCGAGCATGTGAAAGTCCGAGATTCTCTTGACAGAAACCTGTCTTTTGGTTCGATCAATATCATCGAGCAGGTGAAAACCTAAAAATTTGCTAAGGACAGAAACCTGTCTCTCGGTTCGATCAATATCACCGAGCAGGTGAAAACCTAAAAATTTGCTAAGGACAGAAACCTGTCTCTCGGTTCGATCAACATCACTGAGCAGGTGAAAACCTAACAATTTGCTAAGGACAGAAACCTGTCTCTTGGTTCGATCGATATCACCGAGCAGGTTGGAACCTAAAATTTTCCTAAGGACAGTCTTGTCTCTTAGTTCGATCAACACCACCGAGAAAGGGGAAATCTCTACTCTTCCTAAGTACAGTGACCTGCCTCACTAAGCTCACCTAGACCGAGCGTGTTAAGAAACCTATTCCCCAAGGAAGAAACCCGCCGAACGGGATGACAACACGCTTAAAGCAATCTAACATGCCCCAGTAAAAGCCATCTATCATTAGGGGGCAAACAACATGGGCTGCAGATTTGGCAGACAAAGGGCAAACATGCGAAAGTAAAACAAGAACAAAATAATAGAATCTTAACAAAACCGGTTCAAAACAATACAATGTTCAAAGTACCGCAACCAGCGGAAGATTAAAAACCGAAGAAGTTAAATGTCTTGTCACCACAGCCCTGTGACATGGGCAAAACTAACGAAAATAAAAGAAACAAGGAATTACTAAAAATCAAATAAGGAAACGGTTCGACAAGTTAATTTGTAGGGTCCTTGGCCCGAGGGTTGCTAGTAGCCTCCAGGCCAGTTGGCTCGACATGGGCATCGATGGCCTCCACTAATTCCCTCATACTGGAAGTCTCCTCCTCATTGATGACGTGGGGGGTGTTCTGTGCGGGCGCAGCGGGGGGCGAAAACGGAATCTCGCTGGGGTTCCTCAAGGGAGAATCCTTGGGAACTCCCGCGGCTTGGAGAGCGGCCAGCCATCCCTCTTCGAATCCGAGCTTGTGGGCTTGGCGCATGACCGGCTCCGCGGAGTTCTCGGCATCGGCGAACCGCTCATTGTACCACTTGCCCTCGCAAGCGTCTAACGCCACCCTCAAATCAGCCAACTCCTCTCCTAAAGCCGTATTCACGCTCTGAGCCTCGGCCAGTTTCAGCTCGGTGCCCCCCAGCTGCACCTCTAGTTCAGCATTTTTCCCCTCCGCAAGGACTCTAGCCTCCTCAGCCGAAGAAGCCCTCTTCTCCACATCCTCGGCAGCCTTCAACTTTTCCGCGGCAGTAGCGTTAGTAACATCCTTCAAAGATTTTTCCTGGCCAGCATCCTCGCCGAGCTCCTTCATCCACCCATCAACTATGTGGGATAGTTGCGCGGCCTGGACAAATGACAATAAAGAAGGTATATGACAGGATCGTTTACACAAGTTAAGGCACAAACCAGATTAATGAAAGAACTGTGAGTTAAGTTTTCAAACAACCATACCGCCATGGTGAGCCAAACCAGCCGCTTCCCCAGCGACTCATCTATTCCCTCCGTGAATGCATGCACGTCCTCGAGCAAAACCAAGCCGTGCACCAAGCTCTGGGCAACACGGCCCCCTTAACCCTTGTCCCAAACTCGGACACTGGCGGACTCTAGGAGAGGCTGACCGTCCAGCTGGAAGGAGGGTTGCCAACCCGCGGTGGATCGCGAGGTGGACGCCCCATCCTGCCCGGTTTGGGTCACCGGCTCACGAATAACAATGCCGGAGGATGGGCGGGGTGGTGAACGGACCGAAACGCTGCCCGGGCCAGGCTGTGTTTGTTTAGTGACATGCTGCCTTTTGCGTGATCGGGCTGGAGGAGCTAGAGGGGGCTGAGGGGCTTGGCTTAGATCCCCCTGTTGCTGAGCTGCTAGCCGGGCGCCGGGCACGAAGCGGTCTATCGTCATCGTTCTCCTTGTCACCATTTCATGACTATGGTTAGGTTCAGTCTCTGAAGGATTAACGGGCTCGGCTACTACACCCTTAACTACCTGAGCGGGAGCCTCTGGTTCTGCGGGGGCCTCAGGTTGATCGGGGGCTTGGGGCTGAATCTGTTCGTGCGCCCTTTCTCGGAGCGCTCGTGACATTCTCTTAGCTGACTCGTCACGAAGGGGCTGGCGCTCGTCCGAATAGATGTACCAGGGGCCGCAGTCACGTGCCTCGCCTACCGTGAACTTTGGGGGGAGGAAGTTCGCGTGGGCACGTCTATGTAAGAAAGGAGAGGACTGTCAACTAATAGGGCTTGGCTGAACGCTTGCCAGGTAGTGTATACGGGGTCAACGCCGAGACTCAGGTGCGATGTACGGAGTTGTCCATCCGCATGAACGAAAATCTCTGACCTAAACACAAAATTTAGGTCACGGACGTGCACCACTCTACGATCCGGCTTAAACCTTTTACTTTCTGCACGGAAACCACACAATTAATTAGAATATATTTAGATCAAAATTAAATAAAATGTAATGTAAGGGGCGCTCGGTACCGACCAACGTCGCGTGGTGAAAACGCGCAAGGGAGCTCCTCGGCAAACCAATTACCGCTCACCCGTACAAACTCCCCCGCTGAATTTCTATTGGAATCAGGCAGGCATGAGATTAGCCGTACCCTCATGTCCCTAGTTTTCAGATAATAATCTGAATTGATGTTACCACACAAACTGTACATAAAGTTGATATCATGATGGTTTAGTTCCAAACCGAACAACCGGTTCAATCTACTGACATAGCTCACCACCCGGTAAAAATTGGGAGGGAGTTGGTCGGGGCAAAGACCGTAAAACCTAATGGTGCTCAAAATCAGAGGGTCGATTGGGAATCTAACCCCGTCCTCTAGGATGGCCATTAAAGGAAAAAAGACCATGTTGACGCCCCGGTGCCGTTGAATATCTATATCAGCCTCGGGACAATACATAATGTCAACGTCCCTGGGGACATCAAAAGCAGCCCTAAAGGTAGCCAAAGCGGCTTCAGATGAAAGGAGGTAAGAGGAACCCATTTCCTAAACTAGGATTCTCAAAAGGAAAACTGCGATTTACAAAATTGAATAGAGTGAAACAAAGCAATCAGAAAGGAGGAGAAAGAAAACTTACTGTGGGCTCTAAGAGGGAAAGGAGTCCTGAACTAGAAGATGAGACACACTAGGAGAAACGCTCAGCAAAGCAAAGGGAGGAAGAATGGAGAATGCAAAAGTGAAGAAGAAAGACTGAAGGGGATATATATAGAGGAATAAGGGAGAGTAAATGGCAATAAATGAGCCGTTGGTGAGAAACCCAGTGGGCTGTCATATCAACTGCCACACGCGCGACGCCTCGGTTCGCGAAGCGTCAGGTAATAATGAAAGTCTATCAGATTTGATGCGTCTTTTGAGAAGCGCGTTAATGATCGACAAAATCGAATAACCGGGCCGATGATCCCTTGAGCTCTTTGATTCATCCCCGAGAATGGAGAACGAATCAAGGGGGGGCTAAAGTACGGCTACATAGCTCCCTGGACCGATTGGAGTGTCCAGGCCCATTAGGGCCCAACATTCGTTAATGCTCGGAGGACGGCACTTTGACCTTATCCGTCTGCGCGGGCCACTCATACCAGCATCATCCCCGCAAATATTCCCTGGGGAGATGAGGCTTTGCCCAGGGAGGTAACTCCCGATCAATTCGTGATCAGGAGTTGCAACCGTCAAGCGTTCCAGAGTAGGAATCAACTCCAAGACCACTCCCACCTAAACACCCACTTACGACTAAATGCATTGGACCTCCAAGCGCACTAGCGCCTGAGATAATCATCACTATTCCACTAACATCTGGCTATAAATACAACGAGTTGGGGGAGGGAGAAGGTTGTTGAAACTTTTGGGAGACCGAATAAAATACGATTGGAGAAGAGAGGAATTCAATTGGTCTCAGTACAGGGACGACCCAGTGTAGGAAATCCAAGCCCATTGTGCAAATAGATTGTGAGCCCAAGTAAATCTTGGCCTAGTAGCCCCGTTTTTGGTGCGCACACACACACACATATATATATATATATATATATAGTTTGTTTGTTTATTTGCTTAGATCCCTTAAAAATCAGATTATTTTAACCTAATGAATTAGCCAAGTATTTACTTAGGTTAATTATGAGATCTAGGTTAAACACATGCAAACATATTAATTAGTGTAGAAAAGTAATGAAGACAGTAATATGATGACCCAGGAAGGAAAACTAATGAAACCAACCATTTCAAGGTAAAAACATGAGGATGATTTAATTTAACTATCCTCAAGGTAAATAAATTCACTATGATAGAATGGAAGATTGCAATAGATTTAAACTCTAAATCTAAAGCTACCTTATGTAAAACTTATTAAAATGACCATGTGCAGCTCCAACTCTACGGACTCTTCTATCTTGGATTTGCTGAACACAAACGCCCACGCTTGTGACTTTGAGATCCCACTCAAAGGTTTCAGATTAGTAGTTGATCTTGTCGCATCAACTTATACAATACTAGATCTTGAGTTTCTTCAAAGAATATTGCTGGTAGAAGACTTGAGAGAGCTCTGGGTACAAAAACTCTAGATTTACAATTAGAGGCACAAGATGCACTCTTCTCTCTTTGAAAACTACCCCTAGGGTTAGCTTATAATGTCCTTTAAATACTGGAAAAAAAGGGATCGCAATTTGGGCTTCAAACGGATAAGTTATGGGCCTTTTAAGTTTGTTGATTTTTGATAATATGTGACTTTCGATTGATCAAACAACAATCGAGAGCAATCGAATAGCAATTTAGAGGATCAGATTGCAACTCAAATTTTTTCATCCTGAACTTGAGTTTTTTGTTTTGGACTTGAAAGTACACCATTCTAACTCAATGAAACTTACTTTTTGTCATGGTTTGCCAACACTACAAACTCAAATCCTAACAATCCCCCCCTTTGGCAATCCATGACAAAACTTACATACAACATAATGCCTATATACAATAAAATGCCCAAATACATCACAAATCCCAATCTAAGACTCCTAACCCAGAAGTTGCAAGAAGAGGCAGAAGATCTTGATTGAAATATACCTGTCTTTCCTGTAACACTTAGAAGAGCACATCAACGCATGTGTGGAAATAAAGATAGATAAACAATAAATAATAAATATGCAAACTAACTCCCCCCTAAGTTAGACACATTAAAAAAAAACTTATATTCTTCACATTTCAAAAACAATTTCATCTCCCCTTAAATAAAAAATAGCATGATTCCTAAATTTCATATAATTCTCTCCCTTTTTGTCACGTATTGACAAAGACTACTCAAATAAAGAGTAGAGAGTAAACATACACAACAGAGGATAAGAGAAAATAGAGAATTAAGGGAACACAAAACAATTTAGCTCTATAGAAAATAGAGGCAACTCCCCCTAAGAACAACATAGGTTTTAAAAAAAAATAACTTTCTCCCCCTATGAAAATAGGAAAAACAATTTTGGAGAAAATTTAGGAAGTGGGGAAAACTAAAACAACACAAACCTAACTTAAAAAATAAGTTGAGAGTACCCATGAATATAAATATTCTCTCTTTCAATATATGCAAATTTTACACTATGTGACCCATAAACAGATGCATGCAAACATGCCAGGCACAATCAGCATGCAAAGTGTTTTAGAGAAAATATTTGCACATGTATTATCCACAATATCTCTTAAAAAAATTTCTGCAGTTCACACATCAAGAAAAAAAAATAGCATATACTAAAATGTACTGAACTCAAAGATTAATCAATCAATTTTTAAATCAAGTTGAATACCCAATTTAGCAAAGTGTATGCGTGCTGTGTGTGAAACATTTTATTAGAGAAATGACTGCAAAAATGCACGATAAAGAAAACAATGTAATGCATGTGAATCCTATCACAAATGATGCATGAAAAATTTGAGTGGTCAAGAATCTAAAAATTGAAAATTTTTTAGTTTCAATCAGTCGAATATCGATTAGGCAGCAATCGAGAGAGGCAGAGAGTTTTGATTCAAAGCCTGAACATTTTCGATCGGTCGAGAGCATCTTCGATCGGTCAAACAATGTAAATTCTAAAACTTTAAAAATATGGAAATTTTATGTAAAAAAACAACTTAAAAAGCAGTTTTTAAGACTCAATGCAGATGCACATGATTCAGAAAAATTTTAAAAGCATGATGCTTCTTAAATGCAAATATCAAAACCAATCAAGAAGTTAAAATCACATAATTTAAACTTCTAAAACATGAAAAATCTTATTTTCAAATTCGCAACCAAAACAAAAAAATATGCATTTACACATCAAATCATATGCAATTAAAGATGGTCAGATTAAACAACACGCAGTCATATGTACATAATTTAGCATTGATTTTCGTGTAATGTGTGCAACTAGCAAGTGTACAGAGTACTTAAGAGGTGATATGTAGATAGTAACCAAACAAATTTTCTATTTCATCAATCACATTGGTTTGAGAGTGACTATCATCTAAAGAGTTACATCATATAACTCTCACATCTTTTAGAAAACAAGCTTGCAATCATTTAAATGCATTTTTTTATTATTCTTTCATTCTTTTTCCTTTTCTTTTTCTTTTGATGCATTTTTTTTCCTTTCTTTTTCATATTTTAAAATAACACCTTATAAAATTTTGCTGTGCAAATGCTACACCTTACCAAGCATAGCTTTTATGATTTGCACACAGGTGTTCATGATTGGCGAGTAACAATAATGAGATGATTATTTATGCATTTCTCCTAGAATTTTCTAGTCTTTACGATCAAAAGAATGTGACATCAAAATCAAGATCATTTTTTGAAAGACTATAAACAACTCACACAATTAAGCACTACATATCACAAACTAGCAAAGTGCAGAAAATAGCTCATCAAAGCTAAACAAGGTACACAATCATGAAATGTAAATTTCATTGGCCAATATTAATTTCACACTTAGTGGTGTGCAATACCCAAAAAAAAAAAAAAAACAAAAATCTTTTTGGATTTTCAAAATTTTTATGACAAAAAAAAAAAAAAAACGCACACATTATGGTAAATGAATAAAATGCAACAGCAATGCATGATAGTGCTTAACTAAGCTATAGATGGTACATAAACAAGAAAAATTAATTTCTTAATTAACCCATGAGTACATGTACAAACTAGTACATACTCTTACAAAATAAAAAATAGCTCAGCACTTAATTATGCAACACATACTTTCTATGTTTCTCCACAATATCAAGTATATTCTAAATCAAGAGAGAGATATTATAATTCATGTAATCCTCAAGAAAAATAAAACTAGATACAAAATAAAATATTTTTGTCTTTTTGAAAATTTTCAATGTTTTTGGTTTTTTATTTTTTATTTTTTTATTTATTTTTTGAATAATCAAAGCAACCAAAAAAACAAGATAGTCAAAAATAGAAAGTAAACATGTCCACAAATAATTGAAAGAATTAAATCAGGGACAAGTAAGCAACACTCACTTTAGCGAATCTTTTCTCACCCATATAGCACAAGTCTTTGGCTTTGTAGGTGAAGAACCAAGAGAAGTAGAGTGTATTTGAGATATTACACACTTCTTCTGAGAGAGACTGATATCCTGCAATTTCCTTTTACAAGCCAACAAACTTAAATTTTTCAAAAGCATATGAAACAATTTATTAGGACTTGTAGCAGGAGTTATATCATCACATATCCTAAACTGAAACACAGAATTCTTAAATTTCAATTTATGACAGTTAGGACGAATGTGACCATGGACACCATAAAAGTAACAAATAGGAACAAATTTAGGAATATCAGTATTCCTAACAGCAGATCTAGTCTCAGATAACAATTTGATCTAATGTGACCAACAACACTACAAAAATAGCAGGTAGGCACAAAAACAGATTTCTTGTGCACTATAACAGTAGGTTTAGACACAGGTTTTGAAATTTCAGCGTCTACATCAAAACTTTTACCTTTGTCTAACCTAGCAACATAAGCCTTTTCTTTATGATTCCTCTTGAAATGAGGAGTGTAAATTTTGTCTTTAGGCTTAACAGGATCAGGAACAGAAACAGAAACAGATTTGTTATCAATAACAAGTTTGGTATTAGACAAATTTTCAAATTTAGCCTCAGACTCTGCTAACTTTTGTTCCAAACTTTTCATCTTTTCATCTTGAGAGGAAAATTGATTTCTCAAAAAATCATTCTTATTATTAGATTCATCTAATCTCACAATCAATTCCTCTTTTTCAAGATTAGCCAATTTTAACTCTTCCTTCAATTTCTTAGCAATTTTCATTGATTTAGATAATCCCTACGGAGAGTTTCACATGCATCAATAAGATCAACAGAAAAATTAGCATCTTCTTTATTCAAATTATCACAAATATGAGCAGAAAGAAACTTAAAATTATCCATGACAGTAGGGATCAAGGATCTCATTCAGGAAGTTAATCCAATCAAAGTGAACCTGCTTTGATACCACTTGTTTGTTTGTTTAGATCCCTTAAAACAGATTGTTTAATCCTAGTGAATTAGCCAAGTAGTTTCTTAGGTTAATTATGAGATCTAGGTTAAACAACAAATTATCATATTGTGCAGTGAGGAAAAATAAATAAGACAACGATATGATTACTTAGGAAAACCAATGAAACAAACCATACCAAGGTAAAAACCTGGAGAGGATTTGACTTAGCTATCCTCAAGGTAAACAAATCAACTAGAAAGAATTGAAGTTTACAAAAGATGTAACCCCAAATCTGATGCTGTAGAACTTACTAACACGACTATGTGTAGCTTCGACTCTACGGACTCTTCTCTCTTAGATTTGCAGAACATAAGCTCCCACGCTTATGACTTTGAGATCCCACTCAAAGGTTTAGATAACCAGTTGTTAATCTTGTAACAGCAACTAGATTCCACCAGCACTTGATTGTAGATCTTGTTCCGGTAGACACTGTAGAGTTAGAAAGTTACGGAACCTCATAGATTTCACAGGAGTAACTCACAAGTTTTCCAAAAATCTTCAAAACATAGTTAGGGTTTTCCTTTTATATATACTTAGAAGTGTTGGACTGAAACCCTAAACGTTTTCACAGGTTTGGGTTTGATTTAAATTCTGTAGAATTTGATTTACTGCGATTTTTGATCAGTTGAGCTTCACTGAACTTGAACTCTCCTTTCTACGGCTTGAATGTTCTTGAATCTTGATTGGTACAATCTTGAGTAACGTCTAATACCTAATCTAGACATATTTTTGTTCTTGGTTTGTCAACATACACAAAATAGGAATCTAAACATTTAATCCAAAATCTTTAGAACCTAACATATATATATATATATATATATATATATATTCATAATTCCTTTTTATCTTATAAATCAGGTTGATCAAATGTCACGATAGGTGACTACCGAAAATCCCTTATGTGGAAAACACTAACTTTCTGGTTTAATGTGGAACCTCAATCCTACGACAAAAGGGATGAATATTTATGTTTATGTTTCACATAGATAATTATGACAGTTATGGTGGTGCCTGATATTGCTCTGATCATGATGGCAGTGCATGCTGTCATTGCCCATAATTACTAGGCACTAGATGTATAAATAAATGGAACAAGTCAATTGAATTAATTAGAAAAACTGCATAAATGGCAGGAACATTAGGTTGACTTTAGTCTTGGCATTTTTTCTTGCATGCATCATAGTGGATTAATGGTTGCTAAATACGCAAATTCCTTGATATGTGAGAAGCTGAAAAAACCTAATATTAAAATAACACACATACAACAATCACATCACACCAAAAATTACGTGATTCAGTAATTTGTTTATGTTTATAGAGTTGTAGTGATTTACTATTTTTAAGAAAAATTATAAGATGCGACAGTTCAATGTTTTTCTCTTAAAACAACATGACCCTCAAACCCTTAATATGAAACAATGGTATATATATCTCATATTGAGGATTCACAATGGGCCAAAAAATGGCCAAAAAAAATCTAAATATTAAAAAATCTCCTATTAAAAATCGTAATACTTTTATTTCAGGTCAGATCATCATCCGTATAAAAAACAAATATAATTAGGCTCCACGTAGCCCAAACATGATTAACGGTAAATATGTTGCTCCTGGTTGTTTTCTTCTTTTGGTCTAGATTGGGGAAATCACATACTCTTAACTAATAGGACCAAAACGTTTAGATACTAACTTGAATAACCTAGCCAACACGAAGAATGTCACTAACTAATAGGGATGGACCTAGTTGAGAAGAGCCAAACAGAGCATGTCGTGCCCACGAATAAACTGGGCATGTAACAACAACTGCACTTACAAAGTTTTCACCTTAGAAATGTGCATGACCTTCTTAATTATATAGTAATAATTATCATCATCATCCCATCAAAAAAAAAAAAAAAAAAATTTATCATTAAAGAAATACATGTCAAATAAAATCCAAAGCTAAGCTCAATATTTCAAATGCCGAAAATATCTTCAAAACTATCGTTGGAAACAAAAATCGAAAACCACGCAAGCATAACATACTAAAAAACAAAAATGCTAGAAGTCTGATCTTGTTTCAAAATCCTTAAAGTCCTCTCATGTACACATCCTTAACGAAAGCGTCGAAACGTATTATTTCTTATTGTAATCTGTATCTGAAAGGAGAGAAGGGACCGGATTGAGTTTGACAGTTTAGTAAATAACAAAATCCAACATATCAACCTTACACTATTTAATAATTTATTATTAAATTTATATTTTGAAAATTTCACTCTGGATTATGTGTTCTATATATTTTTAATATGCATATTAATTTTTATCCCAATCAGATGTTATTTATTATTTGATCCACAAACTCATCTTTTATACATTATTTTAAATTATAAAAACTTGAATTTAAATAATTGATTAAAGATATGGCTATTGATCTTTGATCACGTTGAAAGTTTGCAAGCATTGAGAATATACAAAAATAATGTAATCTAATGGTAGATTTGTCAAAATTCGAATCCAATTAAAAAATATTGATTGATGTAATATTACTTAAAATTACACTAGTTATAACTTGAATCCAATCATATATATATATATATATATATTTTAGTAAAATAAATAAACTTTACATAAGATGAAACTTCATAAGCTTATAAGCTATAACTCAGTTCAAATGGGAATCAGTCCAACGACATAACAAATTGTAATTTGTGATGAGTTCAAAAGCTTCAAACTTTCATTAGACTTGAAATGATAACCATATTCAATCAAATACCGTATACTTAACAACATTTATGATTATAGTCACATTGTATTCTTGTGGCTAGCACCAGAATGGCATGTACGCCCATGAAATGCCCCCAAAAAACCTAGTTTCTATACCAATATATAGCCTTTATTGCAAGGGAGTCAATACCGTACCGGAGGCTGTTTCGGTTTAGCTAGAGAAACGAAATATTTTGGTACCGGTTAATACCGGTGTACCATTTCAGGTTACCGTTAAATATATACATTCTCTTAAATTTTTTTTATATATTCTCTTAAAAATATAAAATGATTTTAAAGTCTGACATAATAATTCCTTTAAATATTAATAATTATGGTTCTAGTATGAATATTTTTTTAGAAGAGTTGTAGTTTAATAATAGTACTAAGTACATGTGCTTACTAAATGCAGTGATGCAAAAACAAAAGAAATAAAAATCAATGTGCAAAGGTTAAAGCTAGGACACGTGGGTGCTTGGAGATAAGTTTTATTTTTATTTTTATTTTTATTTTTTTAATACAAGATATAAATTTTACTCTAACCTAATCTAAGTGTATACGTATGTAAAAGCTCCCTCCTGAAGACTTAAACCTTGACCTTTGTCTCTTACACCCCACAAACACTTATACTTGTAGAGTGACCAACGCACTAAGGGTGTGCGGTGGATCTTGGAAATAAGTTTGAAAACTTTTGACTCATTTAATGACTTCAGTATTCACGTGGGAATGGGACTCAAGCATACAAAACAAGATATAGCAATAGGCATTCAAAACTAGAAATACCAAAGAACAGAGAAGTGGAAAAGTCGAAGAAAAACAGAGAACATAGAAGAAAAGGCGAGGAAGAAGAAGCTGAAGCAGGTGGGGAGACTGCGATTGACAAAATGGAAGTGGCCAGAGACATGGAAGAGACCGGTGATATGGTGGTGAGTGGCTGTGTCGACAAAAATTGATGATTTTTGGTTTTTTTTTTTTTTTTGGTTGTACCGGCCCGGTTTAGATTTACCGGCCGAAACATCCAATTTTTGCTGGTAAGGCCGAAATAGTCCAGTATGGGCTGGTACTCAGAGTGGTACAAATCAAGAGGGTTTTGGTACCGGTTAGTTCATCGGTATGAAAAAAATCGGCCGTACCGGCTAGTACGGTACGGTATTAACTTCCCTGCTTGATTGGCTTGGTCCAAAGCATAGACAATTGTAAAATTAATTTTTCAAAATTTAACTAGTTTCACTTCCATCCAAATCTAAAAGTCATATTTCATAAAATTACAGTTCAAACAAATATTTCCATTTAAATCCTTGGTTCATTTTCCAAAATTTACACATTGTATTCCTGTGGCTAGCACTAGAATGGCATGTATGCCCATAAAATGCACCAAAAGAAACTAGTTTCTATGCTAATATATAACCTTTATTGGCTTGGTCCAAAGCATAGACAATTGTAAAATAATTTTTCAAAATTAAATTAACTAGATTCACTTCCATCCAAATCCAAAAGTCATAATTCATAAAATTACAGTTCAAACAAATATTTCCATTCAAATCCTTGGTTCATTTTCCAAAATTTACATATACATGATTTGGGTTTGAGGGGAAAAAAAAAAAAAAAAAACTAAAAACTTTCTAGAACTAATTGAAACAAATACAATTATAATATTCAATAAGAATATTTTTTGAAAAAAAATATTTTCCTTAAATCAATTGGACTAAAATAATTCAATAAAAATTTTTAGAGACGACAAATGAACATTTAATTAATAAAAATTGTAGTTTAAGTAATTTATGTAAAATATAACCAGTTAATAAATTTTAAGTCTAACTTACATCTATCGATTCCTAAAAAAAAAAAAAAAAATCTTTTAACTCCTCAAGAATACTTCAGCATAACCAAAAATCCATCACAATCAGTTCAGTTACTAAAGATGGTATCCCAAAGAAAGCTTCATTTTTTGTTTTTTGTTTGATACTCTCCGCAGATATATATGATGACAGGATCTTACAGCATCATCCTTACAACAAAATTATGAGAAACACGAGAATGAAATCAAGAACATGGTGTTGGTGTAATACTTGCAATGACATGACTTTTTGGAAGCCCACTCAATTATTCTTTCCATTAAATTTATTTATTTATTTATATACTGCTTTGATGCAAGCAAATTAATGGTTTTTTCCGCGAAATGAAGATGATTCACTTGGCAATGAAGTGGGTCAACCTCTCTTCCATAAAGTCTATCTGTACAGGTTTCTTAGTAAGTACAATAGAGCCTGCCTAGCTTCCTGAATATTCCATAAATTGATAGGCAACAGGAATCTCCGTACAAGAAATAGTAAAACTCAATGAATGAACGATTATAGTTAACCTTCTTGCTCTGCCTTGCTATAACTATGTCAGAATTTGCTCTCCTATGAATGGCCAATTTGAAACTTTTCACCATTATCCTCTCCTATCAGCGATTAACGACAGGGACTATCGCTTTTTTCTGACGTATATATGACAAAAATATATAAAAAACAGAAAAAAGAGCAAAAAATATCTCAGATGTAAATCTTTAGTGCAACTAAATCTAGTTGAGTTATTGGCATATTAATAGATAATATAATGATAAATACTTGTTTCAGATTATCATGTAAAGCATATATACATATACATACATACATACATATACATATACATACATACATATACACACACACATATATATATATATATATATATATATATATTTGGTGAATATGGTAAGCATATTCATACAAAGGAAAACTAGGAGGGCTAATAAGAAGCTCCATTAATTGGATCTCAGTGGGTTGTCATATATTCATTCAGACTCCACTAAGTTAATCATACCCACCCATTAAGCCTAGTGGTTGACTAGGGGTGCAATTTTTTCAGGCATTATCTTGGAAATTCTAAAGGCTTCTTGCTTTCATACTGCAGCCAAAAGAAAATTAAAAAATAAATAAATATTTTTTTTTGTAAAAGAAAAAATAGGCCTTTTAAAATTTCATCTAGAGTAATCTAATTATTTTGTTTCTCTAAGAATAAAAATCATATGTCCAGATATTGTTTCACTTTATATATGTTTCACCGACTACAATATGTTATGTAGTATATTTTTTTTAAGAGTCTAAATTTGGTAAGAAAGAGATGTAAAATCCATATTTTACCCCATACAATAAGAAATTGTCGTATCAACTTTTCATTTAAAACCCAATGCATTATACCACAAATAATAATATTTCAATAAACTCAGTATTGAGTTGGATTTTCAAATGAACATTGGAATTGATTGGTTGTAGTTGTATTTATTCTTTAATATGTAATACGATAATGTGACATGTTGGGATTGAAGGGTATAAAACTTGAGCTTTACATCACATTCTTATAAAGTTTAATCTCTCTTTTTAATAAATTTTTATAAGTTTAAATTGTGCTAGTATAATGTAAACCGGGAATTTTTATTTTATTTTTTAAAATTTTACATGAAAAAAATGTAACAAACTAACATCAATGAAGTATAAAATGAATGGGTCATGAAATTTTTATTCTTTTTCTAATGGCTTAAAATGTAATTTTAGTAAAATTTGGGGAAGGGAGATTTTGAATTGTTCTACAGTCTACACACGATTAGTCTATATATATATATATATAAAACCGAAACTTTTTAAGCTTCTACATTTTTCCACATCAGCATTATTTAAAAAAAATAAAACTATTAAAAAAAAAAAAACCCTAAACACCGTAACTATTTCTCCCCAAAACAAACCCGGTAAAATTTACTCAGTTCAACCCCTAAACAAAACCCAATACAAAAACCTATTTCTTGGTCTCTGTCTCTCCTTCAAACGCAAACTCAGCAGAGTAACAACCCCTAAACAAAACCCAATACGAAAACCTATTTCTCTGTCTCTGTCTCTCCTTCAAACGCAAATTCAACCCCTAAACAAAACCCAATACAAAAACCTTTTTCTCAGTCTCTGTCTCCTTCAAATGCAAACTCAGCCCAACAAGCTAGACGCATATCTTTCTCTCTTCCCCTGCGACAGTAAACGAATTCAACTAAGCCACAAACACTTCGCCTCACAACCAACGGCTACAGGTATAATCTTTTATATTAATTTTGGGTGTTTAATAGGATTTAGGTTCAGCTATTTTGTTTGGTTTTGATTTACGAAATTGGTTCAGATTTTGTTTTGATTTAGAATATCAATACTCGAAACTCTAATATAGGTTCTCCCTCAATTTTGGTTCCTTTCAATATATCAAATTTTAGTAAGAGCAAGAGCCAGCCGAAGAAGAGGACTTGTGATTTCTGTGATTCTAAGTTCATGATTTGAGATTTATGTAGAGATTTTTGGATGACAATGGTGAAAGATGATTTCTACGTATAGGCAAAGTTCATTCTTCGCTTGATTCAGTTATAGTCTAATCCAGTCATGGGTAACTTCTTCTTCTTCATCTTCTTTTTTTATTATAACTAAATATCGATTAATTATCCCACTTATCTCTCAAATTTTGAATGGTGGTTGCGCTTTTAATTGTGGCAATTTAAATAGGTCTTAGTGGGATTCTGCATATGGAGAGCAATGATAAATTTGACAGAATTACAACAATTTTTTATTTATTTTCTATTATCTAGAACAAAATTGAGCAATTTAGGTTTGAAATAACAATTGAACCCTGGAGCTTTGTTTCGGTTACTACGCTGCTTCATGCTAATGCCATCAGTAGGATTTTGCTAGAAAACCCTTTAGAGTCATTCATTATGTGTTGATTTATGCAAAAGGGCTATGCTGATTTTTTTACTGCCTGCAATGTACAAGTTACAAGGCAATGCAATGGTGTAGTGTAACAATGGCTGGGTTTTTATGCTCTTTAATGCAAACTTTATATTGCTTGACATTACATGGAGTTGTCATGCATTGCAATTTGTATCTCATACACATGTGATACCTGGCTTGATTATACCCTGTTTGAGTGTTTATCCTTGGTTATAAATTGTGGATATTCTGCCTCCTTTCACACTCGGTTTGGAGTATTGTAATCAAAAGCAAAAGGTGACCTTAAGTCGCCAATGCCTAATTTCCCAAGTTGAGAGGCACCAAAATGAGGCCCCTAGGCGCTAAAAGCGAGTTCCTCACTGAAGGTGCTTTGCTCAAAGCCTTATATCAACATCCTAACCACCATTATATCAATTGAAAACAGGGCAACTGAGTAGGTGAATTTACAGGACAAGTCTGGAACTTTGGTAGAAGAAAGGGTGGTGAAAATGGACAAATATAGCCAAGGCTTTGTGGTTGAGTTTCTATTTCCTTTGATAATTTTGAGAAGCTGTCAAGGCTTTGTGAGTATTTGTTATCTATGTAATTGATTTTTAAAAAAGTTTGTTTAATGATTTATATATGCTTCATAATTCTTCACAAGTCACTGTTAAGAAAATTTTAGCTTCACTACTATGACATTGATTTAAGGGCATCTTTGTAAGTATGTGTTTCCATGTTCTTACCAAGACATATACTTTACATGGTTTTTCATTTCACCACATCAAGCAATGGGGGATCGCATTCCAGATGTGTGGGGTGAATTAGACTGACCATTTTTTTAATATATTTTTTTTAAAATTCAGTGGTCTGGGCATGGGAGGAAACCTTGCCGCTTTTACTTCGAAGTAGTTGCTTTCATGGTAAATTTTAATCAATCTCATGCTCAGGTACATGGATAGGAGAATCATCTAATAGATGTTTCTTTTAAATGTGCTAATAGTAGGAGCTTCTTTACTATTCTATTTTCTGCAGGTTATTTACAGCTGCTGACAGCGATGGCAGAAGCTGGAGAGAATACATTGCTTACAGCTGCCATGTGCATAGACAATCCATTTGACTTAGAGGAGGTTACAAGGTCCTTTCCTTATCACATGGCCATTGGTTAGAGTTCACTGGTGGACTGATAGATATTCTAAGATCTAATAAGGTTGGTGATTGCTTTCAATCTTTTATCTATTTTGGTTCAAATGCTTTATGCCCCTCCATTCTAGCATTGTTTTAATGTTGAACAAACATAATCATTGATGTGGTATGCTTTGAATTGTGTTGGCCACCATTTAAGTGTAATAACTTATGCTTAATTTTTTAATTGAGAATAACTTATGTTTAATGTCTACTTAACTTCTAAGAACTATTTCAAGGCAAAGCAAAAGGGTTTAACGTGGAGATGGCTTTATTGGCAAAGTTTGTTCATGATTTTGAAAAAGAAATATCTATAGTATCTTAGCACAAGAGACGTGGTTGGAAATGTGAAGATTCATGTTCTCTTTATATAGGTCAAACTTATCTAACTTTAATGCCATCATGCTTTAATTTTTGTTTAGGATTAGATTAGTCATGTCACTGATTTCCTATTGGTTTTTTGTGAGCTTTGCATAATTGGGATTGAAGGGAGCAAAATCAAGATGCCGGGGACGTCCTCTTTTGATTCAAATTCGTAAAAGCTTCCTTACTCTCTTTCTCTCTCCATGTGGCGTGAGGTCAAATATTTGCTCTCTGTTCTAAATAACAATTTATAGAACTCAATGTTTTATGTTAAATAAATATATGATGTACTCTTCTATATAATGCAGATTTGTTGTATTATGTTCTTTCTCTACTCTTTTTGAGTCATAGCAAAAGAATTTGACATTAGTAACTATATTCTATTTATTTATTATGAAAATAAGATTGCGATCATTATTGCAATTTGTTTATTTGTTTATTCATAGAATATATGTAACTATGAAAATATCTTCATTGCCAGACCTATGGTAGTGGTATTAATCTTTTCGGCATGTATGCATTTTTATGGAGCTAATATATAGGATTTCTTTTACTGGGCACAAGCATATTGTGTACTAGGTTTGACAATGTTTAATATTTGAATTAGTGAAGATTTTATGTTATGCTTGGGTCTTCTCCATTTAGTTGTATTATTTGATTAGTGAGTCTTGAGACATTCTGATTTAGTCCAGCAAATGATAATTGCAATATTGTTTTTTTCTTTTTAAAGAATCCTGTGCATCGCACGGGTTAGCGACTAGTTTATATTAAAAACCAAGTGAATATTAGAGTGAAGACACAAATGGTAAAATATTCCCCTCTTTTAATTAATTTTTGGAGTTTGCTGTAAGCAATGAATTCTAGATAGGAAAAAAGAATTCAATTGAATTCACAATTACAATATGGAAGTTTCAAAAAGATAAGTGAAAGCTCGAAAATGTGTGAAAACATAAGAGCTATTTAGACCCCCAAATTAAAGTTATGGCTCGATTGATTTTACTCTAACTTAATACTAAGTGCGGAATAGAGTAAATATGAGCAGATAAACAAACAAGCTACTTTTACCCATAATCATTATAACACAGCAGTAAAATGAAAGGTAGAAGAGTAGAAAAGAAGAATGCAAACACAAGATAACACCCTGATGTGTTATCGAAGAGGAAATCGAAGAACTCGGCTAAAAACCTCTTCGCCGCCCTTCAAGCGTTAATCAATCTACTAGACAATCAGTTGGGATACATGGGTTAGCAAGAGACCCTCCAAACCTATTCTACCCGATGCACGTAAGCCCTCCAAGCTCCTATTCCAACAAGGCTTCTCGGAACCATGCCTTGTCTAGCTCTCTAGATCCTGCAATACGCTTGATTGCATCTGCCAAAGCTTGACTTCTTCCAATTCTTCCCAGCAGCACCAAAACCTCACTTGACACTCTAAAAGGGTGTGGTAAGTGTTTGGCCTATCAACCTCTCAATGGTATGGAAATGAAGAGGTAGGAGTTGAGAAAAATCCACAAGCAATTGTATAGAGAAATGTGGGTATAACAATCTCTAACTCTCAAGGTTTGTGGCTAGAGTTTTCTCTTAAAAGCACTCCTCAATATTTGTGGGTATATATAGTGTGGGTACAGATAGTGTGTATCAAAAATGACAATTAGGCAAAACAGAATGTTTCGCGGGTATCTCACGGGAAGGCTTTGCCGGTGAGACACTCGCGAAAACCAGTTGCCTCCATCTTGTCCTAACTCTTCGCTTTCCAGTCATGTGTAGGGACATGCTTCACTTCGCGGGATGCTTACTCGCGAGCTACCTGCGAAAACACTTCAATCATCAAATTGCCTTGAGTCTTCACACACACTCTCTCTCTCACACACAAACCTTACAATGAAATCTCATATTAAATACAGGGTATAAAAGATTGAACAGAATTACAATCAAATTTGGCACAAAATAAAAGCCAACAAAGCACATAGTTGTAAATTACAACTTTACAATAAGTAATAGTATGTTTGTTAATCAATGATTCCAAACACTAACAAATTTTCCCCAGGCCTTGTCAGTTTATGTTTAACAAAACCAATGCACCCTCTACCTATATCTAACAACAGGACATCTGCCCCTCCACATTTTTCTGTGTTGTAGGCTAGACCTGCCTTCGTTCCCTGTTTTTCCAAAAATAAAAAATAAAAACCAAAGATAATTTTTTTTTTTGGAGGGTTAAGAAAAGGTAGTATTAAGATATTTTTATAATATATCAAGGATAAAGTTTAGTTACAAAATTGATTGTGGCCTTATACTATAACCTTATTTAATATCTTTTTATTGGATTGACACAAATTTTGATATGTGTATTAAAAAAACATACAATTCAACGGTTAGGTTTTCAAAATATGTAGTAATGTTGACACAAATTTTGATATGTGTATTAAAATCATAAAAAACATGCAATTCAATAGTTAAATTTTTAAAATTTTTAGTAATGTTTATTTTATTAAGTAAGGTTATAGCATAAGATTATAACCAATTTCGTGGCTAAACTTTGTCCTTATATTAAATAACTCCTTTAAGAAGATATGCATGAAATTAAGAGAATAACATTTCAATAGCACTAGAAATTAATAATCGCATAAGCTCTTGAAAAAAAAAAATGTCATGATGCATCATTAGAAAGCAATATGGATATTTTATTAGATAATACAAACTCATAATCATCAAAAGCGATTGTGCAAGATATTATGTCATGACAATTAACAGGCTCTTATCCGAAAAGTTGATTTAATTTACACGTCTGGAAAGATTGTAATATGTTGCTTTCTTTCTTTCTTTCTTTCTTTCTTTTGCACTTTTAATATATGGAACATAAATGATGGATTATTTTATTGTTTAGTTGGTTGTAAATTGTATTCATAAAAAAAAAGTTGGTTGTAAATTGTAATATTTCCTACTCGCATTCCGGACATTATTTTTGCACCGCTAATCTCTAATCCGCACAATGTGCACTAAAGTTTTAAATAAAGGTGATACGTCTATGCCCGTTATAATTAATAAAACTGTTAGAATTGTGAATCAATTCTTTTGAATTCAGTGAATTATGTTAGACATACGAGTGTATTACAAATATGTGTGCAGTATAAGACATGTGTAATGGGCAAGTAATGTACAATGGGCTTAGAGCCCAATGGACTTGTTCACTAACAGCCTCCGTCAAATTGAAGAAGGCAAGAGAGCAACCTAGTTTGTCAACTAGAGAACAAAAACGAACTGTAGCGTGTGACTTAATAAAGATGTTTGTAGGTTGATCTTGAGAACGCACAAAGAGCAATTGGATAGAAACCTAAAGTAGGTGATGTCAAACAAGATCAATCTTAATGTGCGTGGTTCATTTGTGGAAGATATCATTATACGAGTGTTCTGAATTAAACTCAAAACTGTCACAATAAAAATGGGAGTGACATAGGAAATGAACATACCTAAATCCTTTTAGTAACCAGCATAACAAAAATATGTGGTGGCAGCAAGCGCATGATCTTTTGGTTATGCTGAAGAAGCAATCTCAAAACATTGAAATCTTTCAAAGCCTAAAAGAGGTAAAAATAAATACAACATGATTGGATAGTGGATCAAATGGTCACAACATTTAAAACCCTTTTTATAGCAATTGAGGTCAAAACCCTAACCGGGTATGGTCAAAAGGTTGACTTTTTTATCCAATTGTCAAATCATGTTGAATTTTGGATCGTCTCGTAGGGCATATTTTTCCCTTCAAAATGATAGTTTATAGGCCAAAATCAGAGTTAAAACGGATGGGATATCACCAAACTACCAAAAACCGTAATAAAAATCTCACACTTTTTTTAAAAAAAAAAAAAAAGGAAAAGCAAGCAGTTTTCGAGCCGACTTCGTGCAATAAATTGTACTGATTGGGTAGGAACTAGAGTGATCTGGCTTAACCATCTTAAAGAACAAGGTCTTGGCCACTTTTCATAAAAAGGGCTTGATGATATCTGCCTCGAATTGGAAGATGTAAATTTTTTAAGGAAAAACATCACATAATTTTTTAGCATTGTGTCATCCTCCTTCCAAAGCGATAACTTGATGACCGTAGCTCCAAATTGTACAAGTTTAGGACCATTGGAAACTAGACATCCAGAGCTTTCTAGGCATATAAAGTTTAAGGAAAAGGAGCTCAGAAAGGCCTCCAAACAACATGTTACACCTAGCTAGCCTCCCATTTTGCCTCTTTCCCTATAAATACGCCATCATTTTTGTGAAAAAATATAGAGAAAAAGAGGAAACAAATAAGGAGGAAAAAAAAAAAAAAAGAGTGGAAAAATTATAAGAAAAATACCCTAGAAATTCAAAAAAAATTATTTTCTCTCCTCTCTAGGAAACTCATCACAAAAAAAAGTCTCTTCCTGTTTTTTACTTGTAATATTTGTGGGTAAGCTTGTAGGGGTGGGGTAGTTTTTCCATAACTACACCCATCCCATTTCTTTCTTTCTCTCATGTAACATCATATTTCTATATATGAAATCATTTTCTTTATCTTGTCTATTGTTCCCAGTTGCTTTAAATCCCTATGTTGTTTTAAATATCTCTCTTTATCTCCATGTTCATATTATTATTTGCTTGTTTGTGATATTGTGTTCTTTTCCTAGATGGGTATTGGACCATCTCTTAGGATTTGTATGGGAAGTATCCTTAGGGTGAAGAAATCCCATCCCACTTAGGTATCTAGGGTTTTTATTTTTCTTGCTTTACTTCTATGTCATCATCCAGTTTATTTTCAAGCAATCCCCTTCCCCTTTACTTTTATGTTATCCCTTTAATTTCAAGCAATCCGTCTCCCATTTTGTTTTATTGCACCTATATATATATATATATATATATCTAGACACCTAAATAAACAAAAAGATTTTCTATCTCCTCTCTCTTAAATGGTTTTTAAACCTCAAATAAAGCACAATATGAGTATGTCTCATAAGAATGGTTGATGGCTTTGAACTCCCTCTTCTTTATGATGAAGAACCCATAAGACTTGAAAGAGATTAAAATTTATTTAAGAGAGACATAAATAAAAAAAAAAAACTTTTTCCAATGAACCTTTATAATATTTCTACACTTTCCTTTAATGTCATTTAAATTTATGCACTTTAAATTTAGCTCTTTACTTTTTATGTCATTTAAATTTTAGCTTTCTACTTTAAGAGCAAGACTTAGGTAAAGTATTTAGGTGCTGTTATTTAGGTTCTCATTTTAAAATTCTGTCATGTGGATTTTTTTTCATGGGATGGAAGTGTATTTTTTAGTTAAGTAGTCACATGGCTAAATCTTAAGAAAGGAACCTAAAGAACAGCACCTAAGGTACTGTACCTAAGTTTTGTTCTTACTTTAATGTCATTTAAATTTCAGCACTTTACTTTCCTTGCAATTTATTTTCTGAACTTTATTATTGTGTTCCTTTACTTTTCTCATTAATAATGTTGCCATAAAATAAATATGCATGGGTAAAACAACTTCTTTACACACTTTTTTTAGGAAACGATTTTTGTTTAAAAAAAAAAAAAAAAAACTCATTTCTAAAAAATCCCTTTCTTTCAAAGAATTTTCAAAATTAAAAAAAATCATTTTTTTTATAAATTCGAAATTGATATGTTTTCAAAAAGTTTTTACTGCGTAAATTTTTTTTTTTCGAGAAAATGCTTTCATAAAAAAAAAAAATATACGTTTTCAAAAACATTGTTTTTTTCAAAAAAATTGGTTTTCCTTTTCTTCTTTCTAAAGAGAAATCCGAATTTTGCCTAAAAAGGGGAAACGCTTTCAAAAATGTGTTTTTATCACGTTGAAAATTGTTTTTACCGTGTGAGATTTTCTATATAAAAAAAAAAAATTTCTCGCTTCTTTAAAAAAAAATCCAAAAAGTGTGTTTTCAAAATGTTTTATTTTTTATTTTTTTATTTATTTATTTTTTTACATTGAAAATGTTTTCAAAGAAAATGTTTTCTTCCTTTTTCATAAAAATCTGAAATTTTTGCCCCCAAAAAAGAAAAAGAAAAAAAAGTTCTTCAAAAAAATAGTCTTTACCACATTGGAATTCCTTTAGAAAATATATGTATAAGGGTCCTTTTTTTAAAATGTTCAAAAAACTTCTCGATAAAAATTTTTCTAAAAAAATATACTTTTTCAAAAACAATAAAAGTTGACATTGTAAATATTTCTTTATACATTTTAAAGCTTTTCTTAGAATAGTTGTAGTTAAATATTTGGGTTTATGGCTCATTCCCTTGAGACCTTGAACACCCATTAAACTTACATTGTCTCAATCATTTTCTTTGGCACTACTGAGTTTTATTTGTCATCTTTTTTGCATGATAAAAATGAGAAAATTGTGGATGACAACAATGTGCTACTCTTCCAACTCTCTCATTTTTATGCTTTGTGTTGTAGTTTGTTTATTTATAATAGATAGTGTAGGGGCATTGGGCCCCGGAGTCCATTATTTATGTATATAATGGACCTAAGGCCCAAACCGAGGACTCAAGGCGTCCGAGAGGGGTAAATATTGTCAAAAGAGCCCAAGTTGGCAAACGGAGAAGTCAATTTAGATCATAACGGCCCAAGGGGTGCTGAGGATAAGAGCCTCCTCGGTTAACCGAGGCCGAGGTCTGTAGAGGTGGTTTACCGTTCGAGGGAATGTCACAGAAACACTTAGTTGATATGGATAAGCACTATGAGAGCTTAGGACAGGGAAGTGTCCTAAAATATCTAAGGAGAAAGCTGCCACCTCCGCATAAATGCATTGCAGCTAACTCCCTGGCTGCATTAATATGGAGGTGATACCTGAACAGTAGATTTCAGCTTTACAGCCACTACATGAAGACTTATGAGAGGTGCTGATGGGACATGGGACAAATGTCAACACCAACCATCTGGCATGCACGTGGAAGGTAGGGATGAAAATGAAAGACCGTATGAAAGAAGGAGAGGGCAACGAGACTAGGGGATCAAAAAATCAAGAAAGAAACACTGTAGCAATCTAGAAACATACTTGTAACCATATTCAAGAGCATTATATAAGAACCAGTATCCTTAGACTTTGCCGAGGACATTTTTTCTTTAGTTCAAACTTGTTTACTTTCATTCCTTTGTCATTAGCCTACTTAACTTGTTGTTTGATAAACTAAAACCCAGTTTTCCAATCCATTCTCTACAAATTCATTGTGTTGGGCCTTTTGGACCCAAGTCCATCCATACTTTGGACTAGGAATTCAAATCTGGTCCTTACAGATAGTATTCACATGCTATCAACATATTAATATTCTACTCACATGTTCTTGTAATTATTTTTGAATGTCCTCTCACAAGCTTTGTTTGTAAATATTCATTGGAGTTAATATTCACATGTTAATTATATGGTAAATGTTTATTCATATGTATATATGTATGTATGTTTGCAAAATCTTTTCAAAAAATCAAAATGCCAAGTATTCTATTTCTTTACAAAAAGATAACGTTTGAAATAAATTAAAACAAGGTACCATCTTTAGATAGGTGTTATGGGATGCCTAACACCTTCCCCACATGTAACCAAACTTCCAAGTCCATGATTTTTGGTTCGAGACTTTTGGTTTGCCTTAATTAATGAACCCTTAAAATTTGGTTTAGTTAATTAGGTAACCTAAAATGAATTAGACCTCTAGGTGACCAATCACACCTAATACAAAACGAATGATTAGTGGCAACTCCTAAAATAAAAGTAAGAAAAAAGGACTTACAAGCACACACCCCACCCTAGAGACACAAGCACACAAAGAGTCACGTCTCCAATGATCTAATGTGCAACCATCCTAAAACATTGAGTTTTTTAGTCGTCCACACCAAGTTCGGTTCTTGGATAATACATTAGGTTCCTCAGTCATTGATGTTGAAACTTAGTATCAAGGGGATCGGGGGTCATAATAGCATACTTTTGGGGGTTAATGACGACTTTGTGAGACAGTGCACATGCAAGAGATAACTGAAGGTCCCTCTCCCTTACAGTTCATCTCGTGGGTTAATTGTTTCCACTATTTGTATTCACGGTGCTTGTGTGTGGGGGTGTGTAGGTATGAGGGTTTATGGAGTTATCACCAATCATTGGTATTTCTTAAAGATGTGTGTAGACACTTTATTTCACACCCATAATTTAACATTGGGAGATGACAAAATGGCCATTTTATGCACCCCAAAAATCATGGTTGCATTTTAGTCACTAATTAATTTATCACATACATGAAAATGATCTTGAGGTTTCAACTATCACATTGTTGCATTTGGTTTCCAAATCGGATGGTTGGATCAAAAGATATCACAAGATCAAATTTTAACGGTTTGCATACACCCATTTGGGTGAAACATATCACGTGTGATTAATTGAAATTAATTTTGATTGGTTGTTAATTGAAATTTATTAAATGAATTTTTGTGATTGATTAAGTATTTTCCTTAAGGTGTGATTTGTTGTATAAGCTTAAAACAAGTGACCTAACAAGATTTAAAGACTATTAGATAATAAGATTTTAAAGTAATTATCTTCAAGATAATTATTTTAAAAATCCGAATTATCACTTTGGAATATTCCTTATCATGAACATACATTAAAAATTTGACCAAATACAGTTTTAGACATTGAAAACACTTCCAAAACGTGTTAATCAAGTAGCAGTTTTCAGACCCACGTTCCAGGGAACTTTTGGCATTGTAAACATCAAAATTCGGACTAGGTTATTTCTGGCAAAGTTGTAGGGAATTGAATTTTCTTCAGCTAAAATATTCCAGCTCATGAATTTTGAGTAGAGAGATATGGTTAAAATACTGATACGTGTTCAAATTTGAAAACTTAACTAAATTCTGATCCAAATCTCCATTTTTTAGGACTTTTCCGTACTTTTTTTACTTATTTTTAAAGCTGATTTGACTTATTTTTTAAGCCATTCACACCTCTATAAATAGAGAGAAACACCCAACATTCAGCACCCTTTCCCCTAACGTAAAAGAACCTCTTAAAGTCCTTTAGAACTTTTGATCTTCACTAGACCATAAACTTCTAAAAATTGTTGGGGTGGTTTTCTTACTTCTTGTATCCTAGACACATGTCTTAATGTTATTAGACAACTTATAGTCTAGGCTTTTTCTAGGAAGGAAGTTAGGTCTAACACTCCTGCGGAATGGGCTCCAAGGTCCCGTTCTGCCGCTGCTATTTTGTGCGCAAACATTGAGTCCATAGTCCCAGTGCTACACTGCAAAACTGGGCTTATTCTCCATTTCTACCGCAGAAGGAATAGCTCTCCAATTTCTACCGCAGAATTGACTTTTTTTAACTTTCTGCTATGCAGTAAAGTGTTTTGAACTTTTCTGCAACGTGAATGACTATTCTCCATTTTCTATTGCAGGAGGAACACTTCTCCAACTTCTATTGCAGAACTGAATTTTCTTAACCTTTTGCTATGTAATAAAGTTTTCTACACTTTTTTGCAATGTGAACGACAATTGTCCATTTTCTACTATAGACATATTTCTCCACTTTTTTCACATAAACTTTAAAAGCCAAAGAAAATACCCATCAAGCAAATGTTAGTTTACAAGGGTTAGCATACATATTCTCAAATATATAAGTGTGTGTATATATATATATACACACACGCACATACATATATTCATATATATATATACTTATACTTATTCACATATAAATATATAAAACATACTCTACAGAATATGGACTACAATGTATATATATACATATGGCGGGATTAGTTAAAGCAAAACAAATTAATACACGTGTTAGCAAATAATAAATAAAGTTTTTGTAGGCATAATCATGAATAAAAAGAAAAACGTTCTCAGTAGGATGTTGACTAAGAGAGGTCAACTTCAACTCACATAACCTTGTTACTCAATTAGGTTACAAAGTTGAGTAGTTTGGAATGTGAGTCAGAGTAACCATCCTTTAGAGATTGCAAAGAGTGTGCTTTGGTGTTTTATGAGGGATGGAAAGGATTCCTAGTGATGCATGCTATACTCTCCTACTGTATATACTCTACTTTTTTTCTTCTCTCAAATGTTAGTTTCTTTCTCTTTTCTCTCTTCTTTCCCTTTCAACTCACTATTCAGATTCCCTTGGTTACTGTGTTTTTGTTCTTATTTTTCCCATACTCATGGGTACTGTTCCTATTTATACCACAACTCAATCCATGCTCTTTTTAATTTTTACCCTTATTTTCACCAACCATTTTGTTAGCTGCAAGCATTTAGCAAACACCCACAACATATTGGCCACTATCTTTTAGCCCAGGGCCGGCTCAACAACTTTTCGGGCCTTAGGCGAAAGTTTTAAATGGGGCCTTTTTATAATTAAATATTAATCAAATAATATATATATATATATATATATATATATTGAAATTTTTTAATTTAAAATCTATTTTTCTTGCTTTTTGAGATGCAAAATTACTAATTAAGTTTTTGTATTTAAGTTCTTCTAACATTTCTTTTTCAATTGATAATATAGCTAATCCATTTAATCTTTCTTGTGACATAGTAGACCTTAAATAAGATTTTATTAATTTTAATTTTGAAAAACTTCTTTCTGCAGATGCAACCATAACAGGTATTGTTAGTAATATTCTATAAGCAATATATGCATTTGGAAAAGAATCTAGTCTTTTTAAATAATTAAGTACATTAATTGGAGTATTTTCATCTATTTGCACAACTTCTTTTAAAATTTTTAGTTCTGAAAATAAATCTAAGCCATCAATATCATAATAAACATCATGTTTGAGAAAACTTTCAAGATTAAGACAATATTTTTTCAAACTATTATCATTTAGTGCTTTTAGTTTTTCAAAATTAAATAAAAAACCAAAAATATCCTCATATATTTGAAATTGTTCAAACCTACTTTCAATTGATGAAATAGCTTGATCTACTATATATAAAAAATAATTAATTCTAAAAGATTCTTCAGCAGATTGTGTTATCTCATCATTGGCATTCTCATCAAATTGTTTCTTTCTACGAATTATACATTTTTCATGAAATATAGGCTCTATTTCCATTTTGATAGCAATCTCTTTAGATGAAATCATAGCAGATGTAAATCCATCTTCTCTATATTTTTTAAAAAAAGATATGAGACCCTTTAGTTGATCTATGGCAACATCAATATGCATGTCTTTTGATTGTAAATTTTTACTAACAGAGTTAACGGCAAATAATATATCATACCAAATAGTCATTCCTAACAAGAATTCAAAACTTTCAAGCTCATATGTTGCCAAACAATTAGCTTCACTTTTTGTTTTAGGATCTTCACTCGTTTTTGCTAATTGTAATAAAGCATCTCTTATTTCTAAAGCTTGAAATTTTATTGCTTTTACACTTTCAATTCGACTTTCCCAACGTGTTTGTGACAATGGTTTAAGAGTTAAACTTGAAACATTATCTTTTAAAACTTTCCATCACTTTGTGGAAGAAGCAAACAATGTATATATACGTTGTACTACTCCAAAAAAAGATATAGCTTTAGTACAAGAATTGGCCACATCGCATAGCACAAGGTTAAGATTATGACAACCACATGGCGTGTAAAATGCTCTAGGCTTTATATCAATTATTCTTTTTTGTACCCCTTGTTTTTTTCCTTTCATATTAGACCCATTGTCATATCCTTGTCCACGTACATCATTAATATCAAGTTCAAGACTTTTTATTACACTTATAATTTCATTAAAAAGACCTTTTCCAGAAGTATCATCTACTTCTAAAAATTCTACAAAATGCTCATCTATTTTTATTGGACTAGTTGAAATATCTACACATCGTAGTACTAGAGTCATTTGTTCTTGATGACTTACATCGGGAGTACAATCAGTATAATTGAAAAATATTTTGCTTCCTTAATCTTTTTAATAATTTTACCTTTAATTTCATTTGCTAACAGTTGTATCAATTCATTTTGTATATTATGTCCAAGATAATGATTATGAATTGCACCATGTTGAATACGTCGAACATGTTCTTGCATTACTGGATCAAATTCTGCAATCATTTCAATTAGACTTAAAATATTTCCATTATTTTCTTGATAGATCTTTTCGTTTTTTCCTCGAAATGCCAAATTATTTTTTTCCAAGATTTTTTACTACAGCAATAATTCTTAACAAAACTTTTTTCCAATGATCTTTCTCTTTGTTAACTTGTTCTTAGAAATTTTTATCAATTGTTTTATTTTTCAATAATCTCATTTCTAAATCAACCCAAGCATTCATGTTAGTAACATGCTCTTTGCTTGTTTCATGATTTTTAATCTTATTGCTAATATTTCTCCAATCATTAGTTCCTTCATTAGTAAGTTGATTTGTACCACTACCATGTGTTGTTGAATTAAACAACTTGCAACAAAAACAAAATGCTTTATCCAAATCTTTTGAATACACTAGCCATCTTCTATCAAATTTCTCCCCATTTGATAACTTTTTAAAATAAAATGTAGTAGAAAAATGTCTACGATCTTTATCTATAGGAAAATTTAGATCATATTCTCTAATTGGACCCTTTTTTACTAATAAATCTCTTAATTTTTATCAATATTTTCCCATTGACTTGGATCATAGATATTATTAGTAAGTAGGTTAGTCAGTTTTTCATTTTCTTCTAGATTATTTTGTTTTTCATTATCAATTATTGTTACATTAGATGTTTCAACATTATTAGGACTATTTTCATTATTCTCTTTTTGTTGTATAATTTCACTATCTTCCAACTCTTTTTGACAAGTTTCTTGTTCATTTGTAATATTTTCACCTAAACTTTCTGCTATGTTTTTTTTTTTAACACTAGTAACAAATTTGTCCATAGATCCTTTTTGAGATTCAATTTGTTGTTCAATTTTTCTCTTTTTTAGAAGTTTTTCATATCCGGATAAATATTTTCTAGTAGACATTTATAATAAGAAAATATTTACAGATAAATAAAACACAATTTTATAATTAAAAATGATAATTTAACTAAAAATAAAATTTAAAGTATAGAATAATAGAACCTGGTTATTGCAATTTTTCTAAAGCAGTGACCACTTTAAAACTTAAACCTGCACAAATAAAAATTAATTTAATACATGATTTAATAAATTAATGTCACTATAATACAAATGAATTGATATGATACACATCAAATTATTAATTGGTACAATAATTTATAATAATATGTAAAGTGTTACTGTGTCAGATTAAAAAAAAATAAAGAAGAAAAGAAAGGGTAAGTAACCGGCCAGCCTGTACACCACATCCTATGGCTAAGCTTTAAACAAAAAATGTGTCCTATCATTCTATCAATTGCCATGGCAAAGAAGGGTCCAAACAGGGGCTGAGGCAGAAAAGTTATCATAGAAAAAAGTGAAAAGTGAAAACGTGTCCCATCCTATCAAATTATTGTACAGATGACAGTGAAAGTGTAAAACAAACCAAATATATATATATATATATATATATATATATATATAATTTAAGTTAAATAAATTGAAGACAAAGAGAAAGAGGGGAACTGGGAAAGACAAAGAGAAAGAGATTTTCGGAAAGACAAAGAGAAAGAGGGGAACTGGGAAGAACTGAAGAGTGAAGAATAATACCTCTTGTGGCTGCCGATTGATATGCTGAATCATCAAAGAAAAATTTCAAGCCAGACTGATTGACTGAGTTTATAGAAAATGATCAAGAATCAAGATGAAGATAAAGAAAAGAAAGGTGAGTCTGTAAGAATAGATGGAGAGGCAGAGAGATAGAGAGATGAGAGGTTTTTTTTTTTTTTTTTTTTTTTTGTTTTTGAAATTTATAATCTCTATTTTAGCATATTTCAAGACAATTACGTTGTATTATTAATGAATTTGTCTGCTATTAATTTTAATTTTAGCATATTTCAAGAATGAATTAATAAATTTGTCTCCTAAAATTTAATTTGGTTGGCTGAAGTTTGACTATTTTTATTTTTTCCATTTTAATCTTTTGCATTTTAGAATATACTAGGGCATTTTTAATGCATTTTATTGACCAATAAAAGTGCTTAAATTTTTTTTAATTAAATTATATAAATAAATTATATATATATAATTTTTTTTTTTTTACAAGTGGGGCCTTCTTTTATTTGGGGGCCTTAGACGATTGCATCAGTTGCATCTACTGTTGAGCCGGCCCTATTCTAGCCAGGGGCAGGTGGGTTTAATCCCACTACTTGGCTTTGCGACAAACTTCCTCATCGTTTTGGTAAAGGACGACCTGCATACACCATTACCACTCTCTCTCTTCCCAAAATGGTAAAGCCCTTATTAATTTTCTTTGTCTTCACTTTCTAGCATGCATTGAATGGTTCCTACCTACCTTCTTCCCATTTTTGGTAAAGATGCATTCCCAACAAAGAATATTTCCTAAAGTGGGCTTAGCAGGATACCAGTTCTTGGCCCTTTCCCCCCTCCATCAAACCATGCCCTCTTTACCTCATCAGCCGTGGGACCTACTCCTTTGCATGGTTGGGATGCAGAAGGGCAAAACCGAGACCTTACCTTACTCACCTGTCTGGCTACTTTTGTCTTTTCTCTGATTTGGTTTCTTTCTCATTCACGCATTTTTTGCTGCTGCTACTTTTGTTTTCTTTCATTGTGTCTCTTACTGGAGATAGATTTGGCTTCTTATCCTTTTATACAAAAGGATTAGGCCTTTGTGGGCCAAATAATCTTTACTGGATCAAATGGGTCTTGGACCCAATTTGCCTTAATCTGCCAAAGTCATTCTACAGAGGATCTGTATTATACTGCAGGCCACTTTCCATTGCATTTCTCTCTCAGCCTAGGCATAAGTCTAGACTTTTATTTTTATTTTTTTTTTCTTTGGGCCTTTCTTGCTCTTTGGTCTTCTTGGTGGGCCTTTGAGCCTTGCTTTTTATTGGGCTTTCCTCCCTATGGGCTTTTGGATACGAATTTGCAAAAAGGGGCATAAACAAAGATCATTCTCATAATTCTCTTCAAGATTTTCTTTTGTGTTAGCGAGCCTTCTTTAGAGAGATCTCTTCTCTCTGATTTCTAAAGAAATTCCCCTTGGTTTGAATTTATTCATGCAGGTATGTATTTTGTTTTTAATATTTTCTGAATAATATGTATGTTTGTTCTTGACATTTTATTCTTTGCATGTTCATATATAGATCTCATTCTTTTGCATGATTTTCCTTTCTAAATCTTAATTCACATGTTTAGGATATGTTTTCTTGTTGATTCACATGCTCAAATATGTAGATCTAGGGTTCTTCACATTTTTTAATTCTTGGATCTAGATTGTTCATAATTTTTAATCTTAGTTCTAGGATTAAGTTGCTACTTAGAGTCTTAGATCTACAATTATTTCATGCATAAGAGGTTTCTTTTGTTTTCTACATAAAAAATTAGAACTAAAGTTTCTATTGAAAAATTCATTCTATCTCTTTCATAAAAACAAGATCTATATTTTTTCACAAAAAATTCATGGTTTTACATAATAAAAAATCAACATCTGGGAATCACCTTCCAAAACAGCGCGTGTAATTCCTAACTCAGCAGCAAACTCCAATACCCTTGCAGCAGCTAAAGCTTCTATCTCCATGGGAGCAAAAGCTTGGGAAAACTTCTGCGTGAGAGAGGCAACGACTAGACCTTGACGGTTGCTAATCACAACTCTAGCTCTCAAGCTATTAAACTCTGAGAATATTGCGCTGTCGAAATTTATTTTCAGCAACTCATCAGGTTGTGGTTCCATCGGGCATGGGGATGGAAACCACATACTTCTAATTCATGGATAGATTCTAATTATCGCTACCGCATACTTCTTTTGCACAATTACCAAAACAATAAGCAAAATTTTAGGAATACTTCCATGAAGTTTTTAGCAACCTGTACTACCACAGGTAATGATGCATTTTGCAGTGCTAAGCCTTCCAAATTTATCAAGAGGAGGTGAGTCTATGCGAGGGTGGCTTAGATAAAATGGAGGGAAAGAAGAGAGAATGTGAGAGGGAAGTTGAGAGCGAGGAGGATGGTTATGGACAGAGGGAGCGAAGGCTTCATGAGTTTGTACTACAACAAGTCCAGGCATAATGAACGCCATCATCATCGCCAGAAGAAGCATCATATTAAGATTTCCATTCATAATTTTCTCTGTAATATTATTATTATTATTATTATTATTATTATTATGGGTTATATAGAAGTTAGAAGGTAAAAAGAAAAAGAAAAAAAAGAAGATGATGATACCGTGAATTTCACCAGTGAGTTGCACAATGCTCGTGTACTCAAAACGACACCTGCACAACAAAAGGAAGAAGACCTTACAGAGAGCACCGGTGTGGTGCCGGCCAAGTCCCCTCCGAAGGTCAAGTCAGAACTTCTTTTCAACTCTAGAGTGCTAGAGAGGGATTAATTATGCGTACCTTGGCTTGTGAGGGTATTGGGGTTTTTATAGTAGTAGAGGAAAGACCTCTTTTCCTTGGAGTAGAAGTCTTTTCCTTATAGGAATCCTTATGAGCGTAGATTGCGGAATCATTTCCTTATAGGACTCTAACATTAAGCGTGGAGAACAAGTAATCTTTTATTCGAGATGAACGAGAGTTAGCATGGCTTAGTGCCGTCGGCCTTAGGGTCGTCAGTTTGCCTTAGCCTCCTCAGTGATGTCAGGCGTCAGCTTTATAATCTTCAAATGAATATCAAATTAACCCCGTCAGTCCTGAAGTCTTTAACTTCAGTAGCCCAACCCCGTCAGTCTTGGTTCTTTGATATATCACAGGCTGACGGTTCAAGGCATATTTTATTTCTACCTATCATTTGCCCCCTACTCCATACCTCCGTCAGTTCGAACTGACGGGTTATGGAGTGACATTTATCGCAGGCCTTTGCCTCAGCTAGGAGAGAGAAAATGATGCAGCTGGTATTAATGGTTCCGGACACGTGGCACAAATTTGTTGGCTCCGCTTCTGGAAGGGGGCGTCGCTTCGTCTTCCGTGCCCTCTTCTCTATATATATTTCTCTCCCCTTCCATATTTTTACTTTTACATTCTTACTGATTACTGGAGAGAAGACCCGTCGCCTACTTTCCGTCAGTCCTTTTATACCGTCATCTGAGCTTCCGTCGTCACGTTTAGACCGTCGCCTATTTGAGAAATTTGTAAGTTCTTTCTCTTCCTTTAACCCTTTTCATGTGCTTTACTTTATTTGATCTTTCTTAAAATGAGGTCGTCATTTTAGGTACTTAGAATTAATCCGTCACTTGTAGGTAGTCAGATGTCGAGTGACGCGTCGAGTCAGTCGTCAGTCCGCGATGGAGCGGGCTACGACGATGTCTTTGGTTCAGGGTCAGAGTCTGGGAGCCTTTTCTATCCGTCAGAGAGGGAAACATCAGCCCATACTCCTGACGAGAGAATAGTGAGTCAAGGAGACGAAGGTCAAAACGAAATAGTGGAGGAGGTTAGCGAAGTTGAGGGGGATGATGAAAGGGATAATGACGGAGTAGAGGGTGACGAGGATTCTTGTGAGCGGATCTCAAGAAGTCCTGAGGGGAGTCGTCCCTTCATTTTGCCCGAGGATTGGGCCGTTAATAAATTCTTACCCACCATGAGTGAAAAGCTTTTTGGAGAGTTGCGTGTCCGTTTCCAAATTCCAGATTATATTCCAATTCGTCTCCCTAGAGAAGGTGAGAAGTGCTACACAGGGCGAACCGCAGACGTAGGTATGTATTACGCTATGTTTGCTGCGGGGGTGAGGTTGCCTTTGACAGCTCTGCACCGTCAGTTAGTTGACTTCCTTGGTGTATCCGTCAGTCAAATTGCCCCCAATTCATGGAGAATTTTTATTGGGGCTGAAGTCTTATGGGGTCGTCTGAGTGGGGGACACCGTCAGCTTTCCCTTGATGAATTCTTTTACTGTTATAGACCCCATCACCTAGCATCCTCTAAGGGGATGTACCATTTTGCCGTTAGGGAGAAGGAGTTGAGGTTAGTGTCGGAGACACCAGATTCAAATAGAAACTGGAAAGGTAGGTACTTTTTTGTTAAGGGGACGGACTGGGTGTGCCGTCGTGAAGAGTGGAAGACTATGTCCCAAGGATACTTTGATAATACCTGGGCACTCGTCAAGGATTCAGGTTTAGCCCGTCAGCTTTTAATTCCGTCAGTTATTTTTAATATTTTGCTGGTACTAACTAATTTCTACTTATTTATGTCCGTCAGCTAACACTCGTCCTCTAATAACTGACGAGCAAAGAGACTTCATCCGTCGGGTTCTGGAGATCCCTTTGGGGCAGCGGGCGTGTCGAGATTTGATTAGGCTTGACACCCTTCACGCTTACTGCGGAGGACCTGAGCCGACGCCTGAAGCCCTTCAGTTAGAAGGATTTTCACGCCGTCGTAAGTAGCTTATTCGCATAATCTCGTCACTTTAATTACTGACGTTAGCTTTTCTTCTTATATGTGTACGCATTATCTTTTCAGAAATGGAGTCAGCCAGGCAACGGATCAGGGCTGCTGCTGCTCGTCAAAAGGAGGAGCAAAAGAAGAAAGGAGAAGTGGGCTCCTCGTCTGCTCCCAAGGCCGTCACCAAAGGCGTGCCAAAGAGAAAAACTGACGGAAAGGACGACCGTCCGTTAAAAAAGGCTGCCGTCACTCCTGTGAAAGAGACGCCTGGGAAGCCAACTCCCGCGTCCGGCCATGGGGCAGGGAAGGGGCTGATGACTTCTTCTGGTCCCGTCCTGGAAGGGCCCCGTTGTCTCTTGACACACATGGACTTTGCCGTCGAGAAAATTGAATCGCTTATAACGCCGACGGACATCGATCCTTGTGATTTATTGGGGACAGAGGAGCTGGGGGCGTCAGCCTTGTTTGATCTCTCACGGGTAATTTTTCCTTGGTTTTTCTCCCTCTTTTTTTTTTTTTTTTTTTTTTTTTTTTTTTTTTTGTATTTAATGACTGACGGTTGTATACTTTTTGTAGGCCCTAGTTCGTGTGAAGGCGCTCCAAGATAGGTGCGTGGCCAAGGAGGGCGTCGCTTCTCGTCTAAGCAAGCTCAACAAAAACTTGTCAAATCAGCAGTCTCAATACAAGGAGGCTATGCGCTTGCTAAACACCGATCTAAAAGAGACGAGGGAAAAGCTGGAGGAGGTAGGCCGTCAGCAGGAGAAATTGCAACAAGAGCTGACGGCCCTTCGTGAGCAGGCGGAGCAGGCTGGTGCTGACGCGATTAAGAGTTTTAAGGAGTCAGATTCCTTCTTTGATGCCTGTGGCGTACACTACGGAACAGGTTTTGAAGACTGCCTTAAGCAGGTCGCGTCAGCCTTTCCTGAGTTGGACCTCTCTGGAATCACACTAGATGACGCCGTGCCTATGACGCCTGCCAATGATACCGTCAGCACAGAAGGTGACGGCCCTAGAGATGTACCTCCCCGTGATGGTGACGGGGTTGTACTGGCTCAACCAGCTGCTAATCCTCCAGTGGCCTCCTCCAATTTTGTCGAGATTTTAGATGCAGATGACCCTCCTGCCGAGAAGTAGATTATGTTTTTAAGTGACACTTCTTTTAGTTTTTTGTAGATGTATTTTGATTTGTCTGTAAACAATATTTAAACCTCCCCTTGATTTTTGGGGCTTTTGTTTGTACTTGATTTATTTTAACATATGCATTGCTTATTTTCTCTCGTTATCTGGCTAAGGCTGTTTTTCAATTGTTAGTTGATCTTGCAAGTTGTAATACTGATGTCGTCAGTCAAATGTAGTTGTTGGCTCTTTTATATCAGTCTTTTCTTAGACCGTCAGCCTTATGGTTGACCTCTTTTTATAGGCTTTTGTGGCTGACTTCTTTTGGGTTTTTTGTTAGGCTGTTAGCTTGATAGCTGACTTCTTTTTGCCTTTTATTTATACCGTCAGCTTGATAGCAGACTTCTTTTGGGTCTTCTATTAGACCGTTAGCTCGATAGCTGACTTCTTTTTTGGGTCTTTTATTAGACCGTCAGCTTGATAGCTGACTTTTTTTTGGGTCTTTTATTAGACCGTCAGCCTGATAGCTGATTTCTTTTTTGGGTCTTTTATTAGACCGTCAGCTTGATAGCTGACTTCTTTTTGGGTCTTTTATTAGACCGTCAGCTTGATAGCTGACTTCTTTTGGATTTGTTCATTTTTGTGAATATGAACTTATAAGTAGAAATTCCAGTAGTTCTGAGTAAATTCCTTTTATTGCCATGCATCTATGAAAAGAAGTTAAAAAACAATAACCTGCCCAAAAAATGAGCTTATTGTAGCAGAAACAAAAGTAAAAATCTACCCATTCGGGCTTATTGTAGCGAAATCTAAAGTAAATGATAAAATGTAGGAATAAAAAGATGGGTTTTTTCTTCAAGTCGTCGCATCTACTGGTAGTACTTTCGCAAGTGCTCAGCATTCCAAGGGTGTGGTAGCTTCCGTCCGTCCAACGTCTCCAGGTGATAGGTGCCTTTTCTTTGCCATGCCGTGATTCGGTAGGGTCCTTCCCAATTTGGGCCAAGTTTTCCTTGGGTTGGATCTCTTGCTGCTCCCATGACTTTTCTTAGGACGAAGTCTCCAACCTGAAAATCTCTACGCTTGACCCGGGAGTTGTAGTGCTTAGCCATGCGGTCCTGGTATCGTGCGAGCCTTTGTTCTGCCGCTGTCCTGATTTCGTCTACTAGATCGAGCTGTAGACGTATGGCTAAGTCATTTTTCCCTTCATCATGGTTGTGCACCCTGTAGCTCGTGAGGCCGACTTCGGCTGGGATGACAGCCTCGCTTCCGTATGTTAGCCGGAATGGCGTCTCCTGTGTTGGTGTCCTTGCCGTCGTTCTGTAGGCCCAAAGTATGCTCGGTAATTCTTCAGCCCATATGCCTTTTGCCCCCTCGAGCCGAGTCTTGATAATCTTCAGCAAGGATCGGTTTGTGACTTCAACCTGTCCGTTGGCTTGAGGGTGTGCGGGAGAGGAGTAATGGTTCCGTATCCCTAATTGCGAGCAGAAGTCCCGGAAGGCATCGTTGTCGAATTGCTTCCCGTTGTCCGAGACTAAGACTCTAGGGATGCCAAATCTGCAGATGATGCATTTCCAAACGAAACTGCGCACGTTCTTCTCCGTAATGGTGGCCAAAGCTTCAGCTTCTACCCATTTCGTAAAGTAGTCTATGCCTACTACCAGAAACTTCAGTTGTCGTATAGCCGTAGGAAACGGCCCCATGATGTCCAATCCCCATTGAGCGAATGGCCATGGCGCCGCCATTGGGGTAAGTTCTTCAGGTGGTTGTCTGATGACATTGCTGAACCTTTGGCACTTGCCACATTTCTTTACATAGGCCTCGGCATCCTTCTGCATAGTTGGCCAAAAGTACCCCGTTCGCACCAGCTTGTGTATCAATGATCTGGATCCTGAGTGATTTCCACAGATTCCTTCGTGCACTTCCCTCATGACGTAATCTGCTTCCTCAGGACCTAGGCATCGTAGGTATGGACGGGAGAAACCTCTTTTGTATAAGACGTCTTTTATTAGGACAAACCTTGCTGCCTGGACCTTCAGCTTTCTTGCGGCTTCTTTTTTGTCTGGTAATTCGCCGTTCTTCAAGTAGGAGACTAACGGCGTGGTCCAATCACTTCCGGACCCGAGCTCATGTATATCGACAGAGCTTATAAGTGGAGAGAGTTGAACGAAAGAGAGTACGTTGTCCGGGGTGGCCATATGTTCAGCTGAAGCGGCTTTGGCTAAGCGATCAGCTTGCTCGTTTTCTCCTCGGGGGATCTGCTTAATTTCGGCCTTCAGCTCATTTACCCTTCGTCTTGCTTGGTCTAGATACTTTTTCATCCTTTCGTCTTTACACTCATAATCCCCGTTTATTTGGTTGACCACGACTTGAGAGTCGCAGTGAACTATTACTTTTTCCGCACCTGCTGCGTTGGCGAGGTCGAGCCCTGCTATCAAAGCTTCGTACTCTGCTTCGTTGTTGGTGGTAGGGAACTCAAGGCGAATCATACATTTGACCATGTCTCCTTCGGGTGAGTGCAGCACGACACCGGCCCCCCCAGCCTTCCTGTTGGAGGATCCGTCAACATGTATGTTCCATTGTGGAGGTTCTTCTGCCCCCCTGTCCTCACCGTTTGTAAACTCAGCTATGAAATCCGCAACGGCCTGTCCTTTAATGGCGGTCCGTGGGCGGTACTGGATGTCGAACTCGCTTAATTCTATGTCCCACAGTGCTAGTCGCCCAGCAGCCTCAGGACTGCTCATCGCCCGTCGCAGCGGCATGTCAGTAAGGACGATTACCGTGTGGGCTTGGAAGTATGGCTTTAGTTTGCGTGCTGCTGTTACTAGTGCAAATGCAAGTTTTTCCATGGGCGGATATCTTTCTTCAGCTCCGCGTAGTGCCCGACTGGTGTAGTACACTGGTTTCTGTATTCTTCCCTCTTCTCTGATCAAAGCTGCGCTGACGGCGGATGGGGAAACGGCAAGATAGAGAAAAAGTTCTTCACCTGGTTTCGATGGACTTAGTAATGGAGGAGAGGAGAGATAAACTTTCAATTCCTCGAACGCTTGTTGGCACTCGGCAGTCCACTCGAAAGATCTCTTTAGTGTGTGGAAGAAGGGTAAGCACTTGTCTGTTGCCCTCGAGACGAACCTGTTTAGCGCCGCTATCTTGCCATTAAGGCTTTGCACTTCCTTCACATTTTTTGGTGGTGCCATTTCCATTATAGCTCGAATCTTGTCCGGATTGGCTTCGATGCCTCTTTGGGAAACCATAAATCCCAGGAATTTCCCCGCCGTCACCCCGAAGGCGCATTTTCCCGGATTTAATTTCATGTTGTAAGAACGAAGAGTGTCGAACGTTTCCTTGAGGTCTTGTAAGTGATCTCCCTCTTTTCGGCTTTTTACCAGCATATCATCTACGTAGACTTGGACATTTCTCCCGATCTGTGGTGCGAACATTTTATTCATAAGCCTCTGGTATGTTGCACCTGCGTTTTTTAGGCCAAATGGCATTACCTTGTAACAGAAAAGGCCTTGGCTGGTTACGAACGACGTTTTCTCTTGATCGGCTTCATGCATCTTGATTTGGTTGTACCCGGAGAAAGCGTCCATAAAACTTAGTAGTTGGTGTCGAGCTGTAGAGTCCACTAAAGTATCGACCCTCGGGAGGGGATAGCTATCTTTGGGGCATGCTTTGTTTAGGTCGGTAAAGTCTACACACATCCTCCACTTCCCGCTAGCTTTCTTGACCATTACTACATTGGCGAGCCAGTCTGGATAGTAAACTTCTCTGATAAAGTTTGCCTCCTGTAGCTTGCGGACTTCTTCAGCTATGGCCTGATCCCTTTCGGGGGCAAATACCCGTTTCTTCTGCCTGACGGGTAGAAAAGAGGGTGATACATTCAGCTTATGCACCATGACCGAAGGGTCTATCCCCGGCATGTCCTCGTGACTCCATGCGAATACGTCCCGATTCTCTCTGAGGAAGGCTGTAAGCGTCTGTCGGACCGTGGGACTCGCAAGGGTCCCAATCTTTGTTGTTTGCTCAGGTCTGGAGTCATCAAGAGATATTTCTTCAAGCTTTTCGACGGGTTCCGTCGTACTCCGGTATTCTTCTATGCTCATGGCCTGGAGTTGGTCGTCCATCTCCATCATTGCCACGTAGCACTCGCGTGCGGCCACCTGGTTTCCGCATAGTTCACCTATTCCATATTCGGTAGGGAACTTGATCATCAGATGATATGTCGAGGTTGCCGCCTTCCATGAATTGAGGGTCGGTCGCCCCAAGATTGCATTATAGGCGGACGAGCAATCGACCACGAGGAATGTGACGTCCTTGGTAATCTGCTGGGGGTGATCGCCTGCTGTTACTGGTAATGTGACCGCGCCGAGGGGAAACACCCTCGTTCCTCCAAAACCGACGAGCGGGGCGTTTGTCGGTATCAACTGTTCTTTGCTGATCTTCATTTGCTGAAACGCCGGGTAGTATAAGATGTCCGCCGAGCTCCCATTGTCGACCAATACCCGATGCAAGTTATAATTTCCCACTTGTAGACTGATAACAAGCGCATCGTCGTGTGGATGGTGAAGATGTCGTGCATCTTCTTCGGAGAACCCGATGATAGGACTTTCTCTTCGTGCTACTTTTAGTGCCGAGCCCGTCACCTGGACACTTTGAACCATCCTGAGGTACGTCCTCCGAGCCTTTTTGGATGACCCGGTAAGCGTTCCTCCTATGATCATCCTTATGTCGCCAATGGGTGGTCTAGGGCGGTCATTGTCCCGTCGGGGAGGCTGCTCCTGAGGTGGTGGATCAGGCTTTTCTTTGCTTATAAACTTCTGCAATTTCCCTTGTCTGATGAGGGCCTCGATTTGCTGCTTCAAGTCGTAACCGGCTGTATCATGGCCGTGATCTCGGTGGAAGCGGCAATATTTGTCTTTAGAGCGCCTATTAGGATCCCCTTTTAGCTTCCCAGGGAAGGTCAGAGCCCCTTCGTCCTTGATTTGCATCAGAACTTGGTCTATTGGGGTAGTTAACGGGGTGAAGGTTGTGAATCTCCCCCCCGGGGGTCTAGAGCGCCTTTCGTCTCTTCGGTCTCCAGTTCTTGGCTTCTTCCTCCCTTGATCTTGTCGTGAATCTTCTTGTCTTTCCCTTTTTCTTGGCTTCTCCTCCCGGGCTAGTAGTGCGTCTTCGGCGTTCATGTATTTGGTGGCTCGGTAGAGTACTTCCGACATGGTTTTTGGGTCGTTTTTGTATAGGGAGAACAAAAACTTACCCTTTCGCAACCCATTTGTGAAGGCTGCTACAAGTATCTTGTCATCGGCTTCGTCAATAGAAAGCGCCTCCTTGTTGAAGCGCGTTATGTAGGACCTCAGCGTCTCGTCTTCTCGTTGCTTGATGCTCATTAAGCAGGCTGTAGATTTCTTGTACCTATGTCCCCCGATAAAGTGAGTAGTGAACTGGGCACTTAACTCCTTAAAGGTACTGATGGAGTTCGGCGTCAGCCGACTAAACCATATCCTTGCGGGGCCCTTTAGTGTTGTGGGGAAGGCTCTACACATGATTTCGTCTGCCACGCCCTGAAGGTGTATCAGGGTCTTGAAGGTTTCCAAATGGTCCAGAGGGTCCTTCACCCCGTCGTAACTCTCAATATGGGGCATGCGAAACTTATGTGGTAGGGGGAAGGCATTGACGGCTACGTGAATGGCGAATCGGTTCGGTTAACTAGATCATCAAGGTCGCTGGAGACTCGCCCTTTGAGTGCGTTCATCATGACTTCCATTTGTTCCCTCATCGCCTGCATCTCTGTGATAATATGTGGTGGAGTCGCGTCCGTGAGGGACGGCATGCTTACGTTCTGCCCTCCTGGTTTGCTTGGGGCGTGGCTGCCTTCGGGTTTCTCCTGATTTTTCTTCGGAGCGCTGGTCCCTTCTTGATCCTCTTGCTGGTCGTTTGGTGCTGTGTTCTTCTGGCGCAGCTGTTCTTCCAAATCGTGGTTCTGTTTGGTGAGGCGCTCTACAGCGGCGGCCAGAGTCCGAACTTGTCTCTCGAGTGCAGTTGTGGGCGGCTGCTCTTCCTGAATGTCGTTGTTGGTTGCCATTGATCGAGTGAGTACCATGCAACCCTTTTAGTCCGGGAAACAGTAGTATGGCTTAATCTGAATATTGGTTTCCCACAGACGGCGCCAACTGATGATACCGTGAATTTCACCAGTGAGTTGCACAATGCTCGTGTACTCAAAACGACACCTGCACAACAAAAGGAAGAAGACCTTACAGAGAGCACCGGTGTGGTGCCGGCCAAGTCCCCTCCGAAGGTCAAGTCAGAACTTCTTTTCAACTCTAGAGTGCTAGAGAGGGATTAATTATGCGTACCTTGGCTTGTGAGGGTATTGGGATTTTTATAGTAGTAGAGGAAAGACCTCTTTTCCTTGGAGTAGAAGTCTTTTCCTTATAGGAATCCTTATGAGCGTAGATTGCGGAATCATTTCCTTATAGGACTCTAACATTAAGCGTGGAGAACAAGTAATCTTTTATTCGAGATGAACGAGAGTTAGCATGGCTTAGTGCCGTCGGCCTTAGGGTCGTCAGTTTGCCTTAGCCTCCTCAGTGATGTCAGGCGTCAGCTTTATAATCTTCAAATGAATATCAAATTAACCCCGTCAGTCCTGAAGTCTTTAACTTCAGTAGCCCAACCCCGTCAGTCTTGGTTCTTTGATATATCACAGGCTGACGGTTCAAGGCATATTTTATTTCTACCTATCAGAAGACATAATTTATAGGGTGCAAAACTTTTTTTTTTTTTGATGGAGGGTCTAAATCCTTTTCATGCATGGCTTTTCGGAGAATTTAAAAGGTAGATGCTTCAACTCTAAATTAATTAATTCCTTTTTTTTTTCTTTGATTAAAGAAATTAGTGATTCTTACTATCAAGTTCTTAGGTTTTCTTCATTCTCAAAAAAAAAAAAAAGTTCTTAGGTTTTCTTCTAAAAAAAAAGCTTCATTAAAACAAATATTTTCTTAAAATAAGTAAAGAATTTATTAAAGGAATGCGGTTTTTGATTACGCAGTGCAGCTCTCGTTTCAAATGACTTTTAGTTTTAATAATAATCAGTCGCTAACTCCGTACGATGCACAGGAAAGCTATTAAGCTATCACTTATGACAGTGCTAAACAGCCTTAAAACCTAAGACAAAACCATAGAATAGATTTGAATTTTTTTCACAAATAAAGAAAGTCTTATGTGAAGTTTTGTGAATATGATGCCTTACGTTTTGTAAAAGTGAGTCATATTTGATATATTTAAGAAGCAAATAAATATCTAATCTAATACTAATAGATATCTAATTCTCATCACAAAAAATGAATGTTACACATTAGGATTACAATCTCAAAATTCCCTATCCTATAGTCAATACTAAACATTCAATAACTAAATGAAAAATATTAATTAACCAAAAATTACTTATTTATTTATATAAATAAGTAAACATAGATAATTATATTATAATAATATAAGAATTAAAAGTACTTAAGATATTTGTTGCATGTCAATCAATTAGTATCATCACTACACGTCTCACATGCTGGGCTCAAAGCTAAAAAAAAACTAATGGCTAAAACATTTTGCACATCTTTTATTAAAAAATTAAAAGCTTTCTACTTTCCCAATGCAAGTCATGTGGAGACTGTTTAGCAAAAAAAAAAAAAAAAAGTCATGTGGAGACTTTGGAAACATAAAAAAGAGTACAAAAACAAAAAGAGAGAAACTACAGTAGTGACTGGAGACGGACAAAAGATAGAGAAGAAGGAGGAAAAGAAGAAGATGGAGGAGGAAAAGAAGAAAAAAGAAGAAGAAACAGCAGTAGAAGATGAAGGCGTGACACCATGACCGCCGATTGTGTTGGCAACCTGCTGCTTCAACTTGGCGTAGCCCTTGCTGCATTGTCTTCTTCTTCTCTGTTTTTTTTTCCTTACAAATAAAAAATTTATGGAATGAAGAGGAAGATGACAAAGAGGGAGATGAGATTATTTTGGTTTGGTGATTTATGGGTTTGGTTTGTGTTGGGTGTGTATTGTGTTTGAAGAAATTTATGGGATGAGGAGGAAGATGACAAAGAGGGAGATGGGGAATTATTTTGGTTTTGGTTTGGATTTGTGCTCATATGTACTATTTTGGTTTGTGTTGGGAAAGGCAGAGCCTCGGGAGGCATAATATTGTGAAAGGGAAAGGGCAGAGCATCAGGTTTTAGAAAATTGTTATTACTTTTTTTTTTTGTTTATGTTTTTTTTTTTAATAATGTGCTGACGTGGAAATTTGTGACAGCTTCAGAGGTTTTGGTTTTATGTATATATATATATATATATAGATAATAATGCCTCTTAGTTACAATGATTAGGTTATTTTGTAGATTTCTATATAAAAATGGATTTTCTTAGTTATTCTTATTTTTATGAATACTACAATCTGACGAAATAATAATAATAATTCCTCACCACTCCCAATTTGCCTGCTGCCTCATGCTTGGACCCAACACAAGTTGTAATTAATTTTTATTTTTTTGGGGGTTATAATGGCCTATGTTTAGGGGAGACAAATGACGTACTGTTATAAAGAAAAACATGTTTAAGATAATACTCATTTTACTACATAATATTTACAAGTTTTCAAACTTGTAAATGTTATGCAGTAAAATTTATAGTATTTATAACATTACATCTGCTCATAAAAATATTGTAATTAGTTTTTGTAGTGATTGTGAAAAAACTTGTTTATTAGTGTGGCACAATTTGTACGTGCTGACAGAACATACTTTAATTTTATTATTATGTATATTTTTTATTTATATATATTTAGAATCACCATACACTTAGTATGGAGGTCATTCTAAGTTCTAACCATGTCTGCATGTAACATAGATGGTACATTGCATGAGTCGTTATTATAAATAGATTCTATTCACCCATGAAAATTGCAAAAGGAGTTTCTCAACGAGTATACCAGTTCTCCAAAACCCTAGTAGTTTAATTAGTTGGCACCTTTCGGTGTTTTCAAAAGAATTATCAGGGTTACCACCAGGCCTTATAGCCTAGTGGTACTCGGTACCATGTGTATCTATGAGTTCGGGAGTTCTATCCCTTGTAATTACCTAGAAAAAAAAAAAAAAAATTATCAAGGTTTAAATCTCTCATCCTCATTGTATATATCGAATTATCAAAAAAAGAAAAAAAAAGTGTATTTTTTGTATTTATGATTAAAGTTGCTATTTCGTTGGTTTTTTTTTTTTTTTTTTGAGAGATAAACACACACACACACAAGGGAGATGAAAAATGGTTCTAAAACAAAGGCACACCATGAACTCCACTCAAAAGTCATGGTAATTTTTAAGGTTCCGTTGTGAGTGTGTGTTTGTTTGGCTCATTTTTTAAATAATAATTTTTTATTTATTTAAAGAAAGGTCACTATTTGATTGGCCGCATCCATGGAAACATAAATTTATAAATTGAAATAGAATCGTTTGAAGCCTTGTCACTGAAGATAGTTTTCATCAATTTGAGTTTGGAGGGTGTTGCTCTAAAGTAATTTTTTGGCAAAAATACTGTTTTGGTCTCTATATTTTGAGATCTAATATCAATTTGGTCCTTATTAGTTTCAATTTGTAGTCAATTTCTACTAGTAAAGTATACAGTAGGAACCAAATTGACAATAACCCTAAAATGTAGGGACCAAAATAGTATCTGTACCTAAAATTTTAAAAGTAAAATATAATTTTTATTCCCAAAATCTAAAAAGCTGTAATTTTTTCTTGTAAATTTTAAAATTGAATAAATTCCAACAATATGTCTCACATTAAAAAAGAGAAGAAAAATGCAAGTTTGGTAGTTGAAATCTAGTCCAATTCTATTTTAGTTATTGAAATTTAAAAGTTCCTCTTTGGTCCCACCACCAGCAGGCCCGCCCCCTCTGCCCCCCCCCCCCCCCCCCCCCCCCCCCCCGAAAAAAAAGAGAGAGAAAGAATAAAATGAGTTGAAGGATCAGTCTTTAAATTGGATGGTTCACCCGTAGCCAGCGCAACCTACCCATGGAAGGCAACTTAATTTTGATTTCTCCCTCCATTTGTGAAAGTGTTTACTCTTATTTACTTATGCTATTTGCACTTATAGGGTTGTGTGAGTGACCACAACCTTAGCTTGGGATGATGCCTAGGTGAAACGGGTGAGATTGATTTAATGACCTCTCAAAATAATGGTTCGACGGATGATATTTGTCCCCCAAGATCGAGGGTTTTGCGTGGAGTTATGATTATTTATTACAATAGAAAAATAAGAAAACCATAATATCGTAACAATGCCTCTTTTTATTTCATTAAAAATTTTAATTTACATTCACTACAAAAAAAAAAGGGCTATAGTGGCATTTATAAAACGTTGCTATAAGTTCTAAAAACACTTCTATAGGTCAATTTGGGCTATAGTGGCATTTTCTATAGTGGTGCCCACAAAATGCTGCTATTACCCAGTGACTATAGATCTATAGCGGCGTTTTACAAAAACGCCAATAGGTCCCATACCCTATAGTGGTGTTTATAAAACGTTGCCATAGGCCAAATTATTATTATTTTTTAAATTGGACCAAATGGCAGAAATACATCAGCTTTCAAATTTTAAAAATTAAAATTTCAATTTCAATTAAAATAAAAATACAAAATAGAATTAAAATAGAAAAAAAAAAAACAAAAACAAAAACAAAATATAACTAAGAACACAAACCCATAAAAGTTAAACACAAGAACACAACTTAGAATACAAATACAACATGCTCCAAAATACAAGGACACAAACCCATAAAATTCATCTCCTTCAGCAAAACCAACCCAAATCCAACACCAAATCCATTCAAGGAACCAACCCAAGCACAAGAGTACAAGCTTAAAAACACAAACCAGATTTAAACATAAGAGCACAAGCTCAAGAACACAAACCCAGATTTAAACATAAGCACAAGATTAGAAACACAGGAGCACAAATCCAAGAACACAAACCTAGATTTCAACATAAGTACAAGATAAAAAACACGAGAACAAATCCAAAAAATCCAAAATCAAAGCCCAAATCCAAATCAACACATAGAGACAAACATAGTAGAATATCCACTTCATTCAAAATGTTCATTGTTTCCCCTCATTTCTTAGTAGCCAAACAAGAAAGAAAAAAGAAGAAGAAGAAGCTAGATCTGTTGACCAAAAAAAATACAAGGAAGCAGAGAGAGAGAGAGAGAGAGAGAGAGAGAAGGGGAAGGGGATCGGGCCTAATTGGCATCGATCTGGGCTGCCAGAGGCGGATCGACGTCGGCGAGTTAGGAAAGGAGGGCTAGGCTTCGCGGCTCGGCTTCGATGGCCTAGGCTTCGTAGATTGGCAGGGAGATCAGTGTTGAGGGTGGGTTAGCGGTGTGGATCGGCAGTGTGAGTTGGTGGCGTGAAGTGGATCAATGGGGCAGCGGTGTGGAGTGAGAGTGAGTGAGAGAGTTAGAGATTGAGAGACAAATTGAAAGAGTTAGAGTAATAACTATTATGTATTTTTCAATAGCTATTTTTTTTTTTTTTTTTTTGGGCTGGACCTATGGTGGTGTTTGACAAAAGCCGCTATAGGTCCCTTACATTTTGTTTTCTCAGGTTGGGCTATGGTGGTGCTTTCCAAACGCCGCTACAGGGCCTTGTAAGACTAGTACCTATAGTGGCGTTTGAAAAAAGCCGTTATAGGTCCCACCAAAATTTTCTTTTTGAGTTGGACCTACAGTGGCGCTTTCCAAATGACACTATAGGCCCTTGTAAAACCCCGGACCTATAGTGGCACTTTCCCAAATGGTGCTATAGGCTCTTCAAAGTTTAGGGTTTTTTTTGGGGGGGGGGGGGGGGGTGACCAATAGTGGCCCTTTCCAAACACCGTTGTAGGTCTTTGTAAGACCAATAACTACAGTGGTGTTTGAAAAAACGCCGCTATAGGTCCGCAAATTTTTTTTCCCGACAAGACCTATGGTGGCGCCTTCCAAATGCCACTATAGGCCCTTGTAAGACCAAGACCTACAACGTTGTTTTTGAAATGCTGCTATAGGTCATTCCAAACACTACTATAGGCCTAGTGTTTTAAAACACCACTATGGCCCCTTCAAAAACACGACTATAGAAAACCTATGGTAGTGGTTTTCAAAAAACACCCGCTATAGGCTACCTATAGGAGCGTTTTTTATAAACGCCACTAAAAAAAGACGCTGCTATAGCTAGCGTTTTTTTGTAGTGATTCAATAAATGAAAAAGAAAAAAATTACATTCAATTGGTCCTTTAAATTGTGGTAGCAAACATCATGTAATACAATCCAATCATCCAAAAATGTCATAAACAAATAAATCATGTTATTAACATGAAATGTGACCTAACAAAAAAGGGTTTCAAAAATGGTTTTATTTTTTTATTTTATTTTTATTTTTATTTTCAGCAGCATTATAATACATGAACGTGTGAACTATAATTCTAAAGCCTAGCTAGCATACTTGATCCTCATTAACCCATATCATTTAAGAAAAATAATTTTTAAAACCAATTGAAAAAACTAAAGTAGATTAAAGAACCATCGATCGTAGAAATTCTACCTACATGTGCAAGGCTTGATGATAAGCTAAGGTTTGTATTTAGGCACAATTGAGTAGTATTTTTTGGGACACTCTAAGGTTTGGAGGGAAGAGAGTTCTATTGCTGTTGAGGGAGAGACCATTAAATGAATAAAAAAATTAATTGTCACCTTATGGTCTTTATCAAAAGCTTTATTTTGATTATTTGGTGTGCTTTTGATACAAACCTATGGTAGAACTCACCCTTGAAAACTGGGTTGCAAGGGAAGGGTACCTAAGAGCTTATATACACATAGTTAAGCTTACACTTAATTCATGTAGGATATTAGGATCATAACAGCTTTGTAAATGTGAAACCTTATTTTATATATAGGGGAGGGAAAATCGCAGTTGATGAGTTTAAGTGAGTTATTGGCTGTTCAAGGATGGAATTTTTAGAATCTAAAAGCATTTACAATGATGGTGCTAAATTGCTATTTTTAACAACCAATACAACAAAAATGAGGCTGCAATAGTGATGCTATTGCTAAAATTTTTAACAATTGAGCTACAATGAACTACTATCTATGGTAGTGCACTGTAGCTCAAAGCTAAACACAAAATATTTTATTTTATTCAAATTTTCTCCAACTTTAATTAAATACTATTTTCTCTCTCCTCACTATTTTTCCTTTTTCCTATTTCTCTTCATTGAGTGTCAGACTTCCCCCTTTCATTTTTTTTTTCTTTCTTCCTCAGTTCTTCCTTTCTTCCTCCTCTCTTCATCAAGTGTTTAGTCTTCCCCCTTTCATTGATTGGCCTGTGGTGGTTGGGTCGGGGGGTAACGCCTTGGGTTGTTGTAGGTGTGGTGGGTTAGCTTGTGGTGGCTTGGATGGGTTCCGATTGGGTTGTGGGTTGTTATGGTGGTGGTGGGTTGTTGATCGGGCCATGGGTTGCTGTACTGTGTTTGTGGTTTGTGATGTGTTTATGGGTTGTGATGTGTTGGTGGGTTTTGATCGTGGATCCATTTGTGGTGGTGGGCTACGATGTGTTGTTGGTTTGTGATGTGTTTGTGGGTTATGATCGTGGATCCATTTGTGGTGGTGGGCTACGATGTGTTGTTGGTTTGTGATGTGTTTGTGGGTTATGATTGTTGATTGGCATGTGGATGGCCACTGTCATCTCTCAAAGAAGAGAGATCCTGTGCATGACCATTGTTATCTCTTCAAATAAGAGAGAGAGAGAGAGAGAGAGGAGAGAGAGAGAGAGAGAGAGAGAGAGAGAGGCAAAGAGAAAGAGATGAAGAATAAAAAAAGATAAAAATGAATATTTAAATGAAGTGCTAAAAAAATTAGAACTATTGATTTTGGGTGTGTTATAAAGTGATTGTTAAAATAGATAAAATGAGTCTTTGAGATGCTAAAAGCTAAAAATTTTTGCTCCACCACTATGAATGCTCTAATTAAACTAGAGGTTACATAGTAAGAGAGAATAGCTAACTGCACTAACTAAACTAATTAAGAGAAACAAGACTTAGAGTGTCGTATGGATAATTTATGAACAAAAATGACCAGTCGTATTCTTTTCTGCACTTAATATTAAGGTGTCTTGTAGAATGCTTCATTTGAATTGAAATAGTGAAATCTTTACTCCAACTCTCCAAGAACAAGCATTGTCGGTTTATGACATGATACATATTCATCTATAAATACTATATAATTGAAGCTTTTGACTTTTTGTTGATTGCCTAAGGGTGTGACACATAAGCTTTACTGCACCCACAATTTTCCACCTCAGCAATAATTTTCTTTTAAGAAAAAAAATTCAACTCTCTTTCTCACTAAAACAATTCGACTATCCTTCCAAATGCGACTCTCTTTTATTCGACTCTCCCTTTCAAGTTTCAACCCAACATCCTTCTTTCTTCGCCTTTCAAACTAATCTCTTTCCATTGTTTCCCCCAACCTTCTAGTGTAACTAACTTCAGGCCCATGGAAACATAGGTGAAAGTTTCCAAAAACATGTTGAAGGTATATTAGGCCAATTCTATTAAGCTCTTGGC